>CM069135.1:28651486-29036486 GCA_035221665.1 Okamejei kenojei | reverse complement strand
CACCCCGACCTCCGCGCGGCTCCAGCTGCCGGTTTGGTCGTGCTCTTCGCGTGCAGGCGCATGCTGTTGGGAACGGCCCTGTACAGGGATCACCCGACCTCCGCGCGGCCCCCGCTGCCGGTTTGGTCGCGCTCACCGCATGGAGTCGGATGCCGGTAGGACAGGCCCTTAAGGGTGTAGTCCTGATCTCCCAACATGCCTCGTTGTGGCCCTTGAACTTTTATTTTTAATCCGTGCTTTCTTTGTAACTTCTCCGATAAAATGTTGGGACAGTATATTCTGCCCTCTGGTATTTTCTCTTTGCACTATAGGGTGAGAGGAGGAAAGTTCAATGGCGATGTGGAGGGCAAGGTTTTTAGACAGAGTGTGGTGGGGGCCTGGACTGCATTGCCGGGGGGGGGGGGGGGGGGGGGGGGTGGGGTGGTGTGGGCAGATAGGACAGTGGCATTTACGAAGCTTTTGGATAGGTACATGAAAGTGCAGGGGATAGAGGCATGTGGTTCATGTACAGGCTGGTGAGATCAGTTTAACTTGGCATGATGTTCGGCACAAACATTGTGGGCTGAAGGGCCCGTTTCTGTGCTGTACATGTAGTGAGTGTATGGCTTGATGTACTTATGTATGGTATAATTTGACTGGATACTGTGCAAACAAAGATTGTCACTGTAGCTCAAAACAGATGACAATAATAAACAAATTCCAGAGCATGACTGCAGAAAGTGTGAAGTGTTATGAGTGACTATATGCCCAAATGACAGATGTCATAATGAGAGGAGATTTATCCATCTCACTCAGTCCCCCACCATCCTACCCATCTCCAACTTTCTTGTAATGCCACAGGTCATTTTGTCTCCCTTTAAGTACATCTCAAATGTCTTATAGGAAATGAAGTACTTTGGAAGTAGAGCAAAACACAAAGTGTTGGAATAACTCAGCAGGTCAGGCAGCATCTCGAGAGGGAATGGATAGGTGACATTTTCTCAGTCTTCTTCAGTCTGATGCCTATCCTACTGAGTGTCTCCAGCAGTTTGTGTTTTGCTTAAGATTCCAGCATTTGCAGTTCTTTGTTTCTTCTTTGGAAGTGTGGTCGCAGATGCAATATATGAAATTCCGTCAATCTGTTAATTTCTTTCCTGCCATTTTATTTTTTTCCGTTCATGACTTGGCCTAATTATAACGGATTCAGGTTTACACCAGAGTCAGTGCCATGGGCAAGGCCAACAGTATTGACATAATTAATAGTGACATTAATTAATAGGATGCGTGCAGAGAAGATTAACGATGATGTTGCCAGGACAAGGGCCTGAGCTATGGAAAGAGGTTGAGCAGGCTGGGTTTCAAGAGGATGAGGAGTGAGGACGAGGGATGATTTTATAGAGGTGTACAAAATCATGAGAGGAATAGATGGGTAAACGTACAGGGTGTCTTGCCCACCATAAGGGAATCCAGAACCAAAGGATACAGATTTATGGGGAGAGGGGAAAGGTTTAATAGGAACCTGAGGGGCAACTTTTTTCACGCGGGGCAGTGGGTATATGGAACAAGCTTTCGGAGGAAGCAGTTGAGGCACATACTATCACAACATTTAAAAAAACATTTGGGCAGGTACATGGATAGGCCAAACGCAGGCAGGTGGGACTAGTCTGGTGTGGGCAAATTGGGCTGAAGGGCCTGTTTCCACGCTGTATCACTCTAGGACCTATCCCACTTTCTGAGAGAGTCACCCTTGTGATACAACGTGAAAGGGAAGCAGAAACTCCTGAGCTGAATGCCTTCCTCCAGTACTGCCGGGTGGGCAGTTCCGATGTTTGGCGACGTGAGTTATATTATGTGTGGATTTGCTCACAGGATGTGTGTATCACTGGAAAAGGCCGCCATTTATTGCACCTCTCTAATTACTCCCAGAACTATTGCACATTGCTGGGTCAGATATAGGCCGCACCAGGTGAGAACAGCAGATTTCCTTCCTCAAGGATAATAGTCAACCAGATGGGCTTTTTTATAACAGTCTGGTGGTTTTATTGTTATGATTACTAATGCTGTTTTATTTTAATTCCAGATTGATTTAATTACCCAACTGCCATGGTGGGGCCTGAACATATGCCTCTAATCTATCGTCCAGTCCTGTGGACACTGGTTTGGAAGTGAACCACAAGCCTGCAATGATTCGGGTCTGTGTGTGACTGGGGAAACTCGAAGGTCCCCATAAGCCTGTCCCTTTGGGCATTGGAAGCCACCGGCTTTGGAGGAGATGTTTTTAATTTGTTTCGTTGCAGAACTGGGCATCAGTAATAAAGCCGACATCGGTCGCAGTTGAACTGCATTTCAAACGACACGTTGGAGGTAACACATTCCCAGTTTTAACACATTCTCCAGTTTTAGTCACAC
This sequence comes from Okamejei kenojei, assembly GCA_035221665.1. Taxonomy (NCBI): domain Eukaryota; kingdom Metazoa; phylum Chordata; class Chondrichthyes; order Rajiformes; family Rajidae; genus Okamejei; species Okamejei kenojei. Next base: position 29,034,098 of record CM069135.1, on the reverse strand, counting down.
ACACGATAATAGACTGGAGAAAGGTCCCAGCCCAAAACGTTGCCTATGCATGTCCTTCAGAAATGTTACCATACCTGCCTAGTTACTCCTTTGTAAACCAGCATCTGCAGTTCCTTTTTCTTTCCTACCTCCAGTTCTCCCCCCTCTAATTTCAGTCTGAAGAAAGGTTCTAACCCGAAGCGCTACACATCCTTTTTCTGCAGAGATGCTGTCTGACCTGCTGAGTTACTCCAATGGTACTGAATACACTTTGTGTCCATCTTCAGTTCCTTGTAGGAGAATAGATTTCCTTTATTGTAGGTCATTATTGAAGGTCATGTTTTTTTGCAACAAATATTACTGAAACCGTTTATTCATTTCAACTTTTGATTTGTCACTTGAATTCACCTTCTCCACTTGTTATGGTGGAGCTCACCAGCTTATTAACCAGATCAACAGCATTGAATAAAAGTCCTTTGATTATTTTGCTCCCAGACCCAGAGGATAGAATGGTGATATTGGAGCAGCCCCTGGAGAATGGCTGCAGTGCATCATGTGGGCAATATACCAGTTGTGAGTGAGTATTTGGGATGAATGGGTTAGCAATCACACGGTTGCTTTATCCTGGAGTTGCCGAGCATTCTGAGATGTATTGGCAAGTGGAGAGTATTCCATCATGCAGCTAACGTCTGGTTTGAAGGTGGTGCAAAGGCTTTGGAGAGTTAAAGGGTGATTGATCCATTCACTACAGTACATTCAGCCTCTGACCTGCGATTGTGGCTGTAGAACTTAAGAGGTTACCGACATAAATGTCTGGTCAACGTTGAATCACCCCCATACCCTTTGCCCTCTGCCACCTCACAACAGCGTGAAGGTTGATGAGAGTCGATTATACTCCATTAGGAAGATGATCATTATCGAGATGACTCTAATGTTCTTTACACCCACTGGCCTCTAGTTGAATGTTGTCCAATTTCCACTTCATGTCGTCAAACCTAAAATTAGTTTAGAGATACAGATCAGAAACAGGCCCTTTGGCCCACCGATTCCGCAGTGACCAGCAATCCCCGCACATTAACACTATCCTACACACGCTAGGGACAATATATATTTATACCAAGACAATTAACCTACAACCTGGACGTCTTTGGAGTGTGGGAGGAAACTGAAGATCTCGGAGAAAGCCCAGAACAGGTCATGGGGAGAATGTACAAACTCAGTACAGACAAGCACGCATAGTCAAGATCGAATCCGGCTCTCTGGCGCTGTAAGGCTGTAGCTCTACCGCTATGCCTCCGTGCCTATAGACCGTGCGAGATTAACATGATCAGTTAACATGAGATGGATCAATAGATCGCTGGCGAATCCATGGTGTATCTCTAAAGTGACGAACCTCTGACATTTAATGCAACAAAATGGGAAGGGTGATACAAGGAACTGCAGTTGCTGGATAGTGAAGTAAAACATAAAGTAAGCCAGCCGGTCAGGCAGCATCTATGTAGAGTATGGATCGGTGACATTTTGAGTCAGGACCTAACTTCAGCCTCAACAAGACAAGTGTTAGTGGGGAAGGATAAAAATGGCTCAATTTCAGTGATCCAACTACTGTTTTTACAGTAGAAAGTAAAGTTTCCTTTTTGGTTACACCAAAGATCCAGGTGGAATTGGCTGAACAAGGTCAAAGAGTCAAAGCGTTTTTAATGTAACTGCGTTCACCTAAATCCACCTGTGTTTGTGGCAAAATAAAGTGAAGGGTGATAGGGGTAGCTGCACGTTTTAAGAGATTGGAACAGGTAGCATTGGTCACCGTGGGAAGTGGCCTGAGCTTCTTGTGCTGTCGGAGAGATGGATGAGGGTCATGCCATGGATAATGCTCCTCTCATTGCGACTCTTCCTCATCTCTCATATCCCTTCTCTCTTGCGGAGATTGAAGATGTACACTCCTTACTTCGAACTTCAACCCAGCTCGTATTGTTTTCAGGTACCCAGCAACGTGCAGCCATCCAGCCGGTGGCTGGACAAGAAGGAGAATGTGCTGATGAAGACACGTCAGCTCTTGGATCTTGCAGCCGCTGGCTTTGTTGGTATTTCAGAGGCTGAGAGAGTGGCGGGATTAGTGTGAGATTCATCAATAGATCACTGGCACAATGACAAAGTTGATGGAGCTGCTGCACCGGAGACCGGGGTCGATGCCCACGCTGTGGTGTTTGCACGTTCTCCATGTTACCGAGTGGGTTTAACCATATAACCATATAACCATATAACCATATAACAATTACAGCACGGAAACAGGCCCTCTCGGCCCTTCCAGTCCGTGCCGACCATTGTTTTCCCCTAGTCCCATCTACCTGCACTCAGACCATACCCCTCCATTCCCTTCATGTCCATATACCTATCCACTTTACTTTTAAATGTTAAAATCGATCCTGCCTCCACCACTTCTACTGGAAGCTCATTCCACACAGCCACCACCCTCTGGGTAAAAGGTTTTTTTAACACCCATAACTTTTCTATTTTTCATCGATGGAAAAAATCCTCGGGGCTGGCTCAGAGGAGGAGGACTGTGAGTAAGATGACACAAAATCACAGCGATATGGTAGCGTTTTTTCTAAAATCAATATATAAGGCAAACCGGAAGTGGTCAAGTTCCCCCTCACGTTACCCCTAAACTTCTGTCCCTTTTCCTCTGGATGCTCTGATTTCCTCCGTTATCCCATAGATATGATGGTTTGTAAATTAATTGGCCTTCTTTAATTGTCCCTAGTGTGTAAGGAGTGAGTGTGAAAGTGGAATAACATAGAACTGGTGTGAATGGGTGATCGGTGGTTGGCATGGAATCTAAGGTTTGGTTTCCATGCTATATCTCTCAATCAATCAGTTACTCAAACACCAGTCCAAATCCATTGGAGCCAGGGCAGTGGCAAAGTTTAGTATTGCCTGTAGTCCAACTTGCCCACCAACTCCAGCATAGACTCGAATGGTTGGAAGTGAAGACGTGTACAGGAATCAGACAGCAAAACAACTCTAACCAGGTTGTTCAGCTTCAAAGCTTGGCTACAAGCTGTTGGCACTAACTTACTGTGCCACCTTTGGACCAGTGTTGAATCCCAGCGGTCTTCAAAGTGAGACTGGAGAATCTGCTTCACCCCTCAATGAGCTGTTTCTGCCGCCCTTTGTCATCCTTGTTGGCATCAGAGTGACCTCCTTTTATGGGTTGCTGTAGTGACAGGGTGACATTGTACAAGCCCACCATCCTTCCTCAGTGTCCAGCTAACATGTAATGCTGCTACACATCCATTGCAAGAATGTGAAGTGAGTGTGTGAAGTTTACTTTAGACTTTAGAGATACACCATGGAAACAGGTCCCTCGGCCTATCGAGTCTGTGCCCACCAGCAATCCCCCCGTACACCAACAGTATCCTACACGTTAGGGACACTTTAGAGTTTACAATTAACCTACAAACCTGTACTTCTTTGGAATGTGGGAGGAAACCTGAGCACCTGGAGAAATCCCACGCAGGTCACGGGCAGAACGTACAAACTCCGTTCAGACAACACCAGTAGTCAGGATCGAACCAGGGTCTCTGGTGTTGTAAGGCAGCAACTCTACCACTGCGCCACCGTGCCATCCTAGTTTTCGGTCAACAAATGTGCTGGTAATACTCAATGCAAATATATGTGCTGAGCAACACACTGTCATGATGACATTAGATGACGGTGGTAATTTAGAACTCAACAGCCTTAAACCTTCCTGAACTTGAGGTTTTGTACAGCTGATGCCCTTGCTATTTTATTTCAGAGGGCACTTGAACTGTTGGGTCTGCAATCACAGAAAGGGATGATAGACTTCCGTCCCTAATAGACACTAGTGAACCACTGGGACTTGTAGAATGATCTTGTGGGTTTATGATCACCGCTCTTCAGACAAACATTTTATTAACAGCTTTATTTAATTACCACACGCCAAACGGATAACAGATGGAACAATGGTAAACACCAAATAATTTGTAGATGCTGATAATTTGGGAGCACTCATCCAGTCTCAGACCGGAAACATTACCACTTTTCACAATGACCTGTTGAGTGTTTCCAGCACTGTTCTGGAACTCTGTGCTGGAACAAGGTGTTACAGATGCAGGTATCAAAGTGTACAAGTTCTCCACCCACAGATCAGTCTGAAGAAGGGTCCCAACCCGAAAGGTCATGTATCCATGTTTTGCAGGGATGCTGCCTGACCAGCTGAGTTACTCCAGCACTTTGTGTCTTTCTCAGATCAAAATGTGACGGCTTTTGATGCAACCAAACAACAAGAATTAATGGAATCAGAAGGCTCTGGGTCCAAGTCCTGCCTTAAACAATCGAGTGAAATTAGAGTTGGCCGAGCTGCTTGATGTGTCGTCATTCGTATGAGACGTTAAACAGAAGCCCTCATCACCCACCCACTGATTAAAAGCTTGAATTTGTCAACAACCTCGCTCATCTTGGCTTAAAGTACACCAAGTCCTGTTCACACATCATCCCAGGACCACGCTGACTCCCGATTTAGCTTTGCCTTATATTGAAGGTTCATAATTTTTGATTTAAATCCCCCTCCAGATCCCCCTCCTGCCCTTCTCGGTATTCTCTTCCAACTCAAAGCTCCTCTGAGACACTGCGCTCATCACATTTATTCTATTTTTTATTCTTCCTACACTGTCATCAACTCCTATCCCGGATATTCCCACTCACCTATGCACCAGGGGCAATTTACTGCGGCTGTTTAACCTTCCAACCCGCACATCCTTGGGATGTGGGAGGAAACCATGTAATGAAGATTACGCCATGTTACATTTAGGCTCACATTTGCACATCTGAAATTTTGCAGAATGGCTAAATTACACAGGGATAAGTTTAATTATGTACTGACGTCATAATGACAAGGATTCACGGAAGGATCAAGTATATATTTCAGAGATTATCTAGACCACTAAGATTATCCAGAAAGTGCATGTTTGCTGCATTGCCTTCTTTCCTTAAAGTTAAGTGTCCTGTGAGGATGAGAGGAATACATTTGCAATAAAGAGTGATTACCACCCAATTCTAAGCATGGATCATGAACATGGTCACTGCTGTAAAAGCTTTAAAATGTTGTTGTTAAAAAGGAAGCTAGAAAGTGAAAGGACCTGCTGCTTCTTTCTTGCTGCATGCTACCAAGAAAGCTTAAAGAGTCATTGAGTCATAGTCCTTTGTCCCAACTTGCCATGCCAACCAAGGTGCTCCATTTAAATTAGTCTCACCTGCCCATGTTTGGCCCATATCCCTTTAGACCTTTCCTATTGATGTACCTGTCCAAATACTTTTTAAATGTTGTTTTAGTATCTGCCTCAACTATCTCCTCTGGCAGCTTGTTCCATATACCCAGCATACTCTGTGGTAAAAAAGTTGCCTCTCAGGTACCTATTAAATCTTTTCCCTCTCACCTTAAACCTATGTCCTCTTGTTCTTGATTCCCCGACCCAAGGAAAAAAACTTTGTGCATTCACCCTATCTATTCCCTTCATGATTTTGTACACCTTTGTAGGGTCACCCCTCATCCTCTGGAGCTGCAAGGAATAATGTCCCAACCTGCCCAACCTCTCCCTGTAGCTCAGGTCTTTGAGTTATGGTAACATTCTTGTAAAAAGTCTCAGCACTCTTTCCTCTTTAATAACATCCTTCCTATGGCAGTCTGACCAAAACTGAAGACAGTATTCAAAATGCTGCCTCATCAACTGTTTGAACTACCTTTAGGTTCCCGAGGAGAAGCCAGGGAAGATATGAGCATCTCCTTCCATGAGGAACAGCACAGATTGTGAGTGTAGTTCTCATGAACTCAGCATATGCTGAAGTGCTTCCTAGCCAATAAGGATAGCTATATAGCACAAATTTAACCCTGCGCCTGATGATAATAATATTTACAGAAGGTTAAAAACGCTTCCAGCAATGCATTTGCCCCTTTTGTCTTGTGCTGCACTGCATTATATGAGCTGTTCCTTCACTGTCCCACTAAGTGAGGGCTCTGCTAACTTCAGAGTCACATTCAGTGTGAGATGCTGATCTTGACCGAATTGTTGCGTGCGGGCTCAGTGTGGGTCTGAGGAGCAGAATAGAAATTGTTTAGTACTGCGAGGAAATTTAGGGACTTGGCCCTTCCATCCTTGGTCTGGAATTGGTCTGGAATTGCCTGTCTCTCAATGGTTATGGTCATAATGTCATAAGGAATAGGAGTAGAATTAGGCTACTCCACCATTCAATCTTGGCTGTTCTATCTCTCCCTCCTAACCCCATTCTCCTGCCTTCTCCCCATAACCTCTGACACCTGCACTAATCAGGAATCTATCTATCTCCACTTTATAAATATCCAATGACCACAGCTCATATATCTGCTGGCTTGGCCTCCACAGCCTTCTGTGGCAAAGAATTCCACAGATTCACCACCCTCTGACTAAATACATTTCTCCTCACCTCCTTCCTAAAATAATGTCCTTTAATTCTGAGGCTATGACCTCTAGTCCTAGACTCTCCCACCAGCGGAAACATTCTCTCCACATGTTGCTGTGGGTTTCTGGGGGAGAACAACTACTACACCCATGACAAAGCACCATCTTGCAACAGTTCGAAGACCCACAACATCTATCATGACAAATCCAAGACCCACACACTAGACTCATAGTCAAACAGCGTGGAGACAGGTCCTTCAGCCCAACTACCCCACACCGACCAACTTGCCTCATTTACACTAATCCCACCTGCTTGTATTTGGCCCATATCCCTCTAAACCTGTCCAATGCATGTACCCATCTAACTGATTTTTAAATGTTGTGATAGTCCCTTCCGCCACTACCTCCTCTGGCAGCTCATTCCATATGCCCACCACTCTCTGTGTGAAAATGTTGCTCCTCAGGCCCTATTAAATCTTTCCTCCTCACCTCAAATCTTTGTCCTTTGGTTCTTGATTCCCTTATGCCGGGTAAAGGAATATTCCTCTCATCATGGCAGTCTCTCTTGGCCATCACCAACCACAACGTGGGAGCTGAAACGGGCGATGGAGTCCTTGGCTTTCAGTTCCAAAGAAATCTTGAACCACCTTCAGTGGACTAAAGGCAGGCCAGGGAAGGTGTGGCCATCTCCTCCAATACGAGGACCAGCACAGCATATCACAGCAATATCCAGCCATTCACCTAAACCCAGTCAATAGTTTGCTGACATTGATATAAAACAATGGTTTCCCCCCCCCTCCCCCCTCCCCCCTTCACAACTAAATATAAACCCAAATCTGCTCTGTACCATTAATTCTAAGAATAAACACATGTTAAAATAAACACGCAAGTTAAAATAGCCAGGACTTCAAGTGAAGATGATAGGTCAAGTCTAATGAGACTACAGCTCCTTGCTCGCTTCCAATTAAAATCAGCCTGATCAATATGTACATATTTATAAGTGTGTCAGTCTTATTTCTTGTTATCAATACTTTTCCAATTTCCAAATCCAGCCCTACAATGAATAATAATTTAAACATTACCTCAGCCACACACATAGTCAGTGGATCTTAGTCCATCAGCAATAAGGTATCTGATTTAAAACACAAAGTGGTGTAGTAATTCAGGAGGTCACAAAAGGCTGGAGAAACTCAGCGGGTGCAGCAGCATTGGTAGTAATTCAGGAGGTCAAGCAGCATCTCTGGAAGACATTGACTGGCGATGTTTCGGGCCAGGACCCTTCAGACTAAGTCTGAAGAAGAGTCCCGACCTGAACCATTGTCTATCCATGTTCTCCCGAGACTCCCTGACTCCCCTCCCCCCCTCCAAGTTACTCTAGCACTTTGTGTTTCACTCAAGATTCCAGCATCTGCAGTTCGCCGTGTCTCCAGGTATCTGACTTAATGGGTTTGAAATTTTAAAGCATTGAATTTATAACAGTATGTTTCTCACAGAGAAAACAGCACAGAAAAAAAATATTATTTTGCAGTTTAGAAATTACTAAATGCAAGGGTTTTTTGACCCGAATTTATTATGCAGTCATCAACTCAGTAAAACACGTAACGATGCTGACCACAGGAAAATCTAAATTTCCATTTTGTGGTTAACCGCAAGATGTTTTAATAAATCACAAAAATGCTCATCTGGTTATCAAATTTTCAGTTGAGCCATTGACCACTGGCTTGGAAATATTAAATTGAAAACCCTGCTGAGGCATATGTATCATATGTGTGGTTTATGTCATGATTTTTTTTATTGTAAAACATTTTCGTACATGATTTATTACAAATAAGTTTCTCTTCGATGTTTCGCACTGGATGCCATATTCAGATATATTTTTCACTCTGAGATTTTTCCTCGTGATTATACCCTGTTGATGGTCCCTCATGCGAGCTATTACAATGTTCTGGACGGACCTGCAAAAATAAGACAACCATTTTTATTCTTTTTTAAAAGTAGTCGATTATATTGGGAAGCAATTCCACCAGAATCCTCAGTCATTCGATATCTGGCACCATGCTCACTCTCAATTCTGAACTCAAACCATGATTGAAGACACAAGGAACAGGAGATGCCGTATCCTTGCACAGAAAACAAAGTCGCTGGAATAAGTTAGCAAAACAGACAGCATTTTTGGAGGACATGGATAAGTAATATTTTGGGTCAGGACTCTTATGAAGGAGGGTCCCGACCCAAAACGTTACCTATTCATGTCCTCCAGAAATCCTTCCTGACCCACTGAGTTACTCTACATCTTTTGTCTTTGCTTTTAACCTTTCAATGAACTGTTCTTTATTCATGGTTGTTTAGAAGCTTGTTGGAATGTTATTCTCCCACCGCGGTGACACTACAGGTAGCACAGCGTACTTCAAGTGAAAAGTCATTCTGAATTGGAGATTGTACTTGAAGGGCAGCCTACAACCCAACTGCAGGACCATTGAATTGTCCAACATAAGAGGTCCTCACCATCTCATCTAATCATCTCCCACCTCCCACCCTACAAGCACACCGCTCACTCCATCCATTAGTTCCTTCCCCTCTCCTCCAATCACTCATCTCCCACTCCTCCCTACACTGTGTCCCTCTTCTATCCTTTTGTCCCCTTTCCGCCTTCCCGTTCCCTTTCAACTTCAAGGAGGCAGAGTGCAGCAGCGGTAAGGTTGTTGCCTTACAGCGCCTGAGACCCAGTTTGATCCTGACTATGGACCTGGTCTCCCAGCCACCATGTAGGTTTTCCCCAGGAGCTCCAGTTTCCTCCCGCATTCCAAAACCGTGCAGATTTACAGGTAAATTCGCTTCTGTAAGTTGGCCCGAGTGTGTAGAATAGACACACTAATCTCAATGGAAAGTTAAAGGCCAAAGCCAAGGCTAAACACTTTATGTCAGAGCGTCTGCATGAGATATTGTGTGTTGTTTAGGGTGTGTATATATATGTTGGCGTGTGTGTGTTGGAGAGTGTCTGTTGGGGTGTGTGTCTGTGTGTATGTTGTGGTATGTATCTGCGTGTCTGTATTGGGTTGTGTGTTAAGACTGTGTGCGTGCATATGCGTGTACATGAGGGAGAGGAAAATGTCCAATGACAAATCATACACTCGCATTATAAATGAAGAATTGTCAACAAATGAAAATGTGTATTAAATGTTAAAGACAAAATGATTAGCTTATAATAATAGTCACTCTAGATTTGAAAATCTCACTGCTCTCAAACATCAACTCACCCCATCCATTAATTGATGCAAACCTCTGCTGCATTTTATCCCATTTCACACCATATACCAGCAATCCTCACCTCATCCCCACAGCCGGCCTGACTGCCTGCCACAGGAATTCACTTTGGCTATCCTGACAGCAGCCTATATCCCACTCCTTGCTGACACGACACTTTTATTGTGTGAACAGGTGGCCGCTACCAACAGCCTTGAAATGAAGCATCACAAGTTCACAGGTTATAGTAGTAGAATTAGGCCATTCGGCCCATCTTTGGAGCGCAGAAGGTTAAGGGGGGACTTGATTGAGGTCTTTAAAATGATGAAAGGGATAGACAGAGTTGACGTGGATAAGCTTTTCCCATTGAGGGTAAGGAAGATTCAAACAAGAGGACATGACATGAGAATTAAGGGACAGAAGTTTAGGGGTAACGTGAGGGGGAACTTCTTTACTCAGAGGGTGGTGGCTGTGTGGAATGAGCTTCCAGCAGAGGTGGTGGAGGCAGGATCGATTTTAACATTTAAAAGTAAAGTGGATAGGTATATGGACATGAAGGGAATGGAGGGGTATGGTCTGAGTGCAGGTAGATGGGACTAGGGGAAAACAAATGGTCGGCACGGACTGGAAGGGCCGAGAGGGCCTGTCTCCGTGCTGTAATTGTTATATGGTTATATGGTTTATATGAGTCTACTCCACCATTCAATCATGGCTGATCTCTACGTCCTAATCCCATTTTCCTGCCTCCTCCCCATAACACTTGACATCTGTTCTAATCAAAAATGTGTCTATCTCTGCCTTAAAAAATATTCACTGACTTGGCCTCCACAGCACTCTGTGGCAAAGAGTTAGACAGATTAACTACCCTCTGACTAAAGAAGTTTGTCCTCCCCTCCTTTCTAAAAGAGCACCCTTTAATTCTGGGGCTGAGATGTCTGGTCCTAGACTCTCCAACCAGTGGAAACATCCTCTCTACATCCACTCTATCTATGCCTTTCATGATTCTGTAAGTTTCAATGAGGTCCCCCCTCAATCTTCTAAACTCCAGTGAGTAGAAGCCCAGTGCTGTCAAACACTAATCATATGCTAACCCACTCATTCCTGGAATAATTCTTGTAAACCTCCTCTGGGCCCTCTCCAGAGCCAGCACATCCTTCCTCAGATACGGGGCCCAGATTTGCTCACAGTACTCCAAATGCAGCCTTAGCATTATATGTCTGTTTTTGTATTCCAGTCCTCATGAAATAAATGTGAGCATTAAATTTGTCTTCCTTACTACCGATTCGACTTTCAAATTTTACTTCGGAGTCACGTGAGTGACTACGTGAAGACCCCGCCAGCACGCATGCGCGACATACCGTTGAACACATTGCGGAAGGGACAGTCGGGAGGAGCGTCGCTCCTCCAGCGTAAGTTAAAAAACAGCCGGAGGTAAGTACTTACCAGTCTGGTAGAGTTCGTGGCGACTCTGTGTGGTGTGTTTTCACAGTTGAAGAAGAACAGCACCATGGAGTCCAGGAAATCGCGGAGAGCAGCGGCAAAAATCGCTGCTGTGGAAAGCAGCCAGCAGCGTGCTGACTCTCCAGAGCTGCAGGTACATCCAGCAGCCCCCGACTTCTCGCCGCAACAGACCGCAGGTGCGCCGCGGTCCAGCGGCAAAACCACCCGGATGTCGGACAGGTCCGCTGACTCGGCTGGGTCGGGACCTGAGGATACCCTGTTCGATGATAGCGACGGCGGTCGTCTTACCCGCATGGAGCGGATGGTGGAGCAATTGCTCCAGCGTGACCTGCTTTTGCAGGGGCAGAGTCACAATGGGTCTCTTTGCAGACCCACGGCAGCTTCCTATCAAGGACTGCCAAATGTCTCACCCTCTTCGCAGGAGAGCATTGGGGGTCAGAGCTGGGCTGACCCTGAAGAAGGGGACATGGCTGAAGACTCACCTGTGTCAGGGGTGCCGCAAGAAGAACTACTGGGCATGGTCAACAAATTCGCTATGCCTACCCAAAAAGGGCTGCCATTGCATCCTAAGCTGGCAGCCAGTATAAATTACATGGCAACAAACCAGCTGCAGGAACAGGCAATAAACAATACGGCAGATAAATACCTTGCGCCAGAGAATTGTATTTCTCTAAATGTGCCCGCTGTCAACAACCCCACTTGGGGCAACATGAGCCCGACCATAAGGAGCCAGGAGGTGAAACTCCAAAGAATCCTCAAGCTACTGGCTGCTGGGAGTACGGCAGTAGCCAGAACAGGGGTTGAAATGCCTGAAGAGCTGCAAGACACTCTAGCACTCCAGTGCAATACACTATTTGAAATCAATAGCGACAGGAAGAGCATCATAAAGCCTGCACCCAATCCCAAATTTGTGGGATTATGCAGGCCCAGCATTGCACAGCCGCCAACATTGCTGTTTGGGGACAACCTCCCAAAGCAGGTTAAAGACTTGGATGAGGAGGCCAAGGCTATCGGCATGATTAAGGGGCCAAACACCTCCAAAACCCCATATCAGCGGCGGCAGCAACCCTACACATCCACCAGGCACCGTGACAACGAGAGACCATCTGGTGGTGAAAGCTCGTAGGCCGGCACACTTGCACAACGTTCTTTTTTAGGCCATGGCCCAGCCCGGCCTTCTTGGAAAATGCGCCAACCCCACACCACAGCAACACAACAGAACAAGAAGCAAGGACAGAGATAACCAACACAGCACCGCCGGTAACCATGGAGGTAGGTGGGTCTGGTTGCCTCGAAAACATTGCATGTCTAGACTCATCACAGGTTGGGGGACGGTTGCACTAGTTTCGTCATGTGTGGAGCACTTTTACCTCTGATCCTTACATACTCGGAAGTATTCAGGGATAAAAAATTGAATTTGTTTACGAACTCCCCATCCCAGTTCAGCATACGCCTAGCCGAAAGTTTATACTTTCACAAAAAGAGAGGATAGAAGGCCATGCTGAACTTTTAAGATTAAACGCAAAAGGGGTAATTGAGAACACAAACAGAGAATCTCAAGAGTTCATATCAAACATTTTTACCAAAAACTAAAAAGACGGCGGATGCCGCATCATTATAGATTTGACCGAACTGAATACTTCCGTTCAGTATGTCCATTTCAAAATAGGTACTGCATGGCTTGCATCGACCTAAAGGATGCATACTATTCAGTACCAATACACAAGGTTCCTCGGAAATATCTGAAATTTGTCTGGATGGGACAGCTTTGGCAGTACAAGGCCTTACCCAATGGGTTATCATCGGCACCCAGGCTGTTTACCAAATTGTTAAAACCAGCTTTAGCATATTTGAGGAAACAAAACCATATTGTTATGGCCTACCTTGATGATATTCTCATTGTAGGGGAAAATTTAGAGTTGTCTACAATGGCAGTATCAGCCACACAGCATCTTTTTCAAAAGCTGGGATTTATCATTCATCCACATAAATCAAAACTGAGACCCTCCACTACCATGGATTATTTGGGGTTCACTATCGATTCTGTTCAAATGTCTATCACCTTGCCACCAAACAAAGTGACAGACTTGACGGAAGCATGTAAAAGCCTCACTAGCATCAGAAAAACATCCAATCGGAAAGTAGCCAGAGTAATTGGGAAACTAGTGGCTGTATTTCCAGCAGCACAATTTGGACCACTCCATTACCAAAATCTACAAAGAGAAAAAATATTAGCTCTTAAGACACATGCAGGCCATTTTGATAGACCTATGGAACCACCAGGGAAAGCAAAATTAGAGTTAAATTGGTGGATAGACAATATTCAGCATTGTTCTAACCCCATCACTATCATGAATCCCACAATTACATTACAGACTGATGCAAGTGCAAAAGGTTGAGGAGCAACTAATACCACCACAAGTTGTGGTGGCAGATGGAGTGCACAAGAATTAACCCTGTTTAAAGCACTAGGGATTAATTATCTAGAAATGCTGGGAGCATTTCATGGACTCCGGGCCTACTGCTCAGACATGCACCACTTGCATGTACGATTACAGATTGATAATACCACTGTGGTGGCCTATATTAATCATATGGGTGGAATAAAGACGATATCATGTGATGAATTGGTTAATAATATCTGGCACTGGTGTCTGGAAAGGAATATATGGATCTCAGCCACTTACCTTCCAGGTAAGCTAAATACAGTGGCGGACACCAGGTCACACAAATTCAACGACAACACCGAATGGATGTTGGATCGGAAAGTGTTTGCCGATATTATAGAACGATATGGGACACCAGATATCGACCTTTTTGCATCCAGATTAAATCACCAACTACCAACATATGTTGCTTGGGAACCAGACCCTGGGGCAGCAGCGATGGACGCTTTCTCGCTATATTGGGGGGATTTGTTTTTCTATGCATTTCCCCCCTTCTGCCTCATCAGTCGCGTCTTAAAAAAAAATCAAACAAGACTCCGCTACGGGTATTTTGGTTGTTCCCGACTGGCCTACCCAACCATGGTTCCCACTAGTACAAAATATGGCCACCGAACCCTGCATTCGGATTTACAAACGTCTGAGCCTTTTGGTACACCCTGTGACAGGGGAAAGTCATCCGTGCCATGACCGAATAAACCTGTTGGTTTGCAGATTCTGAACAGGCCATTTCTGGACTACGGACTCTCCGACAGGACGATAAATGTCATCACAGCGTCGTGCAGGGAGTCCACCAGAAGATAATATCTAACATATGTGAAGAAATGGGAAGTGTTCTGCACCAGAACGAACACTTCATACGACAGAGCCACCATCACTGAAGTGCTGGAGTTCCTGGCTACCCTTCATTTTGATGAGGGATTGAGCTACAGCACCATTAATCGTGCCCGTAGTGCCCTATCCAATTATCTGGGCCGAGGGTGTGACCACCTGGCTGTGGAATCACACCCACTGGTATCTAAACTAATGAGGGGTATATTTAATTCTAATCCCCCCAGGCCCAGATACACCCATACTTGGGATATAGGCATAGTGTTGACTATGCTTCGAGGTTGGACACCTATATCGGGACTCACACTGGATAAATTAACCTATAAAATGGTTATGTTAATGGCATTTGTAACAGCACAACGGGTCCAGTCCTTACATAAACTAAGTATGGACGCCATGTATATCACTAATGGCAAGATAACCTTCCTTATACAGGGGTTACTTAAACAGGATAGACCCGGATCCACTGGCCAAAAATTAGAATTCTGGCCTATCCTGCAGATTGTTGGCTCTGCATCGTGACATATATATAATGCGATATTTAGAGGTCACCAAGAGTCTCAGGGGCACGGAGAGGGCTTAATCATTAGCCACAAACGCCCTCACCATAAGGTCACAGTACAAACCATTTCCAGATGGTTAAGGGTAGTATTGGGTGCAGCGGGGGTGGACACTAATATATTTAAATCTCACTCCACCAGGGCTGCATCCACATCAGCGGCAAGGATGATGGAAGTTCCAATGGACCACATCCTTGCAACAGCGGGTTGGAGTAATGAACGGACTTTTCAGCGCTTCTATAATAAACCCGTGGCCACTCCCGAGACATTTGTGGGAAAAAGTTTAAGTTCTGTTTCATGATTTACCCCAATGTAGGGGGCATTATTATTTTAGGTATGAAATAAATACCTTTTTGTTTTTCAGCACAGTTTCATATCTGAAATATGTTACATCCTCCATTCCTAGCATGGCAGTGTGTGAGCATGGACTCGTTCCAGGGCATGAAATCACAGAGCTTTGAAATCTTCACGTAGTCACTCACGTGACTTCGAAGTAAAATAGTAAGATTAAATGAGAACTTACCAGTTTGAAGTTTGATCTTTATTTTATGAGGAGTTACGATGAGGGATTACGTGCCCTCCGCTCCCAAACCCTCTATTATAAAGGTCAACTGGTATATAAAGTTCTCTCTTATCTTACTATGTTAGTCAACTTGGTATCTGTGATTTCACACCACTGCTTTGAAGAATGTCGCGCATGCGTGCTGGCGGGGTCTTCACGTAATCCCTCATCGTAACTCCTCATAAAATAAAGATCAAACTTCAAACTGGTAAGTTCTCATTTAATCTTACTATTAACGTCCATTTGAACCTCCGAATTCTGGATTATCTCTCCATTTAGAAAATAATCTAAGCCTTTATTCTTATTACCAAATGCATGACTCCGTACTTTGCTACACTGAATTTCATCTGCCACTTCTCTGCCCACTCTACCAACCTGTCCAAGTCCTTCTGCAGAGTCCCTGCTTCCTCTACACTGCCTATCCCTCCACCTATCTTAGCATAATCTACAAACGGCCACAAAGCCTTCAATCCCCTTATCGAAAGCATTAATATACTATGTGAAGAGGAGCGACCCCAGCACCGGACCTTGCGGAACACCTCATCTCTATTTGTTCATGCTGCGTCCAATTTTAAATTCTCATTCGTTCTAAAACTTGCCAGCTTCTAATCTTGATTAGATTTGAAACCGCTGGAGGTAGAGGAAAGAAAATTCTCTCAGTATAGCTATGATTCAGTGCAGCTCTGTAATCAGCACAAGTGACATTTTGTACGACTGGGGGAAAATAATTGTGCTCATGCACAAGGATTCGCCTAAGGCTGAAAGACTTCAGTGAAGAAATGTATTAAAAAGATTCCGATGATGTAGAGGATCAAATTAATTATTTCTTAGTCGCATATCATGTTTTGGTATTTATATTCTGTTAAAAGTTAACCTTTGGTTCTCAAGAAAAAATAACATTGAAAATGTTTCAGTATGTCTGCAGAGATTTGTGGAGATGTGATGATCTGGTGCTATCTGGTGGCCAAGCTGGGCAACTGCTTCAGAGCCCGCACACGCAGTGATTTCAGGACAAACTGTAAACTGTTAGACCAGGGTGACAACGTCAAAGGGGTAAACTTTAAAGAAAGCTTCAGAGGGAGGTGTCTGGGCTGGAGTGAGTGAGTGAGGGTGTGAACTGGAGGTGACTGAGGCTCTGATGTGGAATGAGTGAGTGTCTGAGTTGGAAATGATTAAGGGTCTGAGGTGCAGTGACTCAAGGTCTCGGGTAGAGTGATCGAGGTTCTGAGGTGGAGGTGACTGGGGGGCTGAGGTAGAGGTAACTAGGAGTCTGAGGTGGAATGAGTGAGTATCTCAGCCCAAATTCCACTGTCCCAGTTGGTGCATGTGACAATAAATGTAAACTTGGAACCTGAACTTGAACTATCTGAGTTGGAAATGACTGAGGATCTGAGGTGAAGTGACTGTGGATCTGGGGTGGAGGTGACTGAGGGTCTCAGTTGGAGCGGGTCTTTCATCATGTGAAATTGTAGCCAAAGCTGCTGATGACCAGGAAACAATCCACCAGAGGAACAGAAGCAGCACCAGAGGCCAGTGTTGGTCAAGGCGGCTCCGTCACTTAATCTACTAAGTGACAATCACATTGCCATGGGGATGGAGAACGTCGAACATAGAACAGTACAGCACAGGACTGGGCCCTTCAGCCTACAATATCTGTGCCGATCAAGATGCCAAGAGAAACAAATCTCATTTGCCTGCACGATTCATATGCTCCCCCCCCCCCCCCTCCCCATTCCCTGTATAACCATCTGCTCATCTAAAAGCCTCTTAAATGCCACTATCACATCAGCCTCCAACACTACCCCAGGCAGTGCAAGGGGCTAAATCCCAGGGGGGACAGGGGGGGGCATGCACCCCCATGTTTTGAGAGGTGGGGGACGATCCTTCTCCCCCCCCCCCCCCCATGTTTTGTAATCCGGACTTTAAAACTCGGTTTAAAAAATCTATTAAAAATCTCCGCTTTGCAGGGGACAGTGGGGGAGCGACTGATGATCGAGGGCGCCGATTGGACAAGAGAGACATCGGTCAGCAGGCAGTGGGGGGGTAGGCCATGATGATTCAGCGCGATCATTGGAGGAGGGACGTGTCGGTCAGAGGCGGATGTAGGGGGTTGGGAATAAGGATAGAGCGCGGTAATTGGAGGAAGGAGATGTCCGT
The DNA here is from genome assembly GCA_035221665.1 of Okamejei kenojei. Classification (NCBI taxonomy): domain Eukaryota; kingdom Metazoa; phylum Chordata; class Chondrichthyes; order Rajiformes; family Rajidae; genus Okamejei; species Okamejei kenojei. Next base: position 29,016,403 of record CM069135.1, on the reverse strand, counting down.
GGAGCAAAGATCATAGAAACATAGAAACATAGAAATTAGGTGCAGGAGTAGGCCATTCAGCCCTTCGAGCCTGCACCGCCATTCAATATGATCATGGCTGATCATCCAACTCAGTATCCCGTACCTGCCTTCTCTCCATACCCTCTGATCCCCTTAGCCACAAGGGCCACATCCAACTCACTCTTAAATATAGCCAATGAACTGGCCTCAACTACCCTCTGTGGCAGAGAGTTCCAGAGACTCATAGAGCGGAACTTGAATTGGCCCGTTCGCAGGGCTTCTCATCGCCCCCACGAACTAGCCGATTGAAGCCTCACGATTCGGGGGGGACGAAACTGCTGTTGCTGGAGCTCGGAGTCAGTCACCAACCAGGTCAGCTCCCGATGTTACAGGGCCCATGGCTGAAGCCTCGCGTGTGTGCGCATGTGCATGCGACTGCCAAGAAATTGTGTCCCCCCCCACCCCCCCATGTTTTGATAGCGATTTTTGTTAGCCTGGTAGCACCCACCACCCTCTGGGTAAAAAAACCTGCCCCGCATATCTCCTTTACACTTTGTCCCTCTCACCTTCATACTATGCCCTCTGTCATGGACATTTCCACCCTGAGAGAAAGGTTCTGCCTATCTACCCTACCAATGACTCTCATAATCTTATATATTCAAAGCAGCCAGAGTGAACCAGGAAGGCAGACCGCCTTCCCTCCAGATAGATTCTGGCTTCTGATTCCAGCTTTACCTAGCAGGGGGGAGACCGTAATCAAATATGCATTTCCCCCAGGGCGAGTCCATCCCATTGCATTTCGGGTGTGCTGACGCCTGCGACATCTCCAAAAGTGGAACACTCCACTACGATTTTTGTGGTAGTGGGGGACGGCGTTCATGAAGATTTTTACAGCACGGTGGCGCAGTGGTAGAACTGCTGCCCTACAACGCCAGACACTCAGGTTCGATCCTGACTGCAGGCGCTGTCTGCATGGAGTTTGTACATTCTGCCCGTAACCGCGTGGGCTTTCTCTGGGTGCTCCAGTTTCCACCCTCATTCCAAAGATGCACAGGTTTGTAGGTTAATTGGCTTCAGAAAAATTGTAAATTGTCCCTAAAATAGACACAAACAGCTGGGGCAACTCAGCGGGACAGGCAGCATCTCTGGGGAGAAGGAATGGGTGACTTTTCGGGTTGAGACCCTTCTTCAGACAAGTCAGGAGAAAGGGAAACAAGAGATTGCCCCTTGTGTGTAGGGCAGTGCTAGTGTAAGGGGTGATAGCTGGACGGCACAGACACGGTGGGCCGAAGGGCCTGTTTCTGCGCTGTATTTCTAAAGTCTAAAGTCCAGAGTCTAAAGAGTTTCAATTCCCCAGCTGCACTGGGACTGTTGCTCCATTTACCTTCATTTCCAGCTCGCTTGGCCCGTGAAAATTCTTCTGTGGTTTCAATATCTTGACTGTCAGCTGCCCCTGCAAACCGAGGTGGCACAGCCAAAGGCAGTAAAGTAAAATGATACTGAAGCTAACCAGGGTGGTGGGGTCTAACACTGTTGCTAAGCCCTGCTATGGCAAGTGAGCCCATCAATTATACTCTGCACAGCGTACACCGAGAGCCCTGCGCTCTTTCCTGTTTCGGGTCGGTTTCCATGGGGAAATTAATTAAATTCCCGGTCAAGCCGGCAATACACTTCGTCATCTGTGGCTGTGCACAGCTGGTTGTGGGATTTGACAGGCATCTGATAATGAGGCCAGGAGAAAAGAGGTGAAAGGCAATAGTGACCTTTACACGTATGGACAGCTCCTTCCCTGCCTCCTGAAGTGATGGTAGGGCCTGCGTCTTTTGTGAATTGTAGTTTGTGCATGCGTGTCACTGGGTGACTTTGTCCCTTAGGCTGAAGGAAGACACACAGAGAAACTCTCCCTTCTTTGAAGGGGAAAAGATACTTACCTTAATGTGAGCATAAAGGTCACTCCTGAATCAGCAGAGGTATACTGTAAGTAGGGTGGAAAATAATAATTTGCTCCTGATGTATATTGCTGACATAACTTTTCACTTAGATTTCATCAAATTAAATAAAATAAACTTAGAAGGGTCTCAACCCAAAACGTCACCTATTCCTTTTCTCTAGAGATGCTGCCTGACCCACTGAGTTACTCCAGCATTTTGTGTTTGTCTTCAAAGTCAACTTTGTTAATCTGACATAGGCAGGAGTGGCAAACTGGTTGATTTTCCAGACTGTTGGATCTTGTTCGTATTAACACTCCAACACACATTTAATTAACTTTTTGTTTTCATTTTACAAGTACATTAGTGTTATAAATTGTCCGTTAAGATGCAACGGAGGGTGGGAAAAGACGCGGCCTGGGAATTGTGGCCGCTGTGAGTTTCAAGGCAGAATGGGAACTGGGGTCCTGATGAGTTTCAAGCGTGGGTGAGTGGAAAGTGAGGACCCGGTAACTGAGGCTCTAGTAAGGATGAAGGGAGGGAGGGAACTGATGATCCAGTTGCCAAATCATTGGGGATTTTCAAACAACTGGGTAGCGTGTTATCAGAGCATCACTGTAATTTGACATATTCCGTCAAAGTTGACAACTTTGCCAGCTTGGTCATCATTTCCGGGAATGATCCCGGGGATGATTGGGTTAACCATTATGATGACCATTTGATGACTCAGAGCCTCCACTCGCTGGAGGTTAGAAGGATGCGGAAAGATCTCATTGAAACCTATTGAACAATGAAAGGCCTGGATAGAGCAGATGTGGAGAGGATGGCTCCAGTAGTGGGAGAGTCTAGCACCAGAGTGCATAGCCTCAGAATAAAAAGACATACAGTATCTTGAGAATGGAGATGAGGAAGAATTTCTTTAACCAGGGTGGTGAATGTGCGGACTTCATTGCCACAGATGACAATGGAGGTCACGTCATTGGGTATTTTTAAAGTGTAGATTGATATTCCTGATTAGTAAAGATGTCAGTTACGAGGAGAAGGCAGGAGAATGGGATTGAGAGGGAAAAATAGTTCACCTACAGTATGGTCGAATGGTGAAACAGACTTGATGGACCGAATGGCCTAATTCTGCTATTATATCTTATTCTCTTATGGTCTTACCTAGAATAACTGATAATCAATTGCATATTTGTTGTGTTGTTGCATTAAGGTGCTTTAATTAATTAAAGAATTTCAATGTTTCAGCCCTGATGCTTAAGACAATTAAACACTCTTGATAGTCTTGAGGACAACTGGAGAAAAATTTAACATACGTCCTCTCCACTTCAGAACAAGGTGACTATGATTTCAGTCATCAGGCTGCAGAATGCAGACAACATTAGTGAATGCATATGCTATATACAATATGACTACAAGCTCTTAAGTCAGCATCAAGTCATTTGGTGGTGCACAGAAGGACGTTCTTTGCGCTAAACCTCCATAAAAGCCGTTCTACCAACCCGCACGACAACATCTCTCCAACCATGAAGGCCCACAATAAAAAGTGAGCCACGTTCCACAACTCAGCAAAGGCAGACATTGATGATGAAATTCACCTTCACCACTGTTTAGTTTACCTGGGCACAGTGAAAAGCTTTTTTGTTGCGTGCTATCCAGTCAGCTGAAAGACTACTATACTTGATTTTAATCAAGGTGTCCAAAATGTACAATTACATGATAAAGGAAATATTGTTTAGTGCCAGATAAACTACAGAAAATATGATTAAAGATAATCCAAGGGCTCCTCCGAGGTAGATTGTAGCTCAGGGCTGTCCTCATTTGTGAATAGGATGGTTAGTTATGGGCAGGATAGTGGAGGAACAGGGTATTTGAATATCAAGACCTCAGACCTGCCACAAAACCCACTATACGGATGTGAGCCCGCCCTCTCATATCCTTCTGAAACCGGGGCTGCCTGCAATAGGCACCTCAAAGCACTGGGCAGGTGATACCAACACCATCTCCACAAAGTCCTCCAAAGCCACTGAAAGAATAGGTGAGCTATTCTGCCCTACTTTGACAAAAGGAAGCAATTGACAGAAAGGAGTTTTCTTGTAAATGAGGAAAACATGTTTTGCTTTCAGCTCTCTGTGATGGAATTTCTTACTTCTCTGGTACAAATATTTTCAAATTGTACTCAGCGAAGGACTTATTTTTGTTCACCATTGTGTAGAGCATATCTCAAATACCCTAAAACAAGCAATAACTCAATTTTGACAAAATTGTCAGTTGCCTCCTTTTGTCAAAGTAGGGCAGTATTGTCAGTGCCCTCTCTCAGGCTAAATTTCACAGAATTGACACTCTGATTACAGAGTTCTTTCAGTTGGGCGGGTCTATTCATCCATATGCCTGATACCAGACTACTGATTCAGACTCTCTTCCGAGCTCTGTCACAGCAAGACATTAAGCGAAAGGTAGAAGCAATGATTCAAGGGTATCCTCAAACAGGGTAAAATAGCGCCAGCGCAGATTTGGTGGGCCAAAGAGCATGAGATTGAGGAGAATTGGATTCCAGCAGCCCTTCCATTCCAGATGACCTTCCTCCTATTTCCTAGTCTTCAATGGAGGGGTTGCAGCACATTGATGAACCTCTCTAACTCTTATCTCTGGAGGTTTGAGCTCTATGTGTGTGCAAGCTGTGGTATAGAATGTTAATGTTTGAGTGCGGGCAGAGAGTGGGAGAGGGTAGTGTATGGGTGTCTCGTGTGCCCTGGCAGAGAATGTGGGTACTGTGGTTCTATGTAATAGAGAGAGTCACCAGCAGAGGGAGGCAAATAGATGTTGAACAGTGTTTAATATCTAATACCCAGAAACACCAGCAGGGGGAAATAGATAAATGTGGAATAATATCATCCAGCATAGAGTCATAGAGTGATACGGTGTGGAAACACGTCCTTCGGCCCAACTTGCCCACACCGGCCAACAATGTCCCCCGGCTACGCTAGTCCCACTTGCCTGCGCTTGGTCCATATCCCTCCAAACCTGTCCTATCCATGTACCTGTTTCTTAAACGATGGGATAGTCCCAGCCTCAACTACCTCCTCTGGCAGCTTGTTCCATACACCCACCACCTTTTGTGTGAAAAAGTTACTCCTCAGATTCCTATTAAATCTTTTCCACTTCACATTGAACCTATGTCCTCTGGTTCTCAATTCTACTCTGAGCAAGAGATTCTGTGTATCTACCCGATCTATTCCTCTCATGATTTTGTACACTTCTATAAGATCCTCCCTCATCCTCATGCGCTCCATGGAATAGAGACCCAGCCTACTCAACCTCTCCCTATAGCTCACACCCTCTAGTCCTGCAACATCCTCATAAACCTTTTCTGAACCCTGTCAAGCTTGACAATATCTTTCCTATAACATGGTGCCCAGAACTAAACACAATATTCTAAATGTGGTCTCACCAACATCTTATACAACTGCATGAAGGCCAAAGTGCCAAAAGCCTTTTTGACCACCTTATCCACCTGCGACTCGACCTTCAAGGAACCATGAACCTGTATTCCTAGATTCCTCTGCTCTACAACATTACCCAGAGGCCTACCATTTACTCTGTAGGTCCTGTCCTTGTTCGACATCCCAAAATACAAAACCTCACACTTCTCTGTATTAAATTCTGTGGAAGTCTGTGGAATTCTCTGCCTCGGAGGGCGGTGGAGGCCGGTTCTCTGGATACTTTCAAGAGAGAGCTAGATGGGGCTCTTAAAGATAGCGGAGTCACGGGATATGGGGAGAAGGCAGGAATGGGGTACTGATTGGGGATCATCAGCCATGATCATATTGAATGGCAGTGCTGGCTCGAAGGGCCGAATGGCCTACTCCTGCACCTATTGTGTATTGTCTATTGTTTATTAAATTCCATCAACCATTCCTCCGCCCACTTGGCCAATCGATCCAGATCCTGCTGCAATCTTTCACAACCATCTTCACTATCTGCAAAACCACTCACTTTTGTATCATCAGCAAACTTGCTAATCTTGCCCTGTATCTTCTCATCCAAATCATTGATGGAGATGACAAACAGTAACGGGCCCAGCACCGAACCCTGAGGCACACCACTAGTCACAGGCCTCCAGTCCGAGAAGCAACCTTCCACCATCACCCTCTGCTTCCTTCCATGGAGCCAGGGGAGGTAAACACGGGGGGGGGGGGGGGGGGGGGGCAGAGGTCCCCCCCATGTTTTGAAAGGTGGGGGACATAAATAAATGACGCGTAAATAATGTCCAAGTGGGACAGGCCCTTTACTCAAATCCATGTACACAACATCTACAACTCTGGCCTCATCGACCTTTTTGGTCATGTCAATCAGATTTGTGAGACAGGCCCTCACACGTATGAAACCATGCTGACTATCCATAATCAGCCCTTGGCCATCCAAATGCCTGTATAACCTATCCCTCAGAATACTCTCTAGTAACTTTCCAACTACAGATGTTGAGCTCACCAGCCTATAGTCCCCAGCACTTTCCCTGCAGCCCTTCTTGAAAAGAGGCACAACATTTACCACCCTCCAGTCTTCCAGCACCTCTCCTGTATTTAAGGACGACTCGTAAATTTCAACCAGGGCTCCCGTAATTTCCTCTAGTTTTCCGCAATGTCCTCGGATATATCTGACCAGGCCCTGGAGATTTGTCTACCTTCATACACGACAGTACCTTCAGTAACTATGGAGAAAATGCAGATTTTTTTAAAGTGCAAGGGCTACAACCAGGTAGATTGTAGGATCAGCATATGCCACTTTTCAAGAGTCTGATAACAGTCGTTCTTGAATCTGGTGGTTATCTACTTTCATGCTTTTGTCCCTTCTGCCCGATGGGAAAAGGTAGAAGATAGAATGACCAGAGTGTGAATGATCCTTGATTATTGGCTGCTTTGCTGTGGCAGCGTGAAGCTGAGACAGAGTCGATGGAGGAGTGGCTAATTTGTGTGATGGACGGCGAGCATCCACAACTCTGCAATTTCTTGACCAAAACACGTGCTGGAGTAACTCAGTGGGTCAGTTAGCATCGGTGGAGGGCATGGACAGACAGCATCAGTGGAGGGTATGGACAGACGGCATTTCGGGTTGGGTAGAGCAGTTGCCATACCAAGCTGTGAGGCATGTCGATAAAATGCTTGTGTTGTGGTGCATCTGTAAATTGGTAAGTCCCATTGGAAACATGCCAAACTCCCTGAAGCCTTCCACAGAACTCTGATGGTGCAGGGCTACAGTCTTCTGTACTGTTGGATACTATTATTAATGCCCTAAGCACTTTCAATTCTTTGTTTTAACGATACAAGGTAGTGTAATACACATTTCTGGTGTCAGGGGTTATGGGGGGAAAGCAGGAGAATGGGGTTTGTGTTTTTATATACGTATCAATTTTTTATCATGTATCACAAATCCTGTATAATAGTAAGATTAAATGAGAACTTACCAGTTCGAAGTTTGATCTGTATTTTATGAGGAGTTACGATGAGGGATTACGTGAAGACCCCGTCCAGCACGCATGCGCGACATTTCTTCAAAGCAGCGGTGTGGATTCACAGAAAACACAACAATTGAAATTAATATAGTAAAGAAAAAATAAGAACTTAATTACCAGTTGATCTGTATAATAGAGGGTGGGAGCGGAGGGCACGTAATCCCTCATCGTAACTCCTCATAAAATACAGATCAAACTTCGAACTGGTAAGTTCTCATTTAATCTTACTATTTTACTTCGGAGTCACGTGAGTGACTACGTGAAGACTTCAAAGCTCTGTGAATCCGAACCGTGTACCAGCTCATGCTTCACTCACTGCCTGAAGACCTTAGAGGGAGGAAGCATGTTATACAATCAACAATAACCTGTTTGTGAACAAAAAAGGTTTATTAATAACAACAAAAAACAGAGAGCTCCCCCGGGCTTAAATTAAATATTATCTGCAGACTCTAAAATTCTGTCTGCAAATGTAGCAGGCTCCGCCAGCGGCTTATTATAAAACCTTTGGAAAGTTCTTTCCGAGGACCATCCTGCTCTGGCCAGAATATGGTCCATAGGCACATCCATTTGCCTAGCCGCCGACGTAGATGCAGCCCTGGGTGGAATGAGATTTGTACACATTAGTATCGATTCCCGCGGACTTAAGCACCTGCTTGAGCCACCTTGAAATGGTTTGGCTCGTCACCTGACCATGAGGCTTCTTGTGGCTTATCCATAAGGCTTTTTCTCTCCCTCTTAAGTTATATGTTGTGTCTATGTAGTTGGCGAGATGGGTCTTGGCACACAACCGTGGGTCAGGTGAATATGCCCGGAACTCCATAACTGGAGGCGTGGTACCTGGTCTAGATTGTTTGACCAGCCCCTGAATGTGAAATGTGATACAGTCCAATGACTCTGTCATGCTGTCCAGCCTCAGAAGGTGGAGGGACTGTACCCTTTGAGCTGACACTAGAGCCATGAGCATGACTGATTTCAGTGTAAGTTGTTCCAGAGTAAGTGACCTGGGTGGTGGCCATCCCCTAAGGTACGTCAGTACTATGCTGACATCCCAGATCTGAGTGTACCTAGGCCTAGGGGGATTGGTGTTAAAAATGCCCCTCATGATTTTGGCCACCAGTGGATGGGACCCCAAAGTCAGTTGTCCTGCTGCTGGAACCAAATAAGCTGACAACGCACTCCTGGCTGTATTAATGGCGCTGTAGCTGAGTCCTTCCCGATGTAATCCAAGCAGAAACTCCACAACACTGGTGGCTGTAGCTGTGGTGTAGGTAGTTCCTGTTTTGGAGCAATACCGTTCCCATTTTCTTATATTGGTCAGGTATTGTCTCCTGGTGGACTCCCGGTGAGATGCGGTCATCATGTTGATGGCGTCCTCAGACAGTCCCAGGCCCAGTAGAGGTCTTTTTAGAATCTGCAAGCCAGGGGATTGACTCTGTCATGGCACGGGTGACTAATGCCTGACACTGGGTAGATTAATAACTGTCGACTGCTGGGGAATTCCAACGGTGTTTCAACAGCCATGTCGAAAGCCACTGGGAACCATGGCTGTGTAGGCCAGTCAGGTATTATCAAGATTCCTGAAGCGGAATCCAATTGAATCTTGCGTAATACCCGACTGATGAGGCAGAAGGGAGGAAAAGCATAAAAGAACATTTTCCCCCAATGCAGCGAGAATGCATCAACTGCTGCTGCCTCAGGGTCTGGTTCCCAAGCGACATACGTTGGTACCTGGTGATTCAGCCTGGATGCAAATAGATCGATATCTGGTGTGCCATATTGCTTTGTAATTTCAGCAAACACTTTGGGATTTAACATCCATTCGATGTTATCATTAAATCTACGTGACCTGGTGTCTGCCACTGTATTTTGCTTACCTGGAAGGTAAGTTGCTGATAACCAAATATGCCTTTCAACACACCATTGCCAGATTAGGTTGGCCAAATTGTCACACGATATCGACTTTACACCACCCATGTGATTGATATAAGCCACCACCGTGGTATTATCTAGTTGCAACCGGACATGTGCATGATGCGTATTACATGAATATGCTTTTAACCCATAAAACGCACCCAACATTTCTAAATAGTTGATGCCCCGTGTCTGTAGGCAAGATGATTCAAATTTACTCCATCTGCCCCCTGTGCTGGATTGCATGTTAGTTGCTCCCCAGCCCAAAGCACTGGCATCCGTTTGAATGGTTAATACTGGGTTGGTGATCATTATGGGACTGGAGCTGAGTCTTACATTCCTCGCCCACCATTGTAACTCTGGAATGGATTCAGCAGTTAAACTCATAGCTCGGTCAAAGTGACCTGAGTTTTGCTTTAGTGCATGCACTTTAGCTCTTTGCAAATTTTGATAGTGCAAAGGCCCAAATTGTACAGCTGGGAAAGCTGCTACCATTTTGCCAATAACTCTAGCTACTTCCCGTATGGTTGGCTGATGTTTATTCATGAGTTTGTTGCATGATAGCGCCAATTCTGATGCTTTCCCCTTCGGCAGAGTTACAATCATGCGAACAGTATCTATCGTAAATCCAAGATAGTCCATGGCAGTGGACGGTGTAAGATTGGATTTTTCTGGATGTATGACAAACCCCAAAGTTTCAAACAAAACGTTTGGTGGCTGCGACTGCTAAAATAGCTGTCTCCAAGGTTTTCCCTATTATTAAAATATCGTCTAAATACGCCATGACTATATGCTTTTGTTTCCTCAATAATGCCAAGGCAGGTTTTAAGATTTTAGTGAACAACCTTGGAGCAGAGGTTAGCCCATTTGGTAAGGCTTTATATTGCCATAGCTGTTTCATCCAGATAAATTTTAAATATTTTCGATGGTCCTTGTGTATGGGTACTGAGTAGTAGGCATCTTTTAAATCAATGCTTGCTAGAAAGTACCCCCTAGAAACCAATAGTCTGGCTGTTTCAAAAGTATCCATCTTGAAATGTATATACCTGACAGACTTGTTCAAAGTAGTTAAGTCAATGATGATGCGTCGTCCACCATCTTTTTTGATTTTAGTGAAAATATTAGACACAAATTCCAAAGGTTCATGTTTTGTTCTTTCAATGACACCTTTAGCTTGTAACCTCATCAGTTCAGCTTGACCCTCTTGTTTTTCCTTGACTGAGAGGGTGAATACCCTTTTGGGTATATGCTGAACTGGTGGAAAATCTTTATGGACAAAGTCAATTTTGTAGCCATGAACGCTGCTGAGTATATACTTGTCATTAGTGATGGATTCCCATGCATCCAAAAAACAAGTGCAATCTCCCCCCTGTTAGCACAGAGCCCCTACTGCACATATGCTGAGAGGAACCAGACCCACCTACCTCCATGGTTATTGGTGCTTCTTCTGCCTCTTCGCTGGGTGATGAGGCGTCTGCTGGGCTGTAGAGGGTTGATGTTGATCTCGATGTTGTTGGGGGTGGCGCATTTTCCATGGGGTCCGCTCTGGGCCCTGGCCTAAAAAAGGCTTACGGGGAATGGTTGCGGACCCCGAGCTTTCACCAGTCCCATAGTGTGGTCGACGACTGGTGGACGCCATGGGGTACTGCCGCCTGGGTTTGTTGGGTCTGCTCGGTCCCAAACCTGCCCTCACGAGACCAAAGGTCTTGGATTCTTCTTCCAGGTCTTTCACCTTTTTTGGAAGGTCTTTCCCAAAGAGCAGAATAGGAGGTTCTGACCCCGGTGTTTTGCAGAGTCCCGCAAATTTAGGGTTGAGGGCAGGCTTGATAATCTCCTTTCGCAAATTATTTATCTCATATTGAGTTGTGCACAGCAGAGCTAATGTGTCTTGCTGATTTGTGGAGATGTCCGCACCATCAATGGACCGAGCATAAGATGTTATTCCTGCAGTCAGGAGTTTAAGGATCTTCTGGAGCTTCAACTCCAGGTTTCTGATGTTCTGCCCCAAATGTCCCCAAATTTGGCTATTGACAGCAGGTACATTCAAAGATGTACAATTTCCTGGGGCTGTATATAGTTGAAGAGCCTCATTGACCACTTGTTCTTGTAGGGGTTTAGAGGACAGGTGGTTAATGCTGGCTGCAAGTTTCGGCTCTAATGGCCGACCCGCTTGTGGAATGGCCACGTAGCGGTTGACCACACCCAGCAGCTCTTCCTGTTCCTGTACACCCTGCGTACTCCCGAAATCTTCAGCCAGTGACCCCTCTTCTTGACCAGCCCAGACCTGGTCGCCAATGCTGCCTTCAAAAGAAGGTGAAGCAATGGCCAGTGCCGTAAAAGGCACTGCGGGAGTGCCTGAACTCCCTTGGCGAGGCTGCTGCTGCTCTCTCAGCAGATCTCGCTGGAGCAATTGCTCCATAAGCCGTTCCATGCGGCTTAGGCGGCTGCCTGTGCTCTCGAGCGGTAAGGCATCTTCATCCGAAACGTCGGACACTACCGCCCGGTTCCGGCTGCAGGTACCTCCAGCCCGCTGCTCAGGCAGCACGAGCGGTGCTGGGCTCGGCTCGGTAGTTATAACCGCCGCCTCTTGCCCCCCCTCCAAAGAGCATTCCTCAACGAAGGACGAACGGGGGCGAGCTGCAGACTTCTTTCCTCGGGCCTTGCTCATTCTTCCTGGAACACAAGACCACAGAGAGAAAGACACACGGCCACGGTAAACTTACCTGTCGGCCCGACTTTTCAATTTGTAGCGGGAGCGCCTTGAACTCCCGTTCGTCGCGGGTGCACTGCATGAACGCTAATGTCGCGCATGCGTGCTGGACGGGGTCTTCACGTAGTCACTCACGTGACTCCGAAATCCTGTATAATCCTGTATGTATCTGTGCACTGTGGATGGCAGATTGCAGATTGTAGTCGTGTATTGTCTTCCCGCTGACTGGTTAGCAGACTGCAACAGAAGCTTTTCACTGTACCTCGGTGCACTTGACAATAAACTTCACTAAAGTAACCTTAATTTACTAAACTTTTTGCTGTTTATTATTGTGTTTACAGAGCAGTATGTTCACATATCTGTTGTGCTGCTGTAAATAAGAATGTCATTATCCCGTTTTGGGACATATGAGAGTAAAAGACTCTTGAGTCTTGAAGAGCAAGCTGGAAGGATATATCATTGGTCTGTGGGTGCCAGAGAGGGGGCTGATGCATTCGAGACGTTATTCAGCGTAAAGCGAGGAACAGTGTTTCAAATCGCTTCCTCCTTAGCTGCAGGGAACTCAATGATCATCGTGTTGACTGCGCACTTGCCCAACGTATCCTCAGCCACACGCTGTCTCAGGGCAACAGCTGATCTATGGCTCTCTGTTTAAATTGACATTTAATTATATTGTCAGTTATCGTTGACGATGCTTGCTCCCGACCCACTCTTTCAGTGTTTCAGCTCATTTTGTGCCTGAATGGCCCATCTTTCTTTTTGCAACATCTGCAGTTTCCGGTGCCTCTAATTATTTGGCAGTCGGACGTGTTTTCGTGACCGGATAAACTCCGGGTCACAGCGGGGACAATCCGAGTGATCCAGAGTTGAGAAGCAAGAGTCGAGGTTCTTGTCTGCGCCAGTCGCCAGGCGATTATGTACAGTTGTGGCAGCAGCCACTTTGAGGTGAGCAACTTTCAGAGACCCTGCATTTGTCGCCAAAAAGTAGAACGCATGGTCAATTTCTAAGTTCCTGCCCAAAAACGTGTATTTATGCATCTACCCGAGAAAGCTTGGAGAAGGGTCTCGGCCCGAAACGTTGCCTATCTCCTTCGCTCCTTAGATGCTGCTGCACCCGCTGAGTTTCTCCAGCCCTTTGTGTACCCTCGAAGCTTGGAGAAATACGTGTTCATGTTTCAGGTCCGGAGCGGTGCTGACAAATGATCGCGCATCTGAACCGTGAACTCTTTCGCCAAACCTGCGGAGTGTTTCCAGCACTCTCCGATTTTCTTTCAGATTCCCAGCATCTGCACTTATTCCTTTTTACTGATTTTCCAAATTCATAGACAAGTCATGGAGTCATACAGCGTGGAAACAGGCCCTTCGACCCAACGCCCACACCGACCATCATATCCCATCTACACTAGTCCCACCTGCCTGTGTTTGGCCCATATCCCTCTAAACCTATCCTAACAGCCATGTGCCTGTCGGCATGTTTCTTAAATGTTGTGATCGTACCTGCCTCAACGACCTCCTTCCTTCCAAACACCCACCATCCTTTGTGTGAAAAAGTTTAGCCCTTAGATTCTTATTAAATCTTTTCCCCCCAACTTGGGTTCAAGGATGTCTGAATGCACGGAGTCCTTTGACATGGACGGGAGAGTCAAGAACCAGATGACATAAATTTAAGGTGAGAGTGACGTGTTAAGTAGGAACCTGAGAGGCAACTTTATCACTCAGAGGGCAGTGGCTCATAAGGTCATAAGTGATAGGAGTTGAATTGGGCCATTCGGCCCATCAAGTCTATTCTGCCATTCAATCATAGCTGATCTATCTCACCCTCCTAACCTCATGAGAGTTATACACAGACAAAGACACTTCTAAATTGGTTTGGGTGTATCTTGGTTTAAAGGAGCTTGAGAAAAGTACAAAAGACGAAGGAATATGGTTAATAGAAATAAAAGTCAAAATTCGTAATAGAAAATAGACAATATGTGCAGGAGTAGGCCATTCGGCACTTCGAGCCAGCAGCTCCATTTAATGTGATCATGGCTGATCATCCCCAATCAGTACCCGTTCCTGCCTTCTCCCCATATCCCCTGACTCTGCTATTTTTAAGAGCCTTATCTAGCTCTCTCTTGAAAGCATCCAGAGAACCTGCCTCCACCACCCTCTGAGGCAGAGAATTCCACAGACTCACAACTCTCTGTGAGAAAAAGTGTTTCCTCGTCTCCGTTCTAAATGGCTTACTCCTTATTCTTAAACTGTGGGCCCTGGTTCTGAACTCCCCCAACATCGGGAACATGTTTCCTGCCTCTAGCGTGTCCAAACCTTTAACAATCTAATATGTTTCAATGAGATCCCCTCTCATCCTTCTAAACTCCAGAGTGTTCAAGCCCAGCCGCTCCATTCTCTCAGCATATGACAGTGCCGCCATCCCGGGAATCAACCTTGTAAACCTACGCTGCACTCCCTCAACAGCAGGAATTGATTATAAAAACCCAAGCTTGGATAAAAAGTTTATAAAGCTTTATAAATAACTTTAAACAATTGTAAGTCCATTTCTCTTGGAGGTGTTGGTGTGCATTAGATCCTTGAGGAGAGATAATAAGCTAAGTTTTAAAAACAGTGTAGGTCTATTTATAGAACCAGGACCCATTGGGCGGGAGAGGGGTCATGTTTGGTTTCTGGAGATCATTTGAGGGAGGCAATGCCCTGGCCTCTCTTGTCCTTTCACTGCTGTAGGTTGCGACAATGTCGACTCAGCATACTCCTCAGGAAATATGCTCAAGATCATGGAAAGAGAGTACTTACGAGGCTTATGTACTGAAAATACTTCATAAGAAGGCTTTCAATAGTCCCCTGGGACCTTGGAGGCATTTTATTTCAGGAACACTGATTAGGTCAGGAAGGACTCATTTATTGAACAGTTTTTGCTGTGGCAGATGAAATGGTTTTTCAGCCAAAGTATTTTCTGATACACAGACTGATAAGGCAAGGTTACTGCTGATTCCCCTTATTCCCGTTGCTGTATTCAAAACTGTTATTTAAGCAACTGAAAAAAATCTGCTGGAGGAACGCAGTGGATCAGGCTGCATCCAAGATGGAAAACAGATAGATGAAGTATTCAGGTCGGGACCCTTCTTCAGATGTCCTGACCTGAAAGGGCATCTGTCCATTTCCCAGCAGAGATGTTGCCTGACCCACTGAGTTCCTCGAGCACTTCGTTTTTCACTCAAGACTTCGACAACTGCAGTCTTGTGTCTCCAGAACCATTATTTTGTTGAGTGCAGAAGGAAGGTAGAATAGTTGGGGTTATTGTTCCCAGTTTTGAGCCGGTGTTGGTGAAACATGAAACGTTTGATGCAATCTTGGTGCTCAGAGGTGAAGCATGACACTGGAGTAGTGATGGAGACCTGTAGGTAATCAGAAGCCAAGGTAAACTGAAGGCCTAGACTTTGTTGGGCAGTCCACTCGGCTCTGCGTGGAGTTGTTGCAATTTCCCAATTCAAGTGTTGCTAGGGTTCAGGACTCCAACACAACTTAACCTTCCTGGCCAAGGCCATTGCTCAGTTACAATCCAACTGCAGACTCAATGGACTGGAAAGCTTGCTGACCTCCTCTGGCATTTACCCCAGTTAATCTGCCCTCAGATCCTTCACCATGCAATCCTCCTTCGACCCACAAGCTCTCCCAGTTCAATTCCTCTGCAGTCCCTTGGGGTCAAGGAGCTCTGGGCCCCGAGGCAAATGTGAGAGCATCAGATTCTGGCTCAAGAGGGGTAGGAGGTGCTTGAAGGGGTAGGTAGCTGAATACTCTTGAGGCTAGAGCACTCCTTCCACTCTTGACACTAGGTTTCTGTGAGCTCCAGTGAAAGAGACACAAGCTTGTCAATGGCATCCTGCGTGTTGTCTCTCCATCTTCAACAGTCACGGGCCAGGGATTTTAAAGAGTCTGTGACGGTGTTACGGTTATAAAGAAGGCTTTGAGAACATCCTTTAAAAATGTCCTCTGTCTTGCTGGTAATTTCTTGCCATGATGGAGTTTGAAGTAGTGTTCCCGTTTTAGCGATCTGGTATTAGGTAAACACAATGGCCTGCCAATAGGGGCTAGTCCTCAACTTGGTTGAGATGTACGAGTTGGATTAAAGGGCCTGTTTCTGTGCTGCATGATGCTAACACTCTAATGTAGGATTAGTGTAAATTGGTGCCTGATGGCTGGCACAGACTCAAAGGGCTGAAGGGCCGGTTTCTCGGAGCACAGACACGATCAGGTCCTGGATAGCACTCTGAGCTCTCGCCCCGATCTGTTGACAACTTCCACATTTCCATGTCAACATGCGCACACCCGGTGTGGGTTGATATCAGGTCTGAAGATTGATTCACAGGCCTGCCTTGCCAAATGCGGGCCAACAATTGATCATGATTTGTATTTGTTAAAACGATTGGGATTATAAGTGAAACCGTGCACCAAACAAGATAATTTCTGAATAAGGGTCTCGACCCGGAACGTCGCCTATTTCCTTCGCTCCATAGATGCGGCCTCACCCGCTGAGTTTCTCCAGCATTTTTGTCTACCCAAGGTAATTTCCGGAATGACTCTGGATTCTCATGAAGGGTACGTTCGGAAGGGTTAAACCGCGCCAATTTCCACAGATGCTGCCTGACCAGCTGAGTGTTTCCAGCTGTTTTTATTTCAGATTCCCAGAAGCTTCCTGGAGGAAATTGAAGGGAGACAATCCTGACGGAGTAAAAGGCAGTGGGGGAAAACCGGCTGAGGATATGCAAGAACGGCAAAGTTGCGGTATTTCTTGGCAGTTTTGACCAGATTAACTCGTCATGCATAATAAATTAAACCTGTAGCTAATAAATGTGAAGACACTGTAGTTTAACAGAATAATGGCAGTTAATGGCCTTAATAATGAGGTCAACCATTGTAGCTTAAAAACCAATTAGGGAATGATTGCAGGGTGCGATGGTTGGATCAGAGCATTGCAAATGTACTTAACTTCGAATAATTCCAATAAGAACACAACCTGTTAAGGCTCCAGTCTCTTCAGGGAGTTGGTTCCAATCTCATCGTGTTCAGAGATTGAACAATCGCTTAACTTGTTCTTCGCGAGAAACACTTTTCCGTGTAATGTGCAGGTGTGTGTTCGGAAGAGGGCTGTCACAACCAATGCGAGGTTCTCGTTTTATAGCTATGCCCTTTAGTGTTGGACATTGCCGTCTGGGAAAAGGTTCTGTCTGTGAGTCTTGAGACTCGTGGTTATTGTTCTAAAAGCACGAGGGTCGTAGATAAGATAAAATATTTCCCCCGGGACAGAGATGCAAAGGTCTAAAAACTAAATTGCATTGTTTTAAGGTGAGAGGTGGTGCGTTTAAAAGGAAATTGCGAAATATTGTTTTCCACCTAGAAGTTGGTCTGCATGCGGAACACGGGTACATGCAAAGTGAAACTTTGATGAAAAAGGGAAAGTGTAGGTTTGCTAAAAGAGTCTGGAGAAAAATGCAAGGGTCCCTGGTACGCTTTATCCCGAACAGCTCCGTCACAGAGGACTCGGTGATTTACGGACTGTTCCCAGGGACACATTCAGAGGCTGACATCGAGTGCTGCTGGAGGGTCATCAACTCGGTAAAAGACGCCCTTTGGTCTGCCCGAGCATTGTTCACCACCCAGCAGAGCGAGATGTCCGTCAGGGAATGTTGCCAACTGGCCCGCTGCAGACTGCAGGAGTACGTGCGGAGGGACGCACTGAGGCTCGGTTGCAGCCAACGCCAAGGCTCGGTAGGGGAGGGCCACTGTCTAAGGCCCTTCCGCTGCTGGACATGGGGGGTACGGTATGGTGGAGACGCCCCTCAATATAAGGGAAGGTATCCCACGCCATCCCACGAGTTGGGTGACTGATTTGTCGAAATTTGGGGGAAAGAAATGTCTAAACTGTATTGATCTATTGTACAGCCTCCGAAAATGTCGGATGGATTTTCCGCAAGGTTAATGTATTGTATATATATTTATCATTTGAATAAAGTATATTTTGAAATAAAAAAATAAAAAAAAATGCAAAGGGAAACTTTGGAGGAATGTGGGCCAGGCGTCGAAAAGTGGGACTAGCTCGGTTAGGCCATGATCGAATTGGGTCGAAGGGTCTGTTTCCATGCTGTATACTCGGTCTGTATCATAGAAGTGTTCATAACCGAAGACAAAATGCTGGAGTAACTCAGCGGGAGAGGCAGCATCACTGGCGAGAAGGATTGGGTGACCTGAAACGTCACCCGTTTCTTCTCTTCTGAGATGCTGCCTGTCCCGCTGAGTTACTCCAGCATTTTGTATCTGGCTTCGATGTCAACCAGCAACTGCGGGTCCTTCCTACAGTTTTCATAACCGAGTTCGGTAGGCATGTAAATACGCATTAAAGTCCAAGAAATGGAGCAGCGAGCTGTGAAGTTTGTGATGGAGGAAACACATTGTCCAAACAATGACTCCGGGCAATTACAAATGCGAGTGAAGTTGCTACGTGGACAGCCTCGGGTGCACAGGGGAGAGGGTTTTGAGAATTAAGGGGGCTGGGCCGTTATCTCAAGTCCGAAAGCAATGCTTTTCTAACGCCCACTTCCCAGCTCTAGGAGCCTGTGGCCGTGTACTGAGCGCGACCCGTTCCACAGGTGTGCACTGAGCGATGTTTCCATCTGGTGTTGTATCTAGCAACACCCAACATTCGGGGAGAGCTGCTAGAATATAGCAAACAAAATTAACTGCTGGAAGAACTCGGCTTCTGTGGAGGCAAGAGTTGCCGGTACCGTGCACGAGAACTGAAATTGTTTTCTGGAAGACAGGATCGAAAAAAAAAAAATCCAGGCAGTTCCTGTGAATGTAGTTAGACACAAGATGCTGGAGTAACCCAACAGGACAAGCAGCATGTCCGGATAGAGGGAATGGGTGACGTTTCGAGTCTTCTTCTGAATGCAGTTCTTGATATAGTTCTGGATATAACGGAAGTTGTTTTGTGTGTGGTCATAGATCGGTCATTTACATCCAGATAGCTTCAAGTGGTATATAACAAAGCAATAACACAAATGAACTGCGGATGCTGGTTTATACCAAAGACGGACACAAAGTTCGAGAGTAACCCAGCGGGTCAGGCAGCATCCGCGGAGAAAATGGATAGGTGAGGTTTCGGATCAGGACCCTTCCTCGGACCGATTGAAGGTGGTGGGGGGGACACTCGCCCCTACAATCAGTCTGAAGAAGGGTCTCGATCCGAAACCTCACCTACCCATTTTCCCCAGAGATGTTGCCTGACCCGCCCAGTTACTCCCGCATTTTGTGTCCATCTCAGGTTTAAGTGGCGAGTTGGAATTCGCACCCAGTCGGTCACACTAAAAAGGCTTTATATATTCGTAGTTGAGGTGCAATACCCGAAATCCGGCTTCTTTGGAAAAGCAAGAAGGGAGAGAGGAATTAGAACGGTGAATTGTGACATGCAGAACGACGAAACAAAATGCTGCAACTTCAATGTCCCAGACCTCCTTTATGGGGCTGCAGGAGGGGAGTGGATGGCTGTTCTTTCATTCTCAAATACAAATGTCACTTTGAGGTACTGATCACTAAGCTGTTCAAAAATGTCCTCTCGTTTCAAAATTATTTTGCAACTCTCCTCCATTCCAGGGGCCTTGATTGAAGAAAACACGAATTCAAACTCCATGCCGGCAGCTGAGAATTAACACTGCACTCGGCCGAGTGCCCGTTGCCAGCTCACATCTCTGCTCTGCGTTGCCTTACGGAATGGTACAGAATGAACTGAACGCGAGAAAAGTTTGAGTCGAGTTTATTGTCACGCCAATAAAGGCCAGAACAAATCAGGGCCGGCAATCGATGACCTGGGCAACCACATGTTGATGTCACGCTGCACTTCCACACGTTTCCAATGTGCTCCATAATGGGAAAGCTCTAAGCTACCCGTTCTGCCTGATAAATTGTGACCGAGTTTTGCTTACCCAACTGTGGAGATAAGATCGCGGAACAGGTGCCTTGCACCTGCAGCGTTCATGGAGTTGCTAAGGTGCTGTTTCATTTAATGCAGTTCAACCTGCATACTAATTGCAGTGGTCACGGTGAAGCTGTCACATTTCTTGCAAAACAGCGAGTTGATTTTGTCCAGACATCGGTCTATTCGTAAAGCTACAAATGCCGCAACAACCAACGCACCGAAACATAGGCACGACAAACTACAGGGCATGGAGTCGTGAACAAACTGAATGAGTATCACTTCATATTCCGCTCGGGTAGTTCTCAACCCAACTGCATGGACGTTTAAATGTTCCAGTTTGAAGTAATACCTCCCTTTCCCCGTCCTCCTTTCCCTTGGCTCACCCCGACCCCGATGCGCACACATTTGTTCCACCATCTCCCAGGCACCGCCCCATTTCCCTCCTTTGTACACACATCTCGCATATCTCCAACCCAATGTCCCCATCCACCCCCACCGCACCCCTCTCTCCGGCTCTAACACCCCTTTGTCATCTCTAGCCTATGTCACTCACTTCCCCAATCTACCAATCAACCCTCCTCCCCACTCGCCAGTATTCACCCTATCAGTTGCCAGGCTTTGCCCCACCCCTGCAGTTCTCTTTTCCAGCTATCAAGATGACTGCGTTCAATAGGTTGGTTGGACCAATTTCGGCAGCTGGTAAGTTAATGGGGAGTCATAACCTTTCTCGTCGTGTTTTCAATGGAATATTTATGGCCATGTTTCACCCTGGGTCTAGAGAGCAGTGAGGGAACAGCGCTAAACGGGGCCAGCGCTAAGCGGAGTGCCGGGATGCGTCTTTCTTGGGAAGGGCCATGTTATATCCAGTGTATTGAGTGTAGAAGTTGGGAGGTCATGTTCCAGTTGTATAAGGTGTTGGTGAGACCGCATTTAGAATATTGTGTTCAGTTCTCGGTACCATGTTATAGGAAAGATATTGTCAAGCTTGACAGGGTTCAGAAGAGATTGACGAAGATGCTGCCAGGACTAGAGGCTGTGAGCTATAGGAAGAGGTTGAGTAGGCTGCGTCTCTATTCCATGGAGCGTAGGAGGATGAGGGGAGATCTTATAGATGTATACAAAATCATGAGAGGAATAGATTGGGTAGATGCACAGTCTTTTACCCAGAGTTGGGGAATCGAAGACCAGAGCACATAAGTTCAAGGTGAAGGGGAAACGATTTAATAGGAATCCAAGGGGTAACGTTTTCACACAGTGGGTGTATGGACAAGGCTGCCAGAGGAGGAAGTTGAGGCTGGGACTATCCCAATGTTTAAGAAACAGTTAGACAGGTACACGGATAGGACAGGTTTGGAAGGTTATGGACCAAGCGCAGGGGAGTGGGACTAGGGTAGCTGAGACATTGTTGGCCGGTGTGGGCGAGTTGGGCCGAAGGGCCTGTTTCCACACTGTATCACTCTATGACTCTATCTAAATGTTGTACCCTTTCTACTTTATCTGCACACTATGGATGGTTTAGCACGCAAACAAAGTATTTTCTCTGTACCTTGGTACACATGACAATAATAAACTAAACTAGATTCCAGCAGATTTCCAAGGTACAGGAAGAAGATGCTACATAACTTCATAGCTTTCCTGTCCTTTGTCTGATTGAGATATATTTTAATACCATCGGCAGTAACAAGAGAGCCTTCCTCATAATGACGATGAACAGATTTGGCCAGAGTATGTGCAACAGTTGACTTACAATTTAGTCTTCAAAGCGTTCCTTCCATCCTACCAAAAATAAAGGCTTCATTTCAGTTCAAAAGCATTAAGCCCCCACCGAGTACAAGCCCGCATTACAAATGCAGAACATTGTAAGCAATTCCAGCATGCACTCTGATTGTAGCTTAAAAAAATGTTTGCAATTGTCCTATTATATCCTGGTTAGTCGAGTAGAATATATTCCTGCCATACAACTGCAGCAAATGCAAGATTAGCAATTAAATTGTGTTTTTAACAAGCAAACTTGATATAAATTCCAAGAATGCAGCTGAGTGCTATTCTCTCTGTCAGCTAGGAGCATGCACTGGCATAGACTCTCAACAGATCCCCTATAACACACTCATGGAAAATATTGTTACCAGACTAATAGAATAGATTTGTACCAAGCACCTGCTGTCTCGCACATACTTACAGCATATATGGCTATAGTTTTATTATTTTTGTGTGCAAGCTGGAATATTGAAAACACAAACCCTGCAGGCATGTTTTAACCATGTACAACGCCAACATGCATTATCAGCAGACTTATCAGGAGCTAGTGTCCCAGAGGCTACCCCTTACACCATGAGCAGGATCTCCAAGCACTATCAGCGTTGCCTGAACAATTATGCATCGGAATACACCAGATCACAATTTCCCTGAAAACGTTCCTGCACAATCAATTCAAAACCCCTCCCGGCAGGGAACTTCAGCACATTATTATCGGATCTATGCGCAGCATGATGAAAGTTCTCCCAAATACTTCCTAGTATGCTTTGCGGTCAAGAGTACTCAATTGTCGTCTGTCCTGGGACCAGAACTGACATATTAAACTAACAACACAACAAGTAAACAACTGCTTTGGTGTCACCTCCTGCACCCACACACAACTGACTGACTTCATCCACTTCACCACCAACTTCCATCCGGCACTCAAATACACCTGGACCATTTCCAACACTTCCCTACCATTCCTTGACCTCACCATCTCACATGCAGGGGATACACTCCTGACCGACATCCACTACAAACCAACTGACTCCCACGGCTACCTGGACTACTCTTCCTCCCACCCTGCTTCCTGTAAGGACTCCATCCCCTATTCCCAATTCCTCCGTCTACGCCGCATCTGCTCCCAGGATGAGGTGTTCCACACCAGGTCATCACAAATGCCCTCATTCTTCAGAGAATGGGGATTCCCCTCCCCCACTATAGATGAGGCTTGCACCAGGGTCTCCTCCATACCCCGCAACACTACCCTCTCTTCCCATTCCCCCACTCGCAACAAGGGCAGAGTCCCCCTGGTCCTCACCTTTCACCCCACCAGCCGGCACATACAACACATAGTCCTCCGCCAGTTTCGCCACCTCCAACGTGACCCCACCACTCGCCACATCTTCCATCTCCTCCCCCCCCCCCCCCCCCCATCTGCCTTCTGCAAAGACCGCTCCCTCCGCAACTCCCTTGTCAATTCTTCCCTTCCCTCTTGCTCCACCCCTTCCCCGGGCACTTTCCCTTGCAACCGCAAGAGATGCTACACTTGTCCCTTTACCTCCCCTCTCCACTCCTTTCAGGGACCCAAGCAGTCCTTCCAGGTCTGACAGAGGTTCACCTGCACCTCCTGCAATCTCCTCTACTGCATCCGCTGCTCCAGATGCCAGCTGATCTATATCGGTGAGACCAAGTGGAGGCTTGGCGATAGTTTCGACGAACACCTCCGCTCGGTCCGCAATAACCAACCCGACCTCCCGGTGGCTCAGCACTTCAACTTCCCCTCCCATTCCGTGTCCGACCTCTCTGTCCTGGGCCTTCTCCACGGCCAGAGTGAGCAACACCACAAATTGGAATAACAGCACCTCATATTCCGCTTGGGGAGTCTGCGTCCTCTGGGCTTGAACGTTGAATTTTCTCAATTCTGTTAACCCTTGCTGTCTCCTCCCCTTCCCACCTCTCCCTCAGCCCTCGGTCTCCTCCTCCCTTCTCCTTCCCCCCCCCCCACATCCCATCAGTCTGAAGAAGGGTTCTGGCCCGAAACGTTGCCTACCTCCTTCACTCCTTAGATGCTGCTGCACCAGCGGAGTTTCTCCAGCATTTTGTGTACCGTAAATATATAATAAATGTTCAGACCATAATGATGCAGGCCAAAGCATGTCGTATACAAAGAAGCATGAAGTCCATAGTAATAAAAAATGAATTGCAGATGCTGGTTTATATCAAAGAGAGAAGCTGGAAATGCTGGAGTAACTCAGTTGGTCAGGCAGTATCTCTGGAGAAAATGGATTTCTATTGAAAATGAAAATTAATTTTCTCCAGAGATGCTGCCTGACCAGCTGAGTTACTCGAGCATTTTGGGTCTATCACAGTCGATAGTAGTTCAATGCTCAGCTAGCAATGTCATTAGGGTTGTGCAGGTTGGTTCAAGAGCCAGATCGCTGATGGGATTATGTTGTTCTTGAACCTGGAGGTAATAGCTCTCAGGCTCCAGTACCTTCTTCCTCGTGGTAGCAGCGAGGCGAGAGCATGGTCTGGGTGGTCGGGGTCTTTCATATTAGATGCCTCTTGAGGCAGCACTTTCCGCAGATCTCTTCAATGGTGTGGGAGGTCAACTCCTGTGGTGCATAATCTCTTGGAATACAATCCAAGCCAAGGGCAAAGGACATTTATTTTACTTCGGAGTCATGTGAGTGACTTCGTGAAGACCCCGCCAGCACGCATGCACGACTATCGTCGCTCGCATTGCAACCGACAAGCTGGGAGGAGCGCAGCTCCTCTAACGGCAACTTTAAAAAGGACCTTCACGTTAAATGAATCTATTATAACACTCATACCTAAAATAGACAAAGATCTGGATGACCCAGGATCATTTAGAGCTATAGATCTTTTAAATACTGATCAAAAGATATTAACTAAAATATTAGCACAAAGGCTAAGTACAGTTATTAATAAATTAATTCATCCCGATCAAACAGGATTTATACCAAAATGATATTCTTCATATAACCTGAGACGTTTATTCAATATTATATACTCGAAAAGAGGTATTAATAAAGATCTAGTAGTTATTTTGTTAGATGCGGAGAAAGCCTTCGACCAGGTGGAATGGTCTTACTTGGTTTCGGTTATGGAAACTTTTAAATTGGGAGAGAAGTTTATTACTTGGGTCAAATTATTATGCACTAATCCAACAGCCAGAATAATAACAAATCAAATGCTATCAACTAAATTCAATGTATCTCGAGGCTGTAGACAAGGTTGCCCTTTATCCCCACTACTATTTGCACTTGCAATAGAACCATTAGCTCAACGTGTGAGGTCACATCCTGAAATATATGGGTATGATACCAGAGATACCGAAAATAAAATCTCCTTATATGCGGATGATGTATTACTTTATATTACAAAACCGGAAATTAGTATCCAAAATTTATTAAAATTAATAACTGAATTTGGATCTTTTTCAGGATATAGTATTACCATATAACCATATAACCATATAACAATTACAGCACGGAAACAGGCCCTCTCGGCCCTTCCAGTCCGTGCCGACCATTTGTTTTCCCCTAGTCCCATCTACCTGCACTCAGACCATACCCCTCCATTCCCTTCACGTCCATATACCTATCCATTTTACTCTTAAATGTTAAAATCGATCCTGCCTCCACCACTTCTGCTGGAAGCTGATTCCACACAGCCACCACCCTCTGAGTAAAGAAGTTCCCCTCACGTTACCCCGAAACCTCTGTCCCTTAATTCTCATGTCAAATTGTATTAATTGGAATAAAAGTGAACTCATGCCAATAATGGTAAATAACTTATATATATTACAACAATTTCCTTTTAAGATAACAAATGAAAAAATCAAATATCTTGGAATTTATGTAACAAAAAGATTTGATTCTTTATTTAAATCCAACTTCCCAGTCTTATTGAATAAATTAAATAAGAACATTTTATATTGGAAAACTCTACCCATCTCAATGCTAGGTAAAATTAATGTAATAAAAATGATTTTTCTTCCGCAATTACTATATCTTTTCCAATTGATTTCGATATATCTTCCTAAAATTTTCTTTAGGAAGGTGGACTCTTTAGTTACCAACTTTATCTGCGATTATAAGAGCCATAGAATAAATAAAAAACATTTATGTAAATCAAAAATAAATGGAGGTTTAGCACTACCAAACTTTATGTTTTATTACTGGGCAGTTAATATTAAAAATATGATTTTTTGGTTAGTAGTGACAGATAAACAACCAATTTGGTTAAAAATGGAAAAAGAAGATTGTTCGCCTTTTGAAATTAGTTCGATAATATTTGCCAATATTAATTTAGGTAAGAAAACCTGTAGCAAAAACCCTATAATAGAAAGTGGAACACGTATCTGGAAACAAATAAAGAAAACATTAAAATTGGAATGTATACCACTAGCCCTTACCATTGTAAATAATGTTACATTTAAACCCTCAATGATGGATAAAGGCTTTTTACAATGGAAAAATAAGGGAATTAATAAGACGGGAGATCTCTACAGGGAAAATTGTTTCCTTTCATTTCAAGAATTACAATAAATTTTATGGATTACATTCAAAAGATTATTTTAGATACTTACAAATTAGAGACTATGTAAAAGCAAACACACGGGAAATTAGAAATAGAAAGAAATTTTAGATGAATGTCTAAATAAACATCCGAACACAGAAAAATTGATATCATATATTTATAATATTCTATTGGAAAATTATGTCCCATTGACAGAAATATATAGACAATCATGGGAAAACGAATTAGGTCAAATTATTAGACCAGAAGTATGGGATGAAAGTTTACAACATATACACCACTGTTCGTTAAATGCTAGGCACTCTCTTATACAATTTAAAATATTACATAGACTACATTACTCAAAATCCAAACTACATAACATTTTTTCAAATGTATCTGCCATATGCGATAAATGTCAGCACTTAGAAGCTAACTAGACACACTCATTTACAAATTGTGTAAAAATTACAAAATTTTGGATAGAAATATTTAGGATAATTTCAAATGTTGTTAATATGAATCTGACTCCTGACTCAAAGTTAATAATACTGGGAATACTGGAAACAGATCAATTAATAACAACGAATCAAATAATTTTTATTGATTATAGTTTAATAATTGGGAAAAAATTAATATTAAAATTCTGGAAAGGTCCTACATCCCCCACAATCAAAATGTGGATTACAGGAATGTGGGAGACTCTCCATCTGGAAAGATTGAGGCTCGTCCTAATGGACAGGTTGGATCTTTTCAGAGGAATATGGTCTCCATACATTGAATATCTAAAGGGTCAAAATGGCCTGGTGCGAGAGCCTGACTGAAACCTGAATAATGGAATAGATGAAGAAATACGTATAACAAATCACGGATATATCTCCAAAGATGGATAACTTTTTAATACTCCATTCACTTCTTGATTTTTGATTTTTTAATCTCTATATTATTTTTCTCTATCTTCTTACTTATATAAAAAAAATGTATAGAAATATAAATGTCTTAAATGTTAATATTAATAATATTACGAATGTATGTAAGAAGTATTTTCTATTAATATGTATTTACAATTAATAAAAATATTCAGCAAAAAAGGACCCTCAGGTAAGTTTTACTAACCTTGTTGGTTTGGTTTGGTGCTCTGTGTTTTTCTAAATCTTTTACAGAGCACCCAGACTTCATGAGCATGGAGAAGGCTCGAAGTAAGAAGAGGGCTGCTTCCAAGAAAGGAACTTTCCAGGGACTTCGAAGAAAGTTCAGCGGCCAAATTCCCCGGAGTTGAATTTATGGCAGCCCCCGTTCCGCAGTCCGGACCGCGAACTGGCGGGAGGGCAGCGCAGAAGTCGGGTAGCCCCGTTCTATCGCAGGCCCCGACTCTCCAGTGCTACAGTCCGGAAGACTGCGGACTGGCGGTAGGACCGCGCGGGAGTCGGGAAGCCCCGTTCATATGGCATGCCCTGACTCTCCACCACTTAAGTCCGGACGACTGCGGACTGGCGGCAAAACCATGCGGAAATCGGATAGCCCCGTTCATACGGCAGTCCCCGACTCTCCACCGCTTCAGTCCGGAAGACCGCGGATTGGCGGCAGATCTGCACGGAAGTCGCGTAGCCCCGCTGGAGTGGCAGGCACCGACTTTCTACCGCAACAGTCCGGTAGACTCCACCCCGACAGGGTACGGACTGGCGGTCATAGCCCCATTGACTCAGCTGAGTCTGGGGACCTCGATCTGCCGTTCGTAGACAGCGACGGCGATCGCATTACCCGCATGGAGCGGATGATGGAGCAACTGCTCCAGAGGGACCTACTCCAGCAGGAGCATGTGTCCTGTGGATCACACAGGTCCACGACAGTTCCTTATCCACGACTGTCCAACATCTCTCCCTCCTCGGAGGGGAGTGCCAGAAGTCAGGGCTTGGCTGACTTTGAGGAGGGGTTGACGGAAAATCCAAAGTTGCCTGGGATGCAGGAAGAGGAACTTCTGGGGATGGTGTCCAAATTTGCACAGCCATCCCAGAAAGGACAACCACTTCAGCCAGGGTTAGCAACAAGCATTAATTACCTGACTACGCACCAGCTACAGGAGCAGGTAATAACCGAGACCACAGCCAAGTATTTGGCCTCGGAGAACTGCGTATCACTGAATGTCCTACCATCAATACTCCCATATGGGGGAACATAAGCCCTAGCATCAGGGCACAAGAATTGAAAATTATAAAACTGCTAACTGCAGGAATTACTGCATTTGTGAGGTCCATTGATGGTACAGACATGGCGGAAGAGCAGCAGGATGCTTTAGCTCTGTAGAAATCAATTGTTTCAGGAAGAGCTCAATCCGTCTCGCACTCAACCCCAAATTTGCGGGGTTGTGCAAAGCCAGCACTACGCCGTCGCTGAACTTGCTGTTTGGGGATGACCTGCCTAAACAGGTCAAGGACCTCGATGAGGAAGCCAAAGCAGTGGGCATAATAAAACCACCTTCCACTAGCAGGCCACCAGCATATCGACGGCATCAACCCTACGCAACACCCAACAGGCCCCGCTTCCACCCAACACGGTGACGGGTGCAAACCCAAAGGTCGCGCCATATTCACAAAGGCCTTTTTTAGGCCATGGCCCAGAGCGACCTGCATGGAAAATGCATCAACCCCACGCCTCCACTTCCCAAGAACCAAGGACGGAAGACCAAACACCACTGGTAACCATGGAGGTAAGCGGGTCTGGTTCCCTTGGGACTACTACATGTACAACCTCGCAAGTGGGAGGCAGGAGCTCCATAACTTCTGACCTCTTTATATTACACTGTATTCAGGGTTATAAAATTGAATTTATTAACAAACTCCTCCCTCCAGTTCAACATGTACCTAGCTGGAAATTTGTGCTTTCTCAAAAAGAGAAAGTGGAAGGTCATGCAGAACTATTTAGATTATATGCTAAGGGAGTAATAGAGAAAACCAAACATGAATCTCTTGAGTTTGTATCGAACATCTTTACCAAAACCAAAAAAGATGGTGGATGTCGTATTATTATTGACTTAACTCAACTGAATACTTTTGTGCAATATACCCACTTCAAGATGGAAACATTTGAAACTGCCAAACAACTGATTTCCAGAAAATACTTCATGGCCTACATCGACCTAAAAGATGCATACTATTCAGTACCGATACATAAAGATCACCGCAGATATTTGAAATTTGTCTGGATGGGGCAGCTGTGGCAGTATAGAGCACTGCCCAATGGACTAACAACAGCCCCCAGGTTATTTACCAAAATATTGAAACTGGCATTGGCGTCTCTACGAAAACAGAACCACGTAGTCATGGCCTATCTTGATGACATGTTGATGTGGGAAAAAACCTTGGAATTGGCTAAATTAGCTGTGACAGCCACCAGGTTACTATTTCAAAAGCTGGGGTTCATCATCCATCCAGACAAATCAAAGTTAATACCCTCTGTTGTAATGGATTATCTGGGTTTCACGATTAACACAAATCATATGACCGTCACTTTACCAAATAACAAAACGGCATATGTAATAGCCTTGCTTGCGCCAAAAAAATGACTATTCGACATGCTGCTAAGGTAATTGGGAAACCTGTAGCTACATTTCCACCTGCACATTATGGAACATTGCATTATCAAAACTTACAAAGAGCAAAGATCTCAGCACTAAAATCTCATGCTGGGCATTTTGACAGACCTATGCAGCTACCGGCCAAAGCAAAAAATGAGCTGCGATGGTGGATTAGCAACATTGCTTTAATCCCATCATAGTTACAAACCCTTCAGTCATGTTACAAACTGACGCCAGCGCCCATGGTTGGGGAGCTACCGACACCACCTCCAGTGGTGGCAGTTGGTGGGATTTGCACGAATCTACATTGCTTCAGTCACGAGGTATAAACTATTTAGAAATGCTGGGAACATTTCACGGGCTACGGGCCTACTGTACAAACATGCATCATCTGCATGTTTGTATGCAAATAGACAACACCACACTGGTGGCATATTTAAATCATATGGGTGGTATCAAGTCGATATCTTGTGATGAATTGGCAAACACAATTTGGCACTGGTGCATTGAAATAAACATTTGGATTTCAGCTACAAACCTTCCGGGTAAGCTAAATACAGTGGCGGACATCAGGTCACGGATATTCAATGACAACACTGAATGGATGTTGAACCACCAGGTATTTACTGACATTATAGCTCAGTATGGAACACCAGATATTGACCTTTTTGCGTCCAGACTGAACCATCAGATACCAACATATGTCACATGGGAACCAGACCCTGGGGCAGTAGCGATGGACGCTTTCTCATTACATTGGGGGAATTTGTTCTTCTATGCATTTCCCCCTTTCTGCCTCAGCAGTCAGGTATTGTGGAAAATCCAATTAGATTCCGCATCAGGGATTCTGATAATACCCGACTGGCCTACTCAGCCATGGTTCCCGGTGGACCTCGACATGGTAAAGGAACCGTGTCTTCCGGTTCCCAAATGCCCGAACCTCCTGATACATCCCATAACAGTGGAGAATCATCCATGCCATGGTCATTTGAACCTGTTGGCTTGCAGGCTCTGAAGAGACCATTACTGGAGTTCGGGCTGTCAAACAGGACCATGGATATCACCACGGCATCGTACAGAGAGTCCACAAGGAGGCAATACCTTACCCATGTAAGGAAATGGGAGGTGTTCTGTTCCAGGACTGATACCACCTACAACTCTGCCACCATCATGGATGTGCTGGAATTCCTCGCGGGCCTTCACTACAATGAGGGCCTCAGCTACAGTGCCATCAACAGTGCAAGCAGTTCTTAAGGGATTGGACAGGCTAGATGCAGGAAGATTGTTCCCGATGTTGGGGAAGTCCAGGACAAGGGGTCACAGCTTAAGGATAAGGGGGAAATCCTTTAAGACTGAGATGAGAAAGACTTTTTTCACACAGAGAGTGGTGAGTCTCTGGAACTCTCTGCCACAGAGGGTAGTTGAGGCCAGTTCATTGGCTATATTTAAGAGTGAGTTGGATGTGGCCCTTGTGGCTAAGGGGATCAGAGGGTATGGAGAGAAGGCAGGTACGGGATACTGAGTTGGATGATCAGCCATGATCATATTGAATGGCGGTGCAGGCTCGAAGGGCTGAATGGCCTACTCCTGCACCTAATTTCTATGTTTCTATGTTTCTATGTAAGGAGTGCATTGTCATCCTACCTTAGGCTTGGAGTGGGATCCCATTCATTGGTATCCAAACTAATGAGGGGTATTTTTAATTTTAATCCTCCCAGGCCACGATACACTCTGACCTGGGATATCGGACTGGTGTTGTCTCTACTCAGGAGTTGGGCGCCAGTCTCGAATCTCCCACTGGCTAAGCTCACCTACAAAGTGGTGATGCTGATGGCACTCATCACTACACAACGGGTCCAGACCCTCCACAAATTAAAACCAGACAAAATGGTCTCGACTCCCACCAAAGTAACCTTCTTTATCAATGAGTTACTAAAACATCACAGACCTGGTACAACCGGTCTAAAATTGGAATTCCTGGCATATCTTGTTGATGAACGCCTTTGTATAGCCACCCAACTCCGACATTATATAGATGTCACCAAGAATATCAGGGGTACGGAAGTAGGTCTTCTTATCAGTTTTAAACGCCCTCACTACAGGGTAAGTGTTCAGACTATTTCCAGGTTGCTCAGGGTGGTGTTGGGTGCAGCAGGGGTAGACACTGACATGTTTAAATCTCATTCTACTAGAGCTGCGTCCACATCAGCGGCGAGGACCATGGAGGTTCCCATGGACCACATCCTCGCAACAGTGGGTTGGACCAATGAGGGTACATTTCAGCGGTTTTATAATAAACCTGTGACCGCGCCCGCAACGTTTGCAGACACTGTTTTAAGTTCTGTTTCCTAACATTCCCCGAAGTTAGGGGTTTATTAATAAAATACATTATTATTTTTCAGCTCTGTTTCAAGTCTGAAATACATTAACATACTTCCTCCGTCAGTCATTACGGCAGTGTGTGAGCATGGACTTGGTTCCAGGGCATGAAATCACAGAGCTTTGAAATCTTCACAAAGTCACTCGCGTGACTCCGAAGTAAAATAGTAAGATTAAACGAGAACTTACTAGTTTGAAGTTTGATCCTTATTTTATGAGGAGTTACGATGAGGGATTTTGTGCCCTCCGCTCCCAACCCTCTACCATAAGGTCAACTGGTATATTAGTTTCTCTTAATCTTACTATCTTCAGTCAATTTTACTATCTGTGATTTCACACTCGCTGCTTTGAAGAATGTCACGCATGCGTGCTGGCGGGGTCTTCACGAAATCCCTCATCGTAACTCCTCATAAAATAAGGATCAAACTTCAAACTGGTAAGTTCTTGTTTGATCTTACTATTCGTCACATACACCAATTGGTGTAGTGAAATTTGAGTTGCCATTTGCAGCACACCAATAAAAGTAAGACATCACATTAAAGAAGAATTTAACATAAAACATAAAAACAACCCCCCACAATGGTTCCCACTGTGAGGGAAGGCAAAAATGTCCAGTCCACTCCTCTTGTTCACCCCATAGTCGGGGCCTTTTGAGGCCTCCGCAGTCGCCGCAATGGCGGCCCGATGTTTCAGGCCCTCTCGCTGGGTGATGGAGCTCCGGCATCGGGGGAACACTCCCCAGCGGCTTGGAGTGTCTGGAACGGCCGCTTGCTGCCAGAGACCGCGGCTCCCAAAGTCCACAGGCCACGCTGGTCGCAGCTCTGACACTGGCGATCTCAGCGAGAGATCCCAGGCTCCGCAATGTTTAAAGTCAGCGCCGCCACGGCTGGACGCTCCGCGACCACAGCTCCGCGATGTTGGAGTCGGCAGTCTTAGCACTCCGGAGCTTACCACACGGCGACCCGGGTAAGGCATGGCCGCTTCGCGATGGTGCTTCAGCACTGCGCCGCCGCTGAAGCTGAAGTTCTGGCCGGTCCCGGCAGGAAACGCCGCTCCTGTCCCGCTGGTAGGCCGCGAGGAAGGGGCGAAGATATGGTTCGGAGAAAAGCCACATCTCCGACCAGGTAGGGACTGAGAAATACAGTTTCCCCCTTCCCCCCCCCCCCCCCCCCTCCCCTCACATAAAAAAGATTAAACCTCCAAAATGAAACTTTTTAACATACTAAAAAATAAAAAAAAGGGTGAAAGGATGGACAGTTGCAGGCTGGGCAGCCATGCTCGACGGCGCCCCCACAAGCTCCGTCTGCAATTAGGAAGGATATACACCAGGCATGGAGTATATACACTGTTTTCTATTAAAGAATAGCAGCATATATCATTCATATGTTCTCACCTTGTAAGATAATTGGTCTCCTAGGTGATTATCTTATGCTCTCCCATCAAGATACACTTCCACTTGCACTGTTGTGGTGACAATTTTAAACCATGCTGCAAAGACACTCCAGTAAATATGAACTATCAGCATTCAGTATATGCACAGTCACCTTGACTTGAAGAACAGGCTCCTGGAATATCTTCTCCAAAGGCAGCATGAGCACAGGTTCCCAGTACAAAATCTCAGCATGCACCACGAATGCAGTCACTTTGAATAAACCCCGAATGTGCAACAAGGAGCAATCACCTTGAAAGCTCTACTGACAGACACCAGAGAAGCATTTATTTCGAGAGGACTGGAATATAAAAACAGGGATGAAATGCTGAGGCTCTATAAGGCACTGGTCTGACTGCATTTGGAGTACTGTGAGCAGTTTTGGGCCCCATATTTGAGGAAGGATTTGCTGGCACTGGAGAGGAGGTTTACGAGAATGGTCCTGGGAATGAGTGAGTTAATGTATGATGGCATTGGGCCTGTACTCACTGGAGTTTAGAAGAATCATTGAAACTTACCAAATTGTGAAAGGCCTGAGTAGCATGAATGTGGAGAGGATGTTTCCTCTAGTGAGAGAGTCTAGGACTAGAGGGCACAACCTCAGAATAATAGGGTGTACCTTTAGAAAGGGGATGAGGAGGAATTTCTTTAGTCAGAGGGTAGTGAATCTGTGGAATTCATTGCCACAGATGGCTGTGGAGGCCAAGTCATTGGGTTTTTTTTAAAGCGGAGATTGACAGATTCTTGATTAGTAAGGGTGTCAAAGGTTATGGGGAGAAGGCAGGAGAATGGGGTGAAGGCAGGAGAATGGGGTTGAGAGGAAAAGATAGATCAGCCACGATTGAATAGCGGAGTAGACTCAAAGGGACCAAATGGCCTAATTCTGCTCCTATGACATGAATTTATGTGGGCATTTGAAAAAAAAAGCAAAATTTGCACATCTACTCAGTACTTATCACACGTGGGTTATCCCAGAAATGTTTCAGCTAATGAGAAAGATACGGTCTCTCTCCACACACTAAATGCCTAAAATAAATTATCAGGGTGCAGCATTTCCAGCACACATACTCACAATTCTGAGAACCAAAGTAGGGTGAGAGTTGGTGTTGAAGAATATGCCTCAACGTTGGAAATTTGTTCCCTTCCTAAATGGAGACTTGTGGCCCAATGTAATACCTGATCAAATTTAATCTAAATGATTAAATATTATTAAATTGTGTGCACATGTAAAATCATTAATCACAGTATGGTATGGCAACTGCTCAGTCTCCGACCGGAAAGCACCGCAGAGGGTGGTGAAAACTGCCCAACGCATCACCGGTTCATCACTCCCCTCCATTGAGTCTGTCCAGAGCAAGCGATGTCTGCGAAGGGCACGCATCATCATCAAGGACTGCTCTCACCCCGACCACAGACTGTTTATCCTCCTCAGCTTCTTCCCTGCGGCTGTTACCCTACTTAACACTGCACCTTGGTGATTGCCAGTCACCACCCCCCCCCCCCCCCCCCCCGGATACTCCTACCTCCAGTGACTGATCCCCACCCCCCGGACACTCCTTCCTCCAGTGACTGATCCCCACCCCCCCGGAAATTGCACTACTGCCACTGTATATACATATATATATATACTTTACTGTTCCATTATTCTGTGTTTGCACTTCTGGATGAGATGCTAACTGCATTGCGTTGTCTCTGTACTTGTACACTGCACAATGACAATCTGAATCTGAATCTGATTTTCCAAAGCATCTTGGCCAGAATATAATGTCAGTGTTAATGCTGTATATTATGGAAGATGCATACTTCCATTAAGCTTTTCACTATTCTCGTACGTCCCACGTATTTTACAAATAATGAAATACTTTGGAAATACTTTTCTAGCATCGTTAAAATGCATGTCCAGCATCCATCACATTAAAGTCCTTCAATCACAGTAGAAATATTAGGATTGCAGGGCAGCACAGTGGCGCACCTGGTAGAGCTGCTGAATCACAGCGCTACCAACCCAGGTTTGAACCAAGAGTGGTGGCGTTTGCATGTTTTCCCTAAGACCACATGGGTTTCCTCTGGTGCTCTGATTTCCTCCCACAAAGTAAAGACGTGTGGGTTTGTAGGGTAATTGACCTCTGAAAATTGCCCCTAGTGAGTAAGGAGTGGACAAGACAGTGGCATAACATAGAATTAGTGTGAACAGGCGATCGATGGTCAGTATTAAGATCGAACATCACAAATTATGCCAGTCCAGAGTTGTGAAGAGCTTCAGCTGTAAAAAAGGCTTCTAGGCTCGGTGTGCAAGGTCAGACCTTGGGCGGCAAGCCTAAAAATTGTCGGCCTAGTGAGTTCTCAATGTGAGTGCAAACTGAAAACAGAAAGCCCCAAAGGAAGAGCATTGAACGGCATTGAAGCAAGAGTGAGCTAAGTGAAGAGCAAAGCATTGTTGCCTCCAGCAGCAATTATGGAAAAGAGCGATTTTAAAAATAGAAGTGCAAGTTAATGACCAGTACACCATCTCAACATTGATACATCTGCTGCTTGCCTGATTATGAGCAAAGAGATGTATATCAAGAATTTCAGCCAGATGCTATTAAAAAGCAGACTGGATCTGTAGGTGTACTCTGGAGGGTCATGTGAGATGTGCAGTTTTCCACTCTGGTCACAAGGTGAGGCTGCTAATCAAGACATAAGGAACTACAGATGCTGGAATCTTGCATAGAAGCCAAAATGCTGGAGTAACTCAGCAGTTCAGGACATGGACAGATGACATTCCGGGTCTGGACACTTCTTGGTTTGAATGAAATTTCATTCCTACAGTCATGACATTACAAAAAAACCAAGACACACACTTAACACAATTTACACAAACATCCATCACAGTGAATCTCCAACACCTCCTCGCTGTGATGGAAGGCAAAAGTCTTATCTCTTCCCATTGTTCTTCACTCGCAGTCCAACTGCAGCATCGAGGCGACTAAGGCTCATGATGTTAAAGCCCCCGACGGGCGATGGTAAGTCCCGCGGCCGTTTAAGCCGTGCGGACGATGTTAGGCACCGCTCTGAGTCATTTAAACCCTGCGATTCCAGCGGGAGAAGATGCCGTTACGGGAGCTCCGAAAAGCGGTCTCCCACCAGGGACCTGCGAGCTCCCGATGTTCCTATCCACTGGACCTGCGGCCGGAGTCTCCTAAGCTCCAAAGTCAGGTTACTGCCGCGCACCATGACAGCTCTCCCCATTCCAAAGAATCTCTTTGAATCATTGGGATTTTTGGTCCATCCACTTAAGTCCAAGTTACAGCCAACCCATCAGATTGAGTATTTGGGGTTTCTTCTTGATTCAGTTCATATGGCAGTTACATTACCAGCAGCCAAGGTAGTAGATATTGTTAATGTCTCTATTGGTATTACACAAAACCTTTATCCTTCCATCCGAGACGTTGCAAAGGTCATTGGGAAATTGGTAGCAGCCTTTCCTGCAGTACAGTTCGGGCCTTTGCATTATCAACATTTGCAAAGAGCAAGAGAACAAGCATTGAAACACAATGTAGGCCATTTTCATCGGCTGATGCAGTTACCCACCACGGCTCTGGCAGAATTGCAGTGGTGGATTGTTAATGTTAGCCAAGCCACCAATCACATTTTTGTGGATGAACCTTCAGTGATTTTACAAACTGATGTTAGCGCTCTCGGATGGGGGGCTACAGACACAGAGTCTAGCTGTAGGGGTAGATGGACTGAGCAAGAGGACTTTCTTCTTCACACACATGGTATTAATTATCTGGAATTATTGGGTGTTTTTTGTGGGTTAAAAGCATATTTCTCCACAATGTCTGATTTCCACATTCAACTCCAGATTGATAACACCACAGCTGTGGCATATATTAATCATATGGGAGGAGCTAGATCTGTGTTATGTGGTAACTTGGCTAATACTATCTGGCATTGGTGTATTTCACGGAACATCTGGGTTTCGGCCAGATCTACCTACCAGGTATAGATAATGTGGTAGCAGACCTTAGGTCGAGAAAGTTTAATGACAATATAGAATGGATGTTGAATGTCAGCATATTTCAAACCATTGTGACTCGATTTGGATTGCCAGATATTGATCTCTTTGCATCCAGACTGAATCACCTGTTGCCTAAATATGTCTCCTGGGAGCCAGATCCAGGTGCAGTAGCTGTGGGTGCATTCTCATTACACTGGGGACACTCATTCTTTTATGCGTTTCCTCCATTCTGCCTGATTGCGAAATGTCTCACCAAAATAGAGCGTGACTCCGCCACAGGTGTTTTGGTGGTCCCAGATTGGCCAACACAATCATGGTTCCCATTGGTACTGAGAATGATGGCACAGCCATTCATGAGGATTCCCAGCGGCAGTCATTTGTTGGTGCATCCGGTTACAGGAGAAAGTCACCCATTACATGACCGTATCAATTTGTTGGTCTGCGTGTTCTGACCAGACCATTCCAAGGGCTTGGATTATCGAACAGGACCATGGAGGTTATGACTGCAGGCTGGAGAACTAGCACTAAAAAACAATACCTCGTACTCATTAAGAAATGGGAACTGTTCTGTGTACAATCTAATATATCGTATGATACTGCTAGTATACGTGATGTGTTGGAGTTCCTTGCTACTTTACATTTTGATGAGCACCTTAGTTATAGTGCTATTAACACTGCTCGCAGTGCTTTGTCCTCTCATTTAGGGCAGTCTTCAGCATGACAACCTATCGGGTTTCATCCATTGGTATCCAGGTTTATGAGAGGAATTTTTAACAAAAACCCTCCTCAACCCAGATACACAGCAATCTGGGATATCAGTATAGTTCTCACACTGCTTCAGCAATGGGCTCCAATTGCGTCATTATCTTTGCAAAAATTGACTCTTTTTAGGCAACTACAGATGACTAGTGTGTATCAAAAGTGGTTATGTTAATGGCATTGGTTTCAGTACAACGTGTACAAACATTGCACTTGTTAGGAATAGATTATATGCATTTCTCTCAAGATGATATTACATTTTATGTCTGTGATTTAATCAAACAAAGTAGACCAGGAAGGTCAGGAATCAAGGTGACGTTTAAAGCATATCCTGTTGACCAACTATTATGTGTAGTTAAACATTTAACCCAATATATTGCGTTAACAAGGAGTCTGAGAGGTTCTGAGACAGGACTGCTCATTAGTCACAAAAAGCCATATAAGCAAGTGTCAGTACAAACTATTTCTAGATGGTTGAAACAGGTTCTCAGTTCTGCGGGAATCGTCACTGATATGTTTAAATCTCACTCCACCAGGGCGGCGTCTACATCCGCGGCGAAGGCTCAGGACGTGCCCCCGATCAAATCCTCGTGGCCGCAGGTGGTCTAGAGAGTCAACTTCTTCTCGTTTTTATGATAAACCTGTTCAGGCAGTGCCACGGTTTGGGCCTGCTGTTTTGGGTTCCATTTAATTTTATTGCTTTGTTTATATCAATTATTGTTTGTAATTTCCCCCTGGGACAGAGGGGTCATTACTCTGTTTGTTACTATTAAAATCGTTATTGAATTATTCATGCAATGTTCAGTATCTTCTTTATTTTACTACTGTGTCAACCGATGCAGCTTGTCGTATGGAGTGCATCTGCGGCATGCAAACACAGAGCTTTGAAATCTTCACGTAGTCACTCACGTGACAACGAAGTAAAATAGTAAGATTAAACAAGAACTTACCAGTTCGAAGTTTGATCCTTATTTTATGAGGAGTGACGTTGAGGGATTACCTGCCCTCCGTTCCCACCCTCATAATCTAAGAGATCATCTGGTGGTTCTAGTCTTCTACAAGCCTTACTATGTTACTTTGGCTATTTGTTTTCTGTGTTTTCACACCGCTGCTTTGAAGTATGACGCGCATGCTCCTGGCGGGGCTTCTTCATGTAATCACTCAACGTCGCTCCCATAAAATAAGGATCAAACTTTGAACTGGTAAGTTCTCATTTAATCTTACTATTTAACAGGACACATATTTTTTAAAAGACAGACGGACTGCAGTCGAGCCGCTGCCGTTAGGTGCCGCCACACTTCAGTCTGAAGATGTCACCTAGTCATGTCCTCCAGAGATGCTGCCTGTCCCGCTGAGTTACTCCAGCACTTTGTCTTCCAAGCTACCATTCTAAACAGCAGATTACACAAATAGGCCAACTCCATTAGCAAGTGCAGAAAATGGTCATCAAATCAGGTGACGTTCGTGGAGAGAGAAGCAGTCAACATTTCAAGTCAATGAACTTTGATCAGAACAAAGAAAAGTTGGAGTTCAGACATCAATGGCAGGCTGCTTTGTCCTGGATGGCATTGTTATGGGCCTGTCCCACTTGGCGATTTTTTTTTTTTAGGCAACTGCCGGCGACTGTCATAGCAGGTCGCCGAGAAACCGGCAACAACCTACGTCATCCTGGTGACGACCTACGACAGCACCTAGGTCAGGAGAAGTCAAGCTACGCTCATTGGCGTCAAACCCACCGTCGGCGAAAAATGTTCAATATGTTGAAAATTTTGCGGCGACCAGAAAGACTTTTTTGCGCGACTGAGGAGACTACTCCCGGCGACCGTGGGTTTGACGCCAATCAGCGTAGCTTGACTTCTCATGTGGTGACAAACTAGTCATCTGTAGTTGCCTAAAAAATCGCCTAAGTGGGACAGGCCCATTAGAATAGCATGGAGAATATTCCATCATTTGGGATTCTTGTTGGAAAGATATCTGAACCAACCTGTCCCCAACTCTTCTTTCAGGACACATCATGAACAGTCTCTTAGACCATAGTCCCAGCAAGCACAGGGCATCCTACAAGGCATGCCCTCCCATGAATCTAGTTGTTCAAATTCATACGTGGAAATGCTTTGAAGATGAGCATCATGCTCTGCATGGATGAGTTGGGCCAACGGGAGTGTTTCTATGTTTTTTTGCCTCAATGACCCTCTGACTCAGAATCTCCCAAAGTAGACGCACTTTATTCGGACTCCACATACTTACAAGTGAATTTTGAGTCCGGGGTACCTCTTGTCATCTCACCTGTTTCAGGTGTAAAGGCCTTTAATTGCCATCATGCCACATTAAATGACAGAAAACCAATGACTACCCTGAGTGCGTGTGACCACCTTGCACAGATGGCTCTGAAGTACTTGGCAGGCAATGTGCAGGACAATTAGCCTGAATTGTTTTTGTTTAATTGTTTTTTGCCTTTTTTTAAAGAAAAATGATTAAGAATGAATTCAAATGAAAAGAGCTGAGATCACACCTATAAAAGGATTGAAGGGAACTGATAATCATGCATAACTAAGGTCCTGGCCAGTGCGCTTGGTTGGATGCGGTTAAGGATTATATTTTGCAATCCTGAGCAGAATTTACCAAGATATTGAGGAGATCAGCATCTTTACTAAGAAGTACTGAAATCGAATCTTCAGATATAAAGGAAGATTTTTCCTGTGTTTGCAAGTTCTGTCAGAATCTGGTGAGGTATTGTTCATGCTCAAACAGATACTGCAATCTTATAATTCAGATCTACGGTTTAACCAACTCTGAGCTATTTTGAAGCAGGCATTAACAAAGGCTAAAATTTACAAAGAAAAGCTAATGCATTTGTCCTTTAATAATTCTTAGACATAGAAACATAGAAAATAGAAGGAGGAGGCCAATCGGCCCTTAGAGCCAGCACCGCCATTCATTGTGATCATGGCTGATCGTCCCCTATCAATAACCCATGCCTGCCTTCTCCCCATATCCCTTGACTCCACTAGCCCCTGGAGCTCTATCTAACTCTCTCTTAAATCCATCCAGTGATTTGGCCTCCACTGCCCTCTGTGGCAGGGAATTCGATAAATTCATAACTCTCTGGGTGAAAACATTTTTTCTCACCTCGGTCTTAAATGACCTCCCCTTTATTCTAAGACTGTGGCCCCTGGTTCTGGACTCGCCCAACATTGGGAACATTTTTCCTGCATCTAGCTTGTCCAGTCCTTTTATAATTTTATATGTTTCTATAAGATATCCCCTCATCCTTCTAAACTCCAGTGAATACATGTCTAGTCTTTTCAATCTTTCCTCATATGACAATCCCGAAGTCAGGCTAACTGGTCTGTAATTCCCCGTTTTCTCTCTCACTCCTTTCTTGAAAAGTGAGATAACATTAGCTATCCTCCAATCCACAGGAACTGATCCTGAATCTATTGAACATTGGAAAATCATCACAAATGCGTCCACTATTTCTAGAGCCACCTCCCTGAGGACCCTGGGATGCAGACCATCAGGCCCAGGGGATTTATCATCCTTCAGTCCCATTAGCCTACCCAATACTATTTCTCGCCTAATGAAAATTTATTTCAGTTCCTCTACCCCCTTAGATCCCCTGTCCTCCAGTACATCTGGGAGATTGTTTGTGTCTTCCTTAGTGAAGACAGATCCGAAGTACCTATTTAACTCTTCTGCCATTTCCTTGTTGCCCATAATAATTTCACCCGTGTCTGCCTTCAAGGGACCCACATTTGACTTTGCTACTCTTTTTCCCTTAACATATCTAAAGAAACTTTTACTGTCCTTCCTGGCCAGCTTCCCTTCGTACTTCATCTTTTCAGCCCGTATTGCCCGTTTTGTTTCCTTCTGTTGTCTTTTGAAAGTTTCCCAATCCTCTGGCATCCGGCTACACTTTGCTGTGTTTTACATCTTTTCTTTTAGTTTTATTCTATCCCTAACTTCTCTTCCCTTTGCCTGATGTTATAAATTTTACAAAATAAATACCATATCAGATATTTCAGATTTCCAGCATAAGAAACACAAGCCACATTGAAGCAATTGGTAAGAAAGCACACCAGAGCCTCTACTTCCCCAAATTCACAAGTTATAGGAGAAGAATTAGGGCATTGGGCCCACCGAGCCTACTCTGCTATTCAATCGTCTCTGGCTCCTAATCCCATTTTCCTGGCTTCTCCCCATAACCTCTGACACCCATCCTAATCAAGAATCTGTCTATCCCTGCCGTAAAAATATCCATGTAACTTGGCCTCCACAGCCCTCTGTGTCAATGAGTTACACATTAACAACCCTCTGAATAAAGAAGTTCCTCCTCAATTTGTTTCTAAAACAGCGTCCTTTAATTCTGAGGCAATGACCCCTGGTCCTAGACTCTCCCACCAGTGGAAATATCCTTTCCACGTCCAGTCTATCTATGCCTTTCATTATTCTGTAAGTTTAAATGAGGTCCCCCCTCAACCTTCTATCTCCAGTGAGTAGAGACCCAGTGCTATCAAGCGCTCATCATATGCTAACCCACTCATTACTGGAATCATTCCTGTAAACTTCCTCTGCACCCTCTCCAGAGCCAGCACATACTCCTCAGATATGGGGCCCAAATTTGCTCACAGTGCTCGAAATGCGGCCTGACCAGCACCTTATAAGGCCTCCGCATTACACCTCTGTTTTTATATTCTTGTCCTCTTAATATAAATGCTAGCATTGAATTTGTCTCCCTTACTATCGATTTGACTTCAAATTAACTTTTTGAGCTTGCTGCACCAGCACTCCCAAGTCCCTTTGCACCTCCGATTTCATGATTCTCTCTCCATTTAGAAAATAATCCACACCTTTATTTTTATCACCAAAATGCATGACTCTGCACTTTGCTACACTGAATTTCATCTGCCACTTCTCTGCCCACTCTCCTAACCTGTCCAAGTCCTTCTGCAGAGCCCTTGCTTCCTCTACACTGCCTGCCCCTCCATCTATCTTAACATCATCTGCAAACTTGGCCACAAAGCCTTCAATCCCCTTATCCAAAGCATAAATATATAATGTGAAGAGAAGCGGTCCCAGCACTGACCATTGCAGAACTCCACTAGTCACTGGCAGCCACCCTGAAAAAGTGCCTTTTATTTCAACTCTTTGCCTTCTGCCATCCACCCAGCCCACAATCCATGCTAGTATCTGCCCTTTAATACCATGGATTCGCATCTTCCCTAGCAGCCTGACATGCAGCACCTTATCAAAGGCCTTCTGAAAATCTATGTAAACAACATCTACAGCCTCCCCTCTGTTTGTCCTGCTATTAACTTCCTCAAGGAACTCCAGCAGATTCACCAGGCAAGATCAGCCATGATCATATTGAATGGCGGTGCTGGCTTGAAGGGCCGAATGGCCTCCTCCTGCACCTATTTTCTATGTTTCTAAGATCTTCCCTTCACAAACCCATGCTGACTTCAGCTTATTTTATCGTGAACTTTCAAGGACTGCGTAACCTCATCCTTTATTATTGACTCTATAATGTTACGA
Source organism: Okamejei kenojei (assembly GCA_035221665.1). Classification (NCBI taxonomy): domain Eukaryota; kingdom Metazoa; phylum Chordata; class Chondrichthyes; order Rajiformes; family Rajidae; genus Okamejei; species Okamejei kenojei. The sequence goes on along the minus strand of CM069135.1, from coordinate 28,972,409 downwards.
ACCACCAAAATCAGGCTAACCAACCTATAATTTCCACTGCTTTTCTACCTTCTTGTACAGTGGGGTGATATTCGCAATTTTCCAATCTTTAGGAACCACTCCTAACACTAGTGATTCTTGAAATATCCCTGGGGTGCTGTCCACCTGGTTCACATGACATAGACCTTTCAGTTTTCCTAGCACCTTTTCCTTAATAATCGCCACTCCACTGACCAAGTTAATGAACTTCCACCCCCTGACTCTCTAGGATTGCAAGCACATTGCTGGTGTCTTCCACTGTGAAGACTGATGAAAAATGTTATTCAATTCCTCAGAGGTAGACACCAAATGCTGGAGTAACTCAGCAGGACAGGCAGCTTCTCTGTAGAGAAGGGATGGGTGACATTTTGCGTTGAGACCATTCTTCAGATCCTTATTCAATTCCTCTGCCATTTCATGATTTCCCATTATCACTTCTCCTGCATCATTCTCCAGTGGCCCAACATCCACTCTTGCCTCTTTTTTACTCTTTATACTAGACTAAGTGGGACCCGTTGGTGTTGTGGGCCCAAGGGACTGGTTTCCAGAGGGCTAGTATGGACAATGTGGGCTGAATAGATTCTTGGGCTGGCAGTTCAGTCACTCGGGCCTGGTGGGCTGGCAGCTCAGTCACTCAGGCCTGGTGGGCTGGCAGCTCAGTCACTCAGGCCTGGTGGACTGGCAGCTCAGAAATTGCCAGAAATTCTGCCCAAAACAGATGAGAGACTCTGAGAAAGAAGGCAGAGAGGGTGGAGAATCAATGTTAGACATTTATCTTCTTTTTCTGCAGATCACAGCAATAAATGAGGAAAGTCTATCCTGGCCTGGATCTCACAGGGAGCCAATGAAGGGAGGGAGAAAAAAACTGAGGTGAGGTTTAATGCTTGCCAGGGGAATACTTACTGATGGGCCGAAGGGACTCCTCCTGGGCTTGTACAGGCCTGATGGGCCGAAGGGACTCTTTGTATTAAAAAAATGGAGTGAAATCTCAGTTATAGGCACTTTTTCTGGAACTTTTTCTGGCCTGGCATGGGCCTTTTGGGCCAAAATGCTCCTCCTGGGCTAATACAGGCATTTTGGGCAAAAGGAACTGGTTTCTCGCTAAGAAGGGCATTGTGGGCTGAAATTGGTGGTTTCAGGCAGTCTAAACAACTAATTTAATTTAATTTCCATTTCCATTTTGCATTGCAATTCCAAGTGCAGGGCAGGCCAAACAACTCATGGTGTTGTCATTTCATTCCCATTTTGCATTGCAGTCTCAAGCGCAGGGCAGGCCAAACAACTCATGGCTTTGTCATTTCACTTCCATTTTTTGTATTGCAGTCTCAAGCACAGGGCAGGCCACACAATTCATGGCATTGTCATTTCACTTCCCTTTTGCATTGCAATCTCAAGCACAGTGCAGGCCACACAACTCGTGGCATTGTCATTTCACTTCTATTTTGCATTGCAGTCTCAAGCACAGGGCAGGCCACACAACTCATTGCGTTGTCATTTCACATCCATTTTGCATTGCAGGCTCAAGCACAGAGCAGGCCAAACAACTCATGGCATTGTTATTAAGGGCTAACAAATCATTTATTGCAAGTGCAATGCAGACACACAGTTCAGTTGATTCACAGCTTAGAATGACAGTCCTGGCCTCTCCCGCACGATCTTGCAGAGTGACCAACTCAAGTCAGGGCATCCAGGGTTCTATAGTTCTGCCCCCCCAGAAAGGGGCGTTACCTTCATCGTGGTGATTGACATGCGAGAGGACCAATCAGCTGATCTTAAGGTTTTTTAAACACTTTTTTAATTTTCATCGATAGGAAAACTCCTCGCTGTTGGCTCAGCGGAGGAGGACTGTGAGTAAGACGGCCAAAAATCACAGCGATATAGGGTAGAGATTTTTCTAAAATCAATACACAACGCAGACAGGATGTGATCAAGATGGGGCTTTTAATTATATAGATATCTGTAGAAACTCTTGTTATCCTCTATTATTTTTATATTACATTCACACTTCATTTTTTCTCTCCATATTGTCCTTTTAGTTACCTTTTGCTCTTTAAAAACATCCCAATTCTCTGGCTCCCCATTAAGCTTTGCAATGTTATATGCCTTCAGTTATACTTCCCTCCAAGGCTTGGGATGTTTGACATGTCCCCAACACCCTCACCAACTTCTACACATGCACCGTGGAAAGCATTTTATCGGGATGCATCACAGCACAGTTTGTGAACAGCTCCATCCAAGACCTCAAGAAATTGCAGATTTGTGGATGCACCCATGATCCAGACCTTCACACAAACCACTTCCGTGAACTTCCACTACACTTCACGCCGCCTCGGCAAGGCCAGCAGTATAATCAAGGAGCAGTCTCACCCAGGTCACTCCCTCTTCTCCCCTCTCCCATCAGGCAAGAGGTGCGGACGTTTGAAAACACATAACTCCAGATTCAGGGAGTTTCTTCCCATCTGTTATCAGGAAACTGAACCATCCTCTCACCCACCAGCTAGAATAAGGTCACAAACTGCCATATACCTAATTGGAGACCTTTGAACTATCTTTAATCAGACTTTATAAGACTTTATCGTGCACTAATAATATTCTGTATCTGTACACTGTGGACAACCTGTTTGTATTCATCTCGTGAGGCAGCATCTCTGAAGAAAAGGAATAGGTAACGTTTTGAGTCGGATAACGTTTTTCTTCAGACTCCAGATGTCAGTCTTCGCATTGACTGGATATCATGCAACAAAAAAGCTTTTCACTTTAACTTGGTACATGTGACAATAATAAACTAAACTAAACGAGCATGGCCTCCGGTTCTATCCAAAGTTGGTGAAATGGAAAGATTCCTGGAATTGATGGGCAGTGTGCATCACAAGTTCTGTCTCCTCAGACATATTTTCCAGCATCCAGCTGAACAAATCTCATTAGACATGCCCACACTTAAAGACCCATCAGCACAAACTCCCCATGTATTCTCTCACAGTCTCCTCATGGAACAGTGGAGATTTGGCAGTGTGCTCCTCCTCTACAATAATTTAATAACTTCAGATGGCTTCTGCTCTGCACCTGCTCTGATCACATGATATCAGTACGCCCTGTACTTAATTGGCATGTCACAACAACATTGTTTCAAAATAAGACAATACAACATTCCCACCCAACCCCCCCCCCCCACACCAAAAAATAAAAAATCACATTTAAAGTAGTCTGTGCAGAACAAAAAAATTAAAGTATAAACAATTCTGTTCGTCCAATTCTGTTGAATAGGAACTTTGCGTAGTAACTGGCTACAATCAAGTACCATTCTGGTTGTTAGTGAACAAATCCATATCCGAGGTATGCCATGGCCTTGGTGGAGTTTCACTGGGCATCATGTCTTCTTTCTGTTGTGTGTTTCTGTATTTCTGGCATACACCACATTCAAGCACCATCTTTTCCATTCCTTTATATGTTCACCCAGTAGATGGCTCGTTTTGTCCTCGGCCTGCGTTTCTCCATTCCCATGGAGCTTCAGTGCAATGCAGATCTTTGTATAGTGGTTCACATTTAATAACATCAAATGGCTTCTGCTTCTCACCTGCTCTGATCACATGACTTCACTACGTCCTGTACCTAATGGGAGTGTCACAACAGCATAGTTTGAAAACACGACAATACAACACTGTTGAAGGAGATTGTATGCATATTTTAGAAACCCACTGTTGGGCTGCGTGCTGGGAACGTGTCCAACAGTCCTGAGCAAGGGATGACAGGAATGTTTACATCGCCATCACTCGTGCCAGGGGAGGTGCCAGTTACTTAACATTGGACTGACCTCCACCTAATGCATTCTGTTGTCTCCAGCAACCAGGCCTGTAAGCCACAATGGCCACAGAAATGCTGCCTCACGCATCAAGGATACTATCTGCTCTGTCCTCTTATCTGCATTTTGGAAGATTCGACCACCTGGGCTGTGCTCCTACTCTCTGCTCATATGCAAAAAACGGAAGAATTGGGATCAGGTACAAAAAGGTTCAGTGCTAGTCTGAGGAAACAGATAAGATCATACTTGACTGTTTTGAATCGCTAGACTGGCCCTTATTCAAGGAATCCAGTTTTCAAGAGAGAGTTGGATTTAGCTCTTAGGGCTAAAGGAATCAAGGGATATGGGGAAAAAAGCAGGAACGGGGTACTGATTTTGGATAATCAGGCATGATCATATTAAATGGTGGTGCCGGCTAGAAGGACCGAATGGCCTACTCCTGCACCTATTTTCTATGATGCTGCGGCCAACCTGAATGACTTTGGATTGCCTTCATCAGTAAGTATATAGAGGTTACATGCCAAAGAGGTCAATCTGAGTGATCCCCAACCAGAGACTGTGGATGAACTGTGAGATCCACTCCCCAGTGAGGTCCAAGTCTGTGGTGTAGGCTGCCCCTGTAGAAGAAATCTATGTATGACCTTCACAAAGACATCAAGGTCGCTAAGGAAAATTTCAGACCAAGCTAGGGTCCCAGAATAACCACACTGATACCTAATAATTCTGACAAAGTTTACACGCTATGATAGGCTACTATGTGAAGTTGGGCAGTATCGCTGGCAACAATGGATCCTTCCCTGAGGAGCTCAATGCATTTTGTGATCATTTTGAACAGAAACTAGTGGGACTCGTTGGGTCCCTGTCACACAGGAGGCTTGGTCCCCCAACGCAATATTCCACCACTCATCCATAGCCCCCAACTGCACAGGCACAGCTCATTTCCCCTCATCACTAGCACTCTCTCCCCCTCCTCTTCACCCTCCCTCTTTTTTCCCCCCCTCCTCCCCTCCCCAATCCCTCCCTTGCCTCTCTCCCTCTCCTTTCTCCTACCCTCAGTCACTTCCTCCCTCCCTCCATAACTCCTCTCCCCTCCCTACCCCCTCCTATCTCTCTATCCCCACCTCCCCACTCCTCATCTCCCCCTATCCCTCCCACTATCCCTCCTCACCTCCCCCACTGCCCTGGACTCCCTCTATTCTCCACTCCCTACCTCCCCCACTCCGCTACTCTCCCTCCTCTACCTCTATTCCCCCACACTCCCTCCTCACCTCCTCCCTCTTTTCACTCTCCTCCTACCCTCCCGCAATCCCTCCCTCACCTCTCATTTCCCCTACCCTCAGTCACTCCCTCCCTCACTCCCTCAGAGTTTTTACGATTTTTGAACCGCGCTAAGATTTACAACATACTACCGAAACTTGGTGCACTCACAGCACAGGAGAACGGTGAGTGAGCAGACAATAAATCGTAGCGCTATCGTTTACCGTTTATGCGAAAATAGAAAAACAGCGCAAACCGGAAGAGCACATGATCAGAGTTTCAGTTATGTAGAGATAGATAGATTCAGTGGAATTATGTCAGATCGGCCTTTCTGATCATGAACACGCGCAGATTAACAATCCCGGGGTGAAGTCCCCAGCCATGTCCTTAGAACCTGCGCGGGCCACCTGGCAGGAGTATTTGTGGACAACATTAACCTCTCTCTGCTTCATTCTGAGGTCCCCACACACTTTAAGAAAACCACGTTCATCCCATTGCAAAAGAAAGGTCAGGTAACTGTAATGAGCCGAGTCAAACACACATCAAGATACAACACATGTTTATTAAAGTCCACTTACAGCATCGGTCTGCAGGACATTACAGTTCCTAGCAGCTACTCATACTGAGTGGCATAGGCAAGCTCTTGGTGATATGAACATTAGGCGGAGCAACTACTCACAAGCACTACAATTGGTTAATAGGAAATAACCAATCTACAGTAACTGCCTTACTGTCCACTGGTGGACTAGTGGGGTGGAAGATTGCAACCTTCACGTGGTCCGCCCTGTATCGACTAATGCAATCAACTCGACGTGCACAACCAGAAGATCAAATAGAACAAGTTGTCCTACAACTTTCGGCTGTGCACGCCACACGAAAGAAGAAGTGGACTAGCGACTTCCACTGGTATGGAGCTCTACGAGAGGCTAGTTATGGTGCACATCAACTCCAGTCTATGAGGCAGGCTTGGTCCATTTCAACTCACCTACCTCCGCAACAGGTACTTGGCAGGAACCAACACGCTGGCCCTACACTCATCCCTGCAATATCTGGACAAGAAGGATACTCACATCAGACTCATAAATGCATAGGTTTTATGAACAGAATTGGACCATTCAGCCCATCAAGTCTACTTCACCATTCAATCGTAGCTGATCTAGCTTTCCCTCTCAACCCCATTCTCCTGCCTTCTCCCCATAACCCCTGACACCCATACTAATCAATAATCTGTCATTCCTTAAAAATATATATTGACTTGACCACCACAGCCTTCTGTGTCAATGAATTCCACAGATTCATCACCCTCTGACTAAATATATTCCTCCTCATCTCCTTTCTGAAGGTATGTCGGTTATCCTTTTTGGTGACTTCAACACTATAATTCCAACAAAACCTATCTCCAAACTTCTGAACCTAGGAGTCAGCACTACCATTGTGCAACTGGGTACTTAACTTCCTGACCCATAGACCACATTCGGTGAGGAAAGGCATCAAAACATGCGCCATATTAAAACTTAACAGCAATTCCAACACAATAATCCATTTTCAGCCCCTTACTGTCTGCGCTATGCACTCGCAACTGTGTGGCCAAATGCTGCACTAACTCTCCATCTACACGATTGTAGATGATACCACTCCCGGGGGGGGTAGACCTCGAACAGTGTTAGAGTACAGGAAGGAGATATAGAGCTTTGTAACATGGTGTTAAGATAATAACCTCTCCCTCAATTTCAGGAAAAACAAAAGAGTAATCATCGACTTCAGGAAGCAGGGCGGAGCATGCACCAGTCTGCATCGATGCTGCGGAAGGTGAAGGTATAATTATAATCAACAATTTATTGTGGTCCAAGAAACCTCAGTAATGCCTCTACTTCCTCAGGAAATTCAGCACATTTCCAACGACTCCTAGCAATTTCTACAGATGCACCATAGAAATCATCTGGATATATCACAGCTTGATGTGGCAACTGCTCTGCCCAGGACACCAATAAATTTGAAAAGCAGTCCAAATCCATCATACAAACCCAGTGTTTCATCTACACTTCATACTGCCTTGTGAATAAAGCTAATATAATCAAGGATCCACACAGATCTTCTCTGTCCGGCCCTCTCCCATCAGGCAGTAGATACAAAAGCTTGAAAGGACAGCTTCTTCCAAACTATTCCTTCAAGCAGCTTTTGGCCATCTATGGCAGAGTGTACAGATCCCACAGAGGGACTGTCAGCCACCTAAACCTATGGATCCCAAATGGAAGCAAAGTCAGTCAATTTTATTCAACACCACCATTCTTTGTCCTTGAGGAGAGGAGATGTAGGATGATCTATTCCAGGCACACCTGGGACGTTTTACACTGAGCACAGAAAGCCCCTCAAGCTCTCAAAGTAAATTGAAATTCTTGCAATTTCTTCCAGCAGGAGCCAAGGAACATATTTTTTGTTGAATTACCTTGTGACCTTTTCGAGAAATAAGAGTACTTTCACAAATTAGTAACTTATTGTGGCACCAGATCATCCTTCCATTTTAATTTCCCAACCATGTGCTCCAGCATTTTTGAAATGTTGCTTCCAGGAATGCCTTTAATTCTTGTTTTTCCAAAACTATGTTTAAAATGTATTAGTATTATGAAAACCTGGAACATTTTACTAATTTAGATCCACCTGTAAGATCACACATTAATAACTGAGTTGCTGCAGTTCACAGTAAGATTTGAAAAAGGATTGGAATAAATGAAATAGCAGTGGTGGCACGAATGTGCAGTGGCAGAGTGCTGCCTTACTGCTCCAGACACCCAGATTTGATAATAACTACAGATGCTGTCTGTACGGAGTTTGTACTTTCTCCCTGTGACCGTATGGGTTTTCCCCTGGTGCTCTGCTTTCCTCCCACTCTCCAAGACGTAGAGGTTTGTAGATTAATTTGGCTTCGGTAATAATTGTAAATTGTCCCTAGTGTGTATCAGTGTTAGTATACGGGGCGATCGCTGGGCAGCAGGGACTGGGTTGGCCAAAGAGCCTGTTTCCACACTGTATCTCTAAACTACACACTGCTTGGGTTCATATGGAAAGACGTCCAACAGGTTAGAACCAACAGGATCTAGGGCAATGTGGCAAACTGGACCCAATATTGACTTGACATAAAGAGACAGGGGGTGATGGTAGTGGATTATATTTTTATAATTGGATGACTGAGTAGTGATGTTCCACCCGAATTGGCTTTGTCGTTTGGCATGCGAGTCTGTTCGGATGTTTGGAAATGCCCACTGATTGGCCTAGATTCCAATCATCCAAACAGGATGTTAGGAGAGACTGGAGAAGCTAAGTCTCCTCTTCCTGGAACAGAAGTGGATTAGAAGACACCTGATTGTGGTATGTAAAATTGAGGGTATATATAGGGTAGGTGGTGGGAAAGAAATCCCCACATCAAAGGTAGATAGACTAGAGGGCACAGAGGGAGGAAGGGAATCAAAAGAGACCTTATTCACCCATGAGTAGCTGGAATGCACTGCTTGGGAGAGTGGTGGAAGCATGGTCACTGACAACATTTAAGAACTGTCTAGATTTAGTTTAGTTTGGAGATACAGCATGGAAACGGGCCCTTTGCCCCACTGAGTCTCCGCCGACCGTGGATCACCCGTACACTAGTCCAATTCTCCATGCCAGGGACAATTTACAGAAGCCAATTAACCTACAAACCTTTTTAGAATGTGGGGTGAAACCGAAGCAACCCAAAAAAAAAACCAGGCAGCACAGGGAGAACATACAAAGTCAGGACAGACAGCACTCGCAGTCAGGATCAAACCCAGATCCTGTAAGGCAGCAACTCTACCGCTACACCGCTGTGCTGACCTACACTTGTACAGAGGAACACTTGGATTGTCAGGAATAGAGGGTTGTCAACCAAGTGCTGGGCAATGGGGAATTAATACCAGAAAAATGTCCACTGGTTGGCATGGATGAGTTGGGCCAAAGGGCCTGTCTCCTTTTTATAGTTTTGGGAGTAAAAGTCTGATAACCCAGTGCACTCGGGAATTTGATGCTGGGCCGGCAGATTTTGCAGGCTATTCAAGTTACTCACATTAATGTTCCAACGGACTTTTATTTCATCTCTTTTTAACATTATACAGAATAAGGAGAAACATTCCAGTGATCAGGGTGGGCTTAAAGGAAGCGCAGGAAAGAAGGTAAAACAAAGGAGTGTGAGAGACAGAACCAGGTGAACTTCAAGGGAATGTGGCAACTAAAGCCCCATCAATGGAAAGGGAGAGTGGGAATCAGCATCCGGGTGAGTCATAGAGTGATACAGTGTGGAAACAGGCCCAACCGGCCAACATGTCCCAGCCACACTAGTCCCACCTGCCTGCACTTGGTCCACATCCCTCCAAACATATCCTATCCATCCTGAGTCGCAAGAGACTGCAGCAAACATCCCCAGCTGAGCTAAATTCCAGATGTTAGGATGTCCGAAATGACAGATCACAGATCATCGGGAAAATAACGCAAAGTGCTGGAGTAACTCAGCAGGTCAGGCCACATCTCTGGAGAACATGGATAGGTGCCGTTTCGGGTGGAGTTCCTTCTTCAGACCCAAAACGTCAGCTATCGATGTTCTCCGGGAGATGCTGCCTGACCTGCTGAGTTACTCCAGCACTCTGTGTCCTTATGTGTATCAATCAGCATCTGCAGTTCTGTGTGTCTACAGATTATCAGAGTTTATTGCATACTTTCTAGTGCATCCAAGTTAACAGCAGATGTATTTCAGAAAGTTTTGCATTATGTCAACAAATCACCAGACTTGACTGATGAGAGCCCTGTTAGAGATGGCAAGATCTCCTGAACAGTAGCTCTGGGATGAAGGATCTGAATGATGGGAAGGACCAGGGAGCATCGCTGTGGGGTGGGATGGAAAATCATGCTCACAGCTCCTTCCTGATGTGGACCTGTCGAAATTTGAACCCCAAAATGGCTAGGTAAATGAAGTAGGCCCATATTATAACGCTCACAACACACACAAACACTGTTGCAATATAAACTATCATATTAACTGCATGCGATTTCTACTGTTAAATGGAAGTGCAGCTACCAATTAAAGACAAAAGATCAGAGCAAGAGACTCCTGGAAAATTGTTTTGAATCATCAAAAAAAAATGTCTGGGTACAAATATATATTTATAGATTAACACACATAAATTCATGTCAAAGCATTATTTTTTTTCCTCCTCAACCTTGGACCAATGTTCGTCACGAAATAAAACCTCTCCTCAATATATAGTATTGACAGCGGCAAACATGTTAATTATTTCCAAAATCCAACCTTTGATAATATGGTGATCATATTTATTCGTCATGTTTTATATTAATGTATTTAACTTCTTCCTTTGTTGGTGTCACAAGCAGCTAAGTTACTGGTAATCTTGTATTTGAGACGGAAGCTATAGGTTGAAATTTGACTCAGATTTAAGTGTAAAAGAATTGCTCAAATTTCACCGCCGCAGCGAGGGAGTGCTGCGTTGTCAGAGGTGCCATTTCAATAAAAGATCTCAAGAGCTATTCCACGGGGCTGTGGAATTATTCCCAAGACAATACTCATTATCCTTCGATACAAGTCGCGAAAAGGCCACTTTTTTTTTGCCGTTTGTGGGTGTTTGCTGTGTAGATATTGGCCGTTGGATTTCTTCATTGCAGTCCAGCAGTGGCTGTTAAGCTGCAAAGTCCTTCGGGGAAAAGAACGCGAAAGAAATACCAGATAAACGTGTCTTTATTTCCCAACGAACTCTGTGCACAAATGTTCTTCTTTGAGCTCACTGCACGTCGGCCAACAGTGTGATTGACGGGACAGGTTTGAGGGAATGCAAGACCCTCTGGGCCCCTGCACACCACCACCTGACTTGAAGGCGGCAGCAGATGTCGTTCAATGTACGTTCCCAACAGATCACAAGCCATAAGTGATAGATCCACGAAGTGGCCGGCAGAAAAGTGTCAAGAGGTCATGCAATTGTGATCATTTGTCCCAGGTGGTGACTTTAGGCGATTTGGGAGAGGCTTGGAGCTGCGAGGGCCTCCCCGGGCTGTATCTGCTCAGCTGCAAGCTCTCATACACACGACCGCGACTGTCAAGAAAACAGTGGTTGCTGTCGGCCCCGGGGAAAGAAGCAGTTAATGGGACTGCCTTCAATCCAGCGTGGCCCGAAAACGAGCCCCTTCCGTGTTGCAGCGATTGATTCTATGGTTCATTGATGTGCTGTGCGCTCAGCTCATGATCCACAGGCTTGTGAATTGGCACCGATGTTCGCGCTTCTGCACCTGTCATAGAGACACGTCCCTCGCCACCAGCTGCCGCTTTTAACCCCGTCTAACCCCCAACTCGGGGAAAGGTCCCTGCTTCACACTTGCCGAAAGCTACTGGTCGTCCGGCTGTGGGCGGTTACAACACACGGACGGATTTACCATTTCACTAAATAAAACACAGACTGCTGGAGTAACTCAGCGGGTCAGGCAACATCTCCGGAGAATGTGGAAAGTGACGTTTCGGGTGGGAACTGGTTCTTCGAGCCCGGTTCACGATGGTGCCTGACCCACAAACTTACTCCAGCACTGCAGTTTCTTCAGTTACTATTCCCTTCCACCCAGCAATTAAACTTCTCTTCCCGGCACTGGTTTTCTTAAAGCAAGCGTTTTTGTCGCGAAGATAAAGTCTTGCATTGGCATAGAGTCATACAGCATGGAAACAGGCCCAATTTGCCCTTAAACGATCATCATGCCCCATCTACACTGGTCCCGCCTGCCTGTGTTTGGCCCATGTCCTTCTAAACCTATCCTATCCATGTACCTGTCCAAAGATTCCTTAGACACCGTGATAGTACCTGCTTCAACTACCTCCACTGGCAGCTCCTTCCATAAACATACCACCCATTGTGTAATAAAAGCTGCCCCTCGGGTTCCTATTAAATCTTTCACCCCATGTCCATGGAAAGTTCTCTTACGAAGGTACTTTTGAACAAACAAACCAAGTGCTGGGTGGGGGGAGGGCTCAGCGGATCAGGCAGCATCTGTGGAGGGAATTGGATCAGACAGGTTTTGGGTTGCGGCCTTTATTCATTCTGATTCACGGTTAACCGTGTCTCCGAAGGTACTTTATGTTGGAGTTAGCTGAAACAAAAAGGCGGCCAGTGTGTCGAAGGCGAGCTCTGAGCTATTGCAGGGCATCAGCCCGAAACGCTGACAGCTCCCCCAACACAGATGCTGCACGACCCGCTGAGTTCCTCCAGCAGTTTGTGTTCGTGCTCCAGATTGCCAGCATCTGCAGTGTCCCCTGCCCCCACCAGTAACACCGTGACACTGACCAGATTTCCCCTCCAAGCTGATCTTTCACACATCGGGTGATGGGTATATGGGACGAGCTGCCAGAGGATGTAGACACACAAAACAGATGGAGTAACTCAGCGGGTCAGGCCGCATATCTGGAGAAAGGGAATAGATGATGTTTCGGATCGAGACCCTTCTTCAGACTGAGAGTCAGGGGAAAGGGAAACGAGAGACATAGACGCTAAATAGAACGATGAATGAAAGATGTGCAGGGGATAATTCAGGCAGGCACTGTTACAACATGTACCGCATGTAAAATATACTTGGACAGGTGTATGAATAGAGGGAAATGGGCCAGGCGCAGGCAGTAGATGGGACATCTTGGTCAGCACAGACAAGTTGGGCCGAAGGGCCTGTTTACATCCTGCACATCTCCATGTTCGAGAGACGTATGTAGCCCACGTGTGTGTGTGTGTGTGTGTGTGTGTGTGTGTGTGTGTGTGTTAGTATATGTGTGTGTATGTATATATATGTGTGTGTGTGTGTGTGTGTGTTTGTATGTGTGTGTGTGTGTGTGCGTGTGCGTGTGTGTGTGAGAGAGAGAGAAACCTGGGATTGGGAGCTGAGAACGCCTCCGACAAGTGTAGTGTATGCTGATAAGTGTGAAGTGCTACATCTTGGCAGGACAAATCAAAAATAGGACGTACATGGTAAATGGTAGGGAATTGAGGAATGCTGTGGAACAGAGGGATCTAGGAATAACTGTGCATAGTTCCCTGAAGGTGGAATCGCATGTGGATAGGGTGGTAAAGAAAGCTTTTGGTGTGCTGGCCTTTATAAATCAGAGCATTGAATATAGGAGTACGGAAGTAATGTTAACATTGTATAAGGCATTGGTAAGACCAATTCTGGAGTATGGTGTACAATTTTGGTCGCCTAATTATAGGAAGGATGTCAACAAAATAGAGAGAGTACAGAGGAGATTTACTAGAATGTTGCCAGGGTTCCAGCAACTATGTTACAGAGAAAGGTTGAACAAGTTAGGTCTTTATTCTTTGGAGCGCAGAAGGTTAAGGGGGGACTTGATTGAGGTCTTTAAAATGATGAAAGGGATAGACAGAGTTGACGTGGATAAGCTTTTCCCATTGAGGGTGGGGAAGATTCAAACAAGAGGGCATGACATGAGAATTAAGGGACAGAAGTTTAGGGGTAACGTGAGGGGGAACCTCTTTACTCGGAGAGTGGTGGCTGTGTGGAATGAGCTTCCAGCGGAAGTGGTGGAGGCAGGATCGATTTTAACATTTAAAAGTAAAGTGGATAGGTATATGGATGGGAAGGGAATGGAGGGGTATGGTCTGAGTGCAGGTAGATGGGACTAGGGGAAAATAAATGGTCGGCACGGACTGGAAGGGCCGAGAGGGCCTGTTTCCGTGCTGTAATTGTTATATGTTACATGGTTCCGCTGGGTGGTTGCGCTGCCGACTGGGGTCCGGCCCCGTGTGAGTGGTGGGGAGATCCTCTAGGCTGTCGCTATAAAACACAACCCTCTCGAAGTTCAGTCTACCCGAGGGGGGAATGACAACAAGCGGCAGGCTTTTCCTGGGAGGTGGGCTGCTGCTCCGGGCAGCTGAAGCCAGCCCTGTGCGTGTGGCGTGTGTGTCATGTGCACTGAGGTGTGAGTGTGTGAGTGTGTGAGACACCGAAGGCAGCAGCGGTTGCAGGATTCGCGCGGTGCTATCAATCACTCGCTTCTCCAGGCGGGAGTCTCCGGCTTATCCCGTAGGACCGGGGCGAGGTGGGGTAGGAGGGGGAATTTGTTTGAAAGAACTTCACCACCCTCCCCTCCTTCTCGGGTTTCTGCCAGCTGCCGCGCCGATCCCCCGGCGGGACACTGGAGGCTGGGGAGCAGCTCAGCGCCTGGCACAGCCCAGGAAAGGACAAGCTTGGCACCAGCACATACATATTCCACTCGCTCCTGCTCCACGCCGCTCCTGCTCCTGCTCCACATCGCTCCGCAAAGCCAGCGAGCGCCTCGCACACTCTCTCCTTCCACCGATCTTTAACACTTGCAGCCCCGGAGTTCCTTCCAGAGCCTTGGAGCGGATAAGACCCCTTTCCCGCTAACGGGAGGAGGCGGCAAAGGCAGAGAGAGCTCGGTGCTAATCCAGAGAACAGAGTGGACGGAGTGCATCCCTTGACCAACCCCTCCCGGCGGCTCCATGTCTCCGCTCTGGGCACCTTCCCCGGGTGTCTGATGCGATGCCCCGCAAACACAGCGACGGGAGCAGAGTGTGGAGGGAGAGCGCGGCGGGCGGTGCCGGTGCCGGCGCAGGGGGACGGGGAGACGGGGCAGGCGGAGAGGGGCTCCGGCTGCAGGCGGTGGGCAAGAGCGACGTGGAGAGCGGCTTGAACCCCGGCGCCGAGCAGTGCGGGGGCCGAGACGGGACTCTGCTGCTGCCAGAGGTACGGAGGGCACCCCAACAACACGGCGACCGCCTGGGTCTGTTCACCAAGCCCCTGGACCGCCGCTCCCGCACCGCCCGCAGCAACGCTCGCTACCGGAGGCTGCAGAACCTGCTCTACAACGTCCTGGAGAGACCCAGGACCTGGGCGTTCACCTACCACGGGTTCGTGTGAGTAAAAAAACTCGCCTTCGGTCACTTCTGCGCCGGATCCACAACTCCACACCCTTGCATTTCGAGAGCGAGGGACTCCCAAATGCTTGTGTTCACTACATTAACTGTTTTTGCAAAGCGGGGGGCGGCGGGACCAGTGCACACTTATTGAATTGCCCCACAGGGCACCCTCCCCAGGTTGCGATCTTTGACCGGTACCTGCGCTGGTTCTCTAATGGTTTTTGAACCATTTGGTGGACGCCAGCCAGCATCCTTCGGGAGAGCGTCTGAGAATTTGAACTCGGCGTCAAAGCAACTCTCGCTTCAAGGTCCCTCCCCAGACCCTGGGTCAAGGGATAGCCCTCGCTGGTCGCCTGGGCTGGTTTTAAACTGTGCCAGCGAGTATTTAGGAGCGCGCTTCCTCCCTCGTCTGAGCGAGTGGCAACGTTAGAGAGGGTGTTAGCAATTGATCACCGGGGCCGGGTTGCTGAATCCAGCAGTGGTGCATTTCCGACGATGTGCTTTAGATAAATAAAGAGGAGTTTTGCATCAAACACAAAATGTTGGAGTAACTCAGCGGGTCAAACAGTATCTCTGGGGGACACGGGTGTGTAACGGTTCGGGTCGGGACTCCAGACCCTTCTTCAGACGGCCCTGAGTACAACTCAAGATAAGTCTTTCCAAGGCAAGGCAGTCCCCACTCGGAGTGCTGTCAGAGTCGAGGGAGGCCGGTCCGTTCTGCAAGGCGGGTGGCGGTTCGCAGGCTGAGCCCCCGGGAGCCCGGAGCTGGGGGCTGTAGGCGGGCGCGTTGCTCCCTGCAAGGGAAGCAAGGTAGGGCTCAGCGCGGACCTTGTAACAGGTCCGTCCCCCGAAGCTGCACGTTTCTGCCTGGCGTGCGAGGAAACGAACGGCTGACCTTTGGTTCGGGGACACGAACTTAATTTCACATTTCGGCTTGGCGTATATTTTCTAGTCAACTCTTTGCAGCACAGAATAGTGCGGTAGCATTTATCAAAACACACTTTGGATTCTTAGAGCACCTGCGCTGGAGCCTACCAGGGAGAAGGCAATTTTGTGCAATGAACCGGATTTGATAAGGGAACTCGATGTAAAGGAGCCATTAGGAGGTAGTGACCATAATATGATACATTTTAATTTACAATTTGAGAGGGAGAAGGGTAAATCGGAGGTGTCGGTACTACAGTTGAGCAAAGGGGACTATGGAGGCATGAGGGAGGAGTTGGCTAAAGTTGACTGGAAAGATACCCTGGCAGGGATGACAGTGGAACAACAATGGCAGGTATTTAGAAACATAGAAACATAGAAAATAGGTCGGAGCAGGCCATTCGGCCCTTCGAGCCTGCACCGCCATTCAATATGATCATGGCTGATCATCCAACTCAGTATCCTGTACCTGCCTTCTCTCCATACCCCCTGATCTCTTTAGTCACAAGGGCCACATCTAACTCCCTCTTAAATATAGCCAATGAACTGGCCTCAACTACCTTCTGTGGCAGATAATTCCAGAGACTCACCACTCTCTGTGTGAAAAATGTTTTCCTCATCTCGGTCCTAAAGGAATTCCCCCTTATCCTTGGACTGTGACCCCTTCTTCTGGACCTCCCCAACATCGGGAACAATCTTCCTGCATCTAGCCTATCCAACCCCTTAAGAATTTTGTACGTTTCTATAAGATCCCCCCTCAATCTTCTAAATTCTAGCGAGTACAAGCCAAGTCTATCCAGTCTTTCCTCATATGAAAGTCCTGACATCCCAGGAATCAGTCTGGTGAACCTTCTCTGTACCCCCTCTATGGCAAGAATGTCTTTTCTCAGATTTGGAGACCAAAACTGTACGCAATACTCCAGGTGTGGTCTCACCAAAACCCTGTACAACTGCAGTAGAACCTCGCTGCTCCTATACTCAAATCCTTTCGCTATGAATGCTAACATACCATTTGCTTTCTTCACTGCCTGCTGCACCTGCATGCCTACTTTCAATGATTGGTGTACCATGACACCCAGGTCTCGTTGCATCTCCCCTTTTCCTAATTTGCCACCATTAAGACAATAGTCTACCCTCCTGTTTTTGCCACCAAAGTGGATAACCTCACATTTATCCACATTATACTGCATCTGCCATGCATTTGCCCACTCACCCAGCCTGTCCAAGTCATCTTGCAGCCTCCTAGCATCCTCCTCACAGCTAACACTACCTCCCAGCTTAGTGTCATCCGCAAACCTGGAGATGTTGCATTCATTCCCACGTCCAAATCATTAATATATATTGTAAATAGCTGGGGTCAAGTCAAGTCAAGTCAAGTCAAGTCAAGTTTATTCGTCACATACACATACGGGATGTGCAGTGAAATGAAAAGTGGCCGTGCCTGCGGACTTTGTGCAAAAAACAAACAAACAAACAACCAACAAACTACAAACAGAATCACATGTTCTTTTTCATATTAAGTATTTTGGGTGGTATTGCGGTACAGTAAGTTAGTAGAGTTAGTCCCTGGTGAGATAGGAGTTTACAGTCCGAATGGCCTCTGGGAAGAAACTCCTTCTCATCCTCTCCGTTCTCACAGCATGGCAACGGAGGCATTTTTACCTGACCGTAGCAGCTGGAACAGTCCGTTGCAGGGGTGGAAGGGGTCTCCCATTATCTTGTTGGCTCTGGAGTTGCACCTCCTGATGTATAGTTCCTGCAGAGGGGCGAGAGAAGTTCCCATAGTGCGTTCGACCAAACGCACTACTCTCTGCAGAGCCTTCTTGTCCTGGGCAGAGCAATTACCAAACCAGATTGTAATGTTCCCGGACAAGATGCTTTCCACAGCCGCAGAGTAGAAGCACTGGAGGATCCTCGGAGACACTCTGAATTTCCTCAATGGCCTGAAGTGGTAAAGGCGCTGCCTTGCCTTACTCACCAGTGCTGCAGCTTGTGATGTCCATGTCAGATCCTCAGCGATGTGGACGCCCAGGTATGTGGGTCCCAGCACTGAGCCTTGCGGTACCCCACTAGTCACTGCCTGCCATTCTGAAAAGGACCCGTTTACTCCTACCCTTTGCTTCCTGTCTGCCAGCCAGTTCTCTATCCACATCAATACTGAACCCCCAATATCGTGTGCTTTAAGTTTGTATACTAATCTTTTCTCAGATTTGGAGACCAAAACTGTACGCAATACTCCAGGTGTGGTCTCACCAAAACCCTGTACAACTGCAGTAGAACTGCAGTATTTCTGGAATAATACAGAGGGTTGCGGATCGGTTCATTCCAAAGAGAAGGAAAGATTCCAAGGGGAGTAAGGGGCGACCTTGGCTGACTTGGGACGTCAGGAACAGTATAAAAATAAAAGAGAAGAAATATAACATAGCACAGATGAGCAGGAAGCCAGAGGATGGGGTAACTTTTCAAGAACAACAGAAGATAACTAAAAAGACAATACGGGGAGAAAAGATGAGGTACGAAGGTAAGCTAACCAAGAATATAAAGGAGAATATAAAAGCTTCTTTAAGTATGCGAAGAGGAAACAACTAGTTAAGAGCAAAGTTGGACCCTTGAAGACAGAAACAAATGAATTTATTATGGGTAACAAGGAAATGGCAGACGAGTTGAACATGTAATTTGGATCTGTCTTCACTAGGAAAGACACAAACAATCTCCCAGGTGTACTCCTGGCCAGAGGACATAGGGTTACAGAGGAACTGAAGGAAATTCACATTTGGCAGGAAATGGTGTTGGGTAGACTGAAGGCTGATAAATCCCCAGGGCCCGATAGTCTGCATCCCAGGGTACTTAAGGAAGTGGCTCTAGAAATCGTGGACGCATTGGTGATCATTTCCAATGTTCTATAGACTCAGGATCAGTTCCTGTGGATTGGAGGGTAGCTAATGTTATCCCACTTTTTAAGAAGTGCAGCAGAGAGAAGACAGGGAATTACAGACCGGTTAGCCTGACATCGGTGGTGGGGAAGATGCTGAAGTCAATAATAAAAGGTGAAATAGCAGCACATTTGGATATCAGTAGCAGGATCGGTCTGAGTCAGCATGGATTTACGAAGAGGAAATCATGCTTGACTAATCTTCTGGATTTTTTTGAGGATGTAACCAGGATAATGGACAAGGGAGAGCCAGTGGATGTAGTGTACCTGGACTTTCAGAAAGCATTTGATAAGATCCCACATAGGAGATTAGTGGGCAAAATTAGAGCACATGGTATTGGGGGTAGGGTGCTGACATGGATAGAAAATTGGTTGGCAGACAGGAAACAAAGGGTAAGAATTAAGGGGTCCCTTTCAGAATGGCAGACAGTGACTAGTGGGTGCCACAAGGCTCGGTGCTGGGGCCACAGCTATTTACAATATATATTAATGCTTTGAATGAAGGGATTAAAAGTAAGATTAGCAAATTTTCAGATGACACAAAGCTGGGTGGCATTGTGGGCTGAGGAGGGTGCTATGAGGCAGGATTCGCTCCAAATTTGAGGAAGGACATTCTTGCTATTGAGGAGTGCAGCGTAGGTTCACAATGTTAATTCCCGGGATGGCGGGACTGTCGTATGTTGATAGATTGGAGCGGCTGGGCTTTTTATACACTGGAATTTAGAAGGATGAGAGGGGATCTTATTGAAACATATAAGATTATTAAGGGTTTGGACATGCTAGAGGCAGGAAACACGTTCCCAATGTTGGCGGAGTCCAGAAACAAGGACCATAGTTTAAGAATAAGTGGTAAGCCATTTAGAACGGAGATGAGGAAAAACATTAGAAGGGTCTCGACCCGAAACGTCGCCTATCTCCTTCGCTCCTTAGATGCTGCTGCACCCGCTGAGTTTCTCCAGCTTTTTGTGTAACCCCCCCCTGAGGAAAAACATTTGTCACAGAGAGTTGTGAGTCTGTGGAATTCTCTGCCTCGGAGGACGGTGGAGGCTGGTTCTCTGGATGCTTTCAAGAGAGAGTGAGATAGAGCTCTTAGGGATAGCGGAGTTAAGGGATATGGTTAGAAGGCAGGAACGGGGTACTGATTGTGGATGATCAGCCATGATCACATTGAATGGCAGTCCTGGCTCAAAGGGCTGAATGGCCTACTCCTGCACCTATTGTCTATTGTCTATTTAAGAGCTGCTCACATGGCCTACAACCAATTAGTTCACAGAACAGTACAGCACAGGAACTGTGGCCCTTCGGCCCACATTGGTTCTTGAATTCCCTACTCTGGGTAAAAATTGTGTTAAAAATTGTCACCATTTCAATTTCTCTCATGACTTTATACACCTCTATAAATTACCTTCCATATAAATTGCTCCAGGGATAAAGTCCTAGCTTGCCCACTCTTTCCCTGAAGTCCTGGAAACATCTTTGTAAATCTTCTCTGTACTCTTTCCAGCTTAAAGATATCCTTCCAATTGCAGGGAATTCCTATGTGGATGCCTGTCCTGAATACATTCAGCTACTGAACCTCAGCAGACCTCATAAATGGACAGTTATAAAAACTCATACACCCCGAGTGAGAGAACTTTGTCTTATCTCTTACTTTGAAATGATGAAGTCTTTTATTTAACCCTCGAGTCAGGGAAAATACGGCCGGTCCACTTAACCTGTCAAACCCAGGAAAATACATAGATACATAGACAATAGTTGCAGGAGTTGGCCATTCAGCCCTTCGATCCATGTATGTGATCATGGCTGATCATCCACAACCAGTACCCTGTTCTTGCCTTCTCCCCATATCCCTTGATTCCGCTAGCCCTGAGAGCTCTATCTAATTCTCTCTTGAATGCATCTAGTGAATTGGCCTCCGCTGCCTCCTGAGGCAGATAATTCCACAAATTCACAACTCTCTGGGTGAAAACATTTTTCCTCATCTCAGTTCTAAATGCCCTACCCCTTATTCTTAAACTGTGGCCCTTGGTTCTGGACTCCCCGAACATCGGGAACATGGTGCCTGCATCTAATGTGTCCAATCTCTTAATAATTTTATATGTTCCCCTCTCATCCTTCTAAATTCCAGTGGATACAAGCCCAGTCGCTCCATTCTTTCACCATATGACAGTCCCGCCATCCTGGAATTAACCTCGTGAACCTACGCTGCACTCCCCCAAAGAATGTTTAAATATTTCAAAGAGCCAGCTTCTTCTAAACTCCAGTCCCAATCTGCTTATGATCTCCTGATGGAACAACCTTCCCAGCACAGGAGCCAACGTTGCTCATCCTCAACAAGTGCGTCCTTACTTAGAAAGGGAGATCAGATCTGTACACACTATTCCACGTGCAATCTCACTCAGATCCCAAATGCATTCAAAGTGGGGTCATAAGTCAGATCTTCTCATAGTTAAGGCCTTTTTGCTTCCTAATTGCTTCCTGTGACTAGTGGTGTGGCTCAGGGTTCAGTGCTGAGCCCTTTACTGTTTGCCATCTACATCAATGATTTGGATGAGAACAAACATGGCAAGATTAGCAAATTTGTTGATGATACAAAAGTGGGTGGTTTTGCAGATAGTGAAGATGGTTGTGAAAAACTGCAGCAGAATCTTGATCGATTGGTCAGGTGGTTGAGGAATGGTTGATGGAATTCAATACAGAGAAATGTGAGGTGTTGGATTTTGGGAAGTCTAACAAGGGCAGGACCTACACAGTGAATGGTGCGGCTGTGGGGAGTGTTGTAGAGCAGAATGATCTAGGAGTGCAGGTACATGGTTCCTTGAAAGGTCGGGCCGCAGATAGATGAGGTGGTCAAAAAGGCTTCATCAGTCAGGGTATTGAGGACAGAAGTTGGGAGATCATCTTGTATAAGATGTCGGGGAGACCACGTTTAGAGTATTGTGGTCAGTTCTGGACATCATATTATATGAAAGATGGCGTCAAGCTGGAAAACGTACAGAGAAGATTTACAAGGATATTGCCAGCACTAGAGGGACTGAGTTATAGGGAGAGGTTGAGTAGGCTGGTACTCTATTCCTTGGTGTGCAGGAGGATGAGAGGTGATCTTATCGAGGTATATAAAATCACGAGAGGAATAGATCAGGTAGATGCACAGAGTCTCTTGCCCAGAGTAGGTGAATTGAGAACCAAAGGAGATAGGTTTAAGGTGAAGTGGAAAGATTTAATAGGAATCTGAGGTGTAACTTTATCACACAAAGGGTGGTGGGTGTATGGAACAAGCTACCAGAGGAGATAGTTGAGGCTGGGATTATCCCAACTTTTAAGAAACAATTAGACAGGTACATTGATAGGACATGTTTGGAGGGATATGGACCAAATGCGGGCAGGTGGGACTAGTGTAGCTGGGCCATGTTGGCCAGTTGGGCAAGTTGGGCCAAAGGGCCTATGTCCACACTCTATGACTTGCCATACCTACATGTGCACTTCCATTCATTTGCATATAAGAGCAATCAGGAACCTCTGAATAACAGCAGTTTCCAATCTTTCACTGTTTAATAAAAGGTACTGCTTTGGTACCTTTCTTACCAAAATGGATGACTTTGTAAATTTACCAAATTAGAACAGGGCGGCTCAAAAAAGTGAGCAAGCACTTCTTATTCAAAGAGCACAGAAATGAAAAGTTTGGAAATGAATATTGGACATGTTTTTGATAGACAAAGTAATTAAGGGTCTCTAATTTGAGGCTGGCAGATGGTGTTAAGTTAAAATATTAATGCAAGGTTGAAACAGGCTAGTGGAGTGTACATCAGACCCTTCTAGAAATCTGACCGGGATCATGAACGGGAGGTATGTTATATTTCTGAAGGATGTGGTGAATGGATGGAGAGGATTTATCAATGGCGGAATTCACAGGGAGTTTCTTGTTTTAAGGTAACCTTATGTAATACAGCTGGGCTTAAAGCCATTTCTAGACTGCACATCTCCATGGGCACAGCAGTCATGCAGAGAAATAGTCTTTGGAAAAAGCTTTTGATTATCATGTTTCCATCAATTAAATATGATTTCATTGTGGATCAGTTGAGCACCATTCATCCGATTTTTCTGAATAAATGTGTCCGGCAAAATAGTTAGGAAAGGTAGAGAGCGAGTGATAGCATGGAGTCTAATAAACGTGCCAGGAATTCTAGAGGGACTGGAAGAAGTTGTCAAGAGCTTCGGGGATGTGTCAGATAGCGTGTGTGTGTCAGGAATTGTCGAGGGACAAAGGAGTGTGTCAGAAATTGTAGAGATTATGCGAGTGTGTCTGGATATGTAGAGAGAGACTGAGGGTGTGTCAGGAATTGTAGGGAGTGTGGAAATGTCAGGAATTGTAGGGAGACTGGGACTGAGTCAGGAATTTAGGAGAGATCGAGTGAGTGTATCAGGAATTATAGAGACAACAGCTGCCTAATAGTACAAATATACAAATCTGGTAAACAGAACTTATTATTTTAAATTAAACAGAAATTTCTGGAAATATTAAATTATTTTTGTTTTATTTCCTTGAGTAAACGTTTCATGTCATTAAGCTTAAATTACTCGCTTTCTCATTTATTTCTACACCATTTTTTAATGTAAATTGGATTTGTATTTGATTTTAATATTGTCAGGATTCTGATCATTAAAGAATGGGCAGAGAGAAGCTATTGTGTAGTGTGAGATGATGGATGATCGCAAGTCTGGTGTGGACAGGGAGAATGAGATATAGAAACCTCACTGAACAAAATCTGCAAGGAACATCACGAGTTACAATGTTTTTTCATTGTTTACACATGAGAGAAGGCTTAATGGAGGAAAATTGGTTGTATCTTCATGTAAAAAGCACATTTACTGTTAAATGACCCCTTGCTGAACATTATTCTGTGGAAATTTCAGCCCAGATGTATTTGGTCCACAGGGAAACTTGTTTGTGCACTGCTGACTTGCACAATCCATTGACGCCATCTGATATGGAACTGTAAAAATAATGGAGGTTGGTGTTGATGGTTGATTCCACTGAGTCTCATTCTCATGGTTGATCTCTGGGATCTAAATGCGAAAAGTGTGTAGACTATTCAGCGGTTATACATTTCTTCCAATGATTCTTCCTGCAAACTGCATTGACCAGCAGGATTATGCCCATGTTAAAACAACCTTCCAATTCTCAACATATAATAGGAACCAACTCTTGGACCAAAATGGAGGGATGGGCGGGGGAAAAAGCTTGCAAATATTCAAGCAAATGATTTTGGATGGGCTTTGGGCTAGCATCCCTTTAATGTGACAAACTCAGTAGGCCACACAGCGGCTGTGGAGGGTGATTTGTATGTCAGGACTCTTCTTTGGCGTAATCCCAACCCAAAATGTTGTCTGTCCATCTCCATCCACAGATGCTGCCTAATGTGTTGAGTTCCACCAGCACTTTATTTTTGCTCATATTTCCAACGTCTGCAGTCTCTGGTGTCTCTATTTATTGGTTATGTTGGGAATAGTGTGGGCTGCAACTTTTCTCAGTTATTAAACCACTTGCACACTATACTGTTGCCCAATCCCTCATCCTATCTTTACCCCAAACAGTTACCTGGTATCCATTGTACCGATGAGTTCAGTTGAGACGGGTTATGTCTTTTCCAAACACCAAACTAGTGCAAGAAATCTGTGACAATTCACTCTACTTCAGTATTGAATAGTTTCAAACTAAGTATTACATGGGTAGCAACAGGATTTACCCTCTGTAGGAATAAAACTCAAAGACACTCATGCTTACTATCTCAGTTGCCTACTTTCAATGAACAACAATGAATTTTATTTTAATCTCCGATATTTTTGATTTGCAATTCTGAATGGTTTGTTCTTGGTTGTGTCAAGAGAGATGTAATTGCAGATTTTAAATTTGGAGGCCTTCAGCAGCTGCGTTAACAGTTTCCATGATTCAATTTTAAGAATTTATATATGTCTGCACATGTATTTATAAAATGCATGTGTACTATAACTTAAACTGATGTGCTGTTGCAAAACAGCACAAAATAACTATAAATTCTACAATATACAAAGTCTAATTTATAAAGTGCAATATATTTGTACAAATAATGACTATGTGCCTGTCTATCCTTCCCATTTCCAGTGGATTTGTATATATTTTTTAGCTTGATTCATCAGTCCCTCTATTTGCATGTCTATCTCATACTCCATATCTGTCAATCTAAGTCACTATCAGTCTATGTCATACATAAGTCAACTCTTCTTGACAGTCCATTGCAATCATTTTCAGGGACTAATTTTACATTTGTTTTCCATCTTTTATTGCATCTTCTCTCACCGAGGTCTGTTATATTCTTTAGCAAACCACACAGCACTTGCTGGAAGTTGTGGACAAGATTCCTCCAGGTTTCTGAGACATTCGTTTTATGTGTAGGGAGAATGCTTTGGTGGATTAGCATTGGGAAGTAATTACTCTATAATAAAATTGCATAGGTGAAATGAAGACGACAATCATACTGCAAATAGACACAAAAAGCTGGAGTAACAGCGGGCCAGGCAAGATCTTAATGCTGTTAAGTGTGAAGTGCTACATCTTGGCAGGACAAATCAAAATAGGACGTATATGGTAAATGGTAGGGAATTGAGGAATGCTGTGGAACAGAGGGATATAGGAATAACTGTGCATAGTTCCCTGAAGGTGGAATCGCATGTAGATAGGGTGGTAAAGAAAGCCTTTGGTGTGCTGACCTTTATAAATCAGAGCATTGAATATAGTAGGGAAGTAATGTTAAAGGGGGGACTTGATTGAGGTCTTTAAAATGATGAAAGGGATAGACAGAGTTGACGTGGATACGTTTTTCCCATTGAGGGTAGGGAAGATTCAAACAAGAGGGCATGACATGAGAATTAAGGGACAGAAGTTTAGGAGTAACGTGAGGGGGAACCTCTTTACTCAGAGGATGGTGGCTGTGTGGAATGAGCTTCCAGCAGAAGTGGTGGAGGCAGGATCGATTTTAACATTTAAAAGTAAAGTGGATAGGTATATGGACATGAAGGGAATGGAGGGGTATGGAGGGAATGGAGCAGGTAGATGGGACTAGGGGAAAACAAATGGTCGGCACGGACTGGAAGGGCCGAGAGGGACTGTTTCCGTGCTGTAATTGTTATATGGTTATATGGTTATCTCTGGAGAAAAGGAATGTGTGACGTTTCAGGTCAAGACCCTGCTTCTGACTCATCATACTGCAAAACACATTTCAAGTTGTACAAAAGCTGAAGTAAAACTCTGTGGCGGTCGAAATCTGAAATTAAAAAACAGGAAATGTGGGAAATGCTCAGCAGGTCGGGCAGCATCTGCGGATGGAGAAACAGGATGGATAAACGTCTGATGAAATTGCTGTTTCACTGTTCACAGATATTATCTGGCATGCTATACATTTCCAGCATTTTTGGTACAGATATAACTCGGCAGAGTACACTGATAATTGTTATAGTTATTACAATTAATTCTGCCAGCTAATCTACCGTGGCAAAGTCTACCAAGTGATTTGCCTCTCAGGTTGAGATCAAGTGTAGTTTTGCGAAGTGCTGGTAATCCCAGGATTGGGTCAAGAGTAAAGAGTGTTTTATTGCCATATGCCGTGAGAAATTCAATATATAAAATCAGACAAACAATATATTGCAAAGACAAAAAAAAAATGCCCCCAAGTCTCCAGTGTTATCAAGGCGCTTTGTAATTTGGAATTTAGTTGCAATGCCAACTTTCTCTCATAACACCACAAAACACATTTTGAGTTTTTGACACAGAAGTGCTGAGAGCTAATCGTCATTTAAATAATCAAACTATTCAATAAGGTCAATAGCATTTCTATTGTGGGAGGCGAGGAGAATTCAGACAAATAAGCACAATCTTTAGGCTGCTTATGCATGAAATCAGGAAATACTTTTCAAATGCAGGGCAAAGTGAATCTGGACCTACTCAGAGAGGGGTCAATTTGAGAAACGGAGCAGTACAGTTGCAATAAGTGAATGGAATTAAGGTCCAAATCAGCCTTGGTCTACTCTAGGGTGAAGCAAGAGGACGGTGTTGACACAAGGAACTGCAGATGCTGGCTGAAGAAGGATCTCGCATGAAACATCACTTATCTATGTTCTCCAGATATAACTGCCTGGCCCATTGAGTTACTCCAACGCATTGTGCCTTTTTTGGAAGCAAGCGGAAGGCAGGAAATGGAGAGTGCGTGAGGTGAAAATGAGGGTGGGAAGCAAGTCTGTTGGGTCGAAAGCAAGCGTGGAGAAAAGTTCCAGGTATTTTACAAAAAGCAAAGGAAATAGCAGTGGTTAGTTGAAAAGGGACCATTGGAAATAGGAACAGAAGATACATTGAGTTTGTCACCATTCCTCAAGGTCATGGCTATTATTCAACCATAATATCTATTTCGTGCAGATCTCTTCATCCCCTTGTGGCAGAGCAGTTATCAAACCAAGTTGTGGTGCATCACAATAGGATGGTGCACCTCTCTATGGTGCAACTGTAATGCATGGGGAATAGAACTCTGGTGAGGAAAAATAGCATGGGAGACAAAGGTGAAAGGGAACGTCCATGGCAGAATCCCCCAAACTTGAAAAGGAGCAAGATAACAGAGTAAGGAATATGGAAAACTGAGCCACAATATTTTTTGTTCTATTGCACATTTACACACTGCAGTTCTATTTCTTGTGCTCCTTTTACTGCTTGGTATGCCCAGTAATTAAAGGGAGTACAGAAAATAAAAACCCAGTAAGTGAAAGTGTGCAGGGATCTGAGTCCCGAGTGGTGGAGGCAGTGCTGGAGGATGTGGATGGCAAGTAGGAAGGAAGTGCCTTTACTTAAGTAAAAGCAGTGTGTGAGGGAGAGCCCCAGTGTGTAAATGCACCAGGGAAAGATAAATCCTGGTCGGAAAAAGGATCATGGGAAATGGAGTCTGGGAGAGAGTAAAAGGAGAGCAGGGAAATAAGCCCCAGAGAGTTTTAAAGGAGGGTGGGAAATTAAGCCCCCTGAGAATTTGAAGGAAGCACGTGGGTACAGGGAGAGAGGGTTGTGGCAAACAGTCCCGGTGAGTAAAAGGAGAGCAAGGAACAAAGTTCCTGCAAGTTTGAAAAAAGCACGGGAAAAGGAGTTTGGTTCAAGGTTCAAGATCAGTTGATTGTCACGTGCCAATTAAGGTACAGTGAAACTGGATTATCATACAGCTATACTAAAAAAAAGCAACAAGACACACAACTACATAATAGCTAACATAAACATAGAAACATAGAAACATAGAAATTAGGTGCAGGAGTAGGCCATTCAGCCCTTCGAGCCTGCACCGCCATTCAATTATATGATCATGCTGATATCCAACTCAGTATCCCGTACCTGCCCTTCTCTCCATACCCTCTGATCCCCTTAGCCACAAGGGCCACATCCAACTCACTCTTAAATATAGCCAATGAACTGGCCTCAACCTCTGTGGCAGAGAGTTCCAGAGACTCACCACTCTCTGTGTGAAGAAAGTCTTTCTCATCTCGGTCTTAAGGATTTCCCTTATCCTTATCCTTAAGCTGTGACCCCTTGTCCTGGACTTCCCCAACATCGGGAACAATCTTCCTGCAAGAATTTTGTAAGTTTCTAAAGTCTCCAGAGAGTATAAACCGAGTCTATCCAGTCTTTCTTCATAAGACAGTTGAAAAAAGCACCTTCTGCACTCCCTCTATGGCAATAATGTCCTTCCTCAGAAGACCAAAACTGCACGCAATACTCCAGGTGTGGTCTCACCAAGACCCTGTACAACTGAAAGTAGAACCTCCCTGCTCCTGTACTCATATCCTTTTGCTATGAAAGCTAACCAAGCATCATGTTGATTGTCACTGTGCCAATAAATAATAGTCCGCTTTCCTGTTTTGCCACCAAAGTGGATAACTCACATTACTGCACTGCATCTGAGTCTCCTAGCATCCTCCTCACAGCGAACACTGCCCCCCAGCTTAGTGTCATCCGCAAACTTGGAGATATTGCCTTCAATTCCCTCATCCAGATCATTATATATATTGTAAATAGCTGGGGTCCCAGCACTGAGCCCTGCGGTACCCCACTAGTTACTGCCTGCCATTGTGAAAAGGACCCGTTTACTCCTACTCTTTGCTTCCTGTTTGCCAGCCAGTTCTCTATCCACATCAATACTGAACCCCTAAACCGTATCCACCATAGCAGATACCCCACATTGCTCACTGTGATGGAAGGCAATAAAGTCCAATCTTCTTCCCTCTTTATTTTTCCGCGCTCGGTGGAGTCGAACCATCCGCAGTCGGGGCGGTCAAAGCTCATGCGACCTGGAGCTCCCGAAGTCGGTTCCTAACATGGGACAGCGAGCCCCGTGATGTTTAGTCCGCAGGCTCCCGTGGTTGGAGCTTTTAATCCCTGGCAAAGGGATCGCTAGCTCCGCGATGTTAGGTTAGCTCCCGCGATTGGAGCTCCCCAAAGTCAGTCCCCAGTGGAGACTGCCAGCTCCACGATGTTAGGCCGCAGTGCGGACAGAGATACGATACGGAAAAAGTCGCATCTCCCCACCTTCTCCCCCTCCCCCATAAAACAAGCTAAAAAACACTGAAACATATATTTAACTCATACTAAAAACAACAAAGAAGGAAAAGGACAAGACAGACTGTTGGTGAGGTAGCCATTGCGGGTGCCACCCATTGGAGAGTTTTAAAGTCAGCTTGAGGAAGGTTTTCTGGACATAATAGGAGCTCCGGACCACACAAGGAATTGGGAAACGGTGTCCCAGTGAGATGACGTAGCAGGGCGAGAGTTTGCCAGTGAGTTTGGAAAAACATGTGGAGCATAGGATGCCAGAGAGCAAAAGATGCTCAGGAAGAAAGCCTCAGTGAGGCCAAAGGATGCCAGAATGAGAGACAGTCCCAGGAGGTGTACGAGCAGAAGCTGAAACAGAACCCTGCTGAGTAAAAGAGACTCAGAGGCAGGACTGTAGTCGGTGAAGGGAGGAGAGAGGAAGGAACATGGAGCTGTTGGGTAGAAGTAGTGCTGGAGAGGGAAAGGAGGGTGGGGAATTGGGTTTAAATGCAATGCAGCCAGCAGTCCTGTGCATTTAAAAGGAATGCCAGTAACAGGGCCTTGGTAAGTTTTAACGCAGAAGGGCAAAGAGATCCATAATGAACATGAGGAACATGGGAAGCAGAACTTCAAGATTCAAGAGAGTTTATTGTCATGTGTCCCAGATAGGACAATGAAATTCTTGCATTGCTTCAGCACAACAGAATATTGTAGGCATAAATAAATACTGTGAAGATGCAAGTTCAATGGGCTCAAAGGGTTTTTTATTGTCACGTGTACCAATTAAGGTACAGTGATACTCGATTTACCATGTTTAGTTTAGAGATACAGAGCGGAAACAGGCCCTTCGGTCCACCGTGTCCACACGGACCAGCGATCCCCGCACACTAACACTATCCAACACACACTAGAGACAATTTAGAATTATTCCAAGCCAATCAACCTACAAACCTGTACGTCTTTGGAGTGCCGGTGAAAACCAGAGATCCCTGAGAAAACTCACTGGGTCAAAGGGAGACGGTACAAACTCCGTACAGACAGGACCCATAGTCAGGATCGAACCCGGGTCTCTGGCGCTGCAAGGCAGCAACTCTGCCGCTGCTCCATCATGCCGGCTGGCTGAACGCAAAATGAGCAACAGAAGCAGATCTCCGGTGAGCAGAGGAGAGATAAGGAAGCAGAGGCCCAGTGAGTTTAAAGTGTGGGAAATAGAACTGCAGTGATGTTAATGGGACCATGGAAAACAGAGCCCCTGAAATTTAAAGGAATGCAGGGAACAGCACCTGGGTGCATTCTGAGGAGGCACCAACAGAGTCCTGGGGAGTTAAAGGGGAGCAGGGGACAGAACCTGGGCAGATTTAAATGTGGTGCAGGAAACGTCGCCTTTTTTTATTTTAAAGGGGCGTGGGAGGCAAGAAGTGAGTTCTAGAGGACTGTGGGAAAGCAGAAAATGAAAATTAGGCTGCCGTTTCAAAATAAAATAGTAATATTAATCGAGAACTTAGCAGTTTGAAGTTTGAGCTTTATTTTATGAGTTACGATGAGGGATTACGTGAAGAAGCCCCGCCGGGCGCATGCGTATCATACTTCAAAGCAGCGGCGTGAAATCACAGTAACTACAGTCGAAGTGATATAGTAAGACTCAGAAGACTAGAACTACCAGATAATCTTTGCGATTATGAGAGTCGGGAGCGGAGGGCACGTAATCCCTCATCGTGACTCCTCATAAAATAAAGATCAAACTTCAAACTGGTAAGTTCTCATTTAATCTTACTATTTTACTTCGGAGTCACGTGAGTGACTACATGAAGATTTCAAAGCTCTGTGATTTCATGCCATAGATCCAGTTCCACACGACACACTACTTCAATTGACACAGGATTGAACAAACAATGATTTGAACATTGCTTAAATTATCCAATGAACATTTTAATTATAAACAAAACAGTAATAACGCCTCTCTTTTGGGGAAATTACAAATGAAATTACAAAAGAAATCAAACAGAACTCAAAACAGCATGCCCAAAACCTTGCACTGCCAGGACAGGTTTGTCATAAAACTTGGAAAACGTTGATTCCCTAGACCATCCTGCGGCCCTGAGGATTTGATCTAGAGGCACGTCCTGTGCCTTCGCTGCGGATGTTGATGCCGCCCTGGTGGAGTGAGATTTAAACACATGAGTGTCTACTCCAGCACAATCCAAAACCTGTTTCAACCACCTATAAATAGTTTGTACTGACACCTTTTTATGTGTTTTTTTGTGGCTGTTGTTTCAGAGCCTCTGAGACTCTTAGTTACCTCGATATATTGACTCAAGTGCGTAACTACACATAGCCTTCGGTCAACGGGGTATGCTTTAAAGCTTACTTTGGTTCCAGCCATACCTGGCCTGCTTTGTTTGAATCATATACATAAAACATCATATTATTTACAGAAGAATACATGCTATCCAGCCATAGCTTTTGCAATGTCTGAACCTGTTGCGCTGATGCTAGCGCCATGAGCATAACTACTTTAAGTGTTAACTTCTGAAAAGATAGCGATGTGATTGGAGCCCATTGCCGAAGCAGTGTGAGAACTATGCTCACATCCCAGATTTCTGTATATCTAGGCTTAGGAAGCGTTTTTGTTAAAGATACCTCTCATGAATCGGGACACTAGCGGATGAGACCCGATAGATTGTTGTCCCGAAAATTGCCCTAAATAGGAAGACAAAGCACTCTGAGCACTATTAATGGCACTATAGCTCAACTGTTCATCAAAATGCAATGTAGCAAGGAATTCCAATACATCCAGTATGCTTGCAGTATGATAAGATATATTTGACTGTAAACAAAACATCTACCATTTCTTAATATGAGACACATATTGTTTTTTAGTGCTATCTCTCCAGGCCACAGTAATCACATCCACGGTCCTACTCGACAGTCCAAGCCCTTGGAACGGTCTGGTCAGAATCTGCAGATTAACAGATTAATACGATCATGTAAAGGATGACTTTCTCCTGTTACCGGATGAACCAACAAATTGCTGCATTTGGTGACAGTCATGAATGGCTGTGTCATCATTCTCAGGACCAATGGGAACCATGGCTGTGTAGGCTAGTCAGGAACCACCAGAACACCTGAGGCGGAGTCCTGGTCTATTTTGGTGAGACATTGCCTGATGAGAATGGGGGACAAGCGTAAAAGCAGGTACGTTCCCAATGTAGCGAGAATGCATCCACCGCTACTGCTCCTGGATCTGGTTTGCATGAAACGTATTTAGGTAACTGGTGATTTAGCCTGGATGCAAACAGATCTATGTCTGGCAAACCATACCAGCTGACAATCATTTTAAAAACGTTTGGATTTAGCATCCATTCTATGTTGTCATTAAATTTTCATGACCTGGTGTCCGCCACCACATTATCTCTACCTGGTAGGTAGATAGGTAGGTAGGTAGAAACCCAAAGGTCAAAAAAGAGAGATATCTACAATAATTATAGGAGGCATGGAGTAAATGAGGTGCTAGAGGAATATAAAGAATGTAAAAAGAATCTTAAGAAATAAATTAGGAAGGCTAAAAGAAGATATGAGGTTGCTTTGGCAAGAAAGGTGAAAGTAAACCCAAAGGGTTTCTACAGCTATATTAATAGCAAAAGGATAACGAGGGATAAAATTGGACCATTAGAGAACCAGAATGGACAGCTATCTGCAGAGCCAAAAGAGATGGGGGAGATATTGAACAATTTCTTTTCTTCGGTATTCACCAAGGAGAAGGATATTGAACTCTGTGAGTTAAGGGGAAAAAGTAGAGTAGCTATGGAAACTGTGAGATTCAAAGAGGAGGAAGTACTGACACTTTTGAAAAATATAAAAGTGGATAAGTCTCCAGGTCCTGACAGGATATTCCCTAGGACATTGAGGGAAGTTAGTGTAGAAATAGCAGGAGCTATGACAGAAATATTTCAAATGTCATTAGAAACGGGAGTAGTGCCGGAGGATTGGTGTACTGCGCATGTTGTTCCATTGTTTAAAAATGGTTCAAAGAATAAACCTAGCAATTATAGACCTATTAGTTTGACGTCAGTGGTGGGCAAATTAATGGAAAGGATACTTAGAGATAATATATATAAGCATCTGGATAAACAGGGGCTGATCAGGAACAGTCAACATTAATTTGTGCCTGGAAGGTCATGTTTGACAAACCTTCTTGAATTTTTTGAAGCGGTAACTAGGGAAATTGATGGGGGTAAAGCAGTGGATGTTGTCTATATGGATTTCAGTAAGGCCTTTGACAAGGTTCCCCATGGAAGGTTGGTTAAGAAGGTTCAATCTTTGGGTGTTAATGGCGGAGTAGCAAGATGGATTCAACAGTGGCTGAATGGGAGATGTCAGAGAGTAATGGTGGATGGCTGTTTGTCAGGTTGGAAGCCGGTGACCAGTGGGGTGCCTCAGGGATCTGTGTTGGGTCCACTGTTGTTTGTCATGTACATCAATGATCTGGATGATGGGGTGGAAAATTGGATAAGTAAGTATGCAGTTGATACTAAGATAGGTGGTGTTGTGGATAATGAAGTAGATTTTCAAAGTCTACAGAGAGATTTGGGCCATTTGGAAAAGTGGGGTGAAAGATGGCAGATGGAGTTTAATGCTAATAAGTGTGAAGTGCTACATCTTGGCAGGACAAATCAAAATAGGACGTACATGGTAAATGGTAGGGAATTGTGGAATGCTGTGGAACAGAGGGATCTAGGAATAACTGTGCATAGTTCCCTGAAGGTGGAATCGCATGTAGATAGGGTGGTAAAGAAAGCCTTTGGTGTGCTGGCCTTTATAAATCAGAGCATTGAATATAGGAGTAGGGAAGTAATGTTAAAATTGTACAAGGCATTGGTAAGACCAATTCTGGAGTATGGTGTACAATTTTGGTCGCCTAGTTATAGGAAGGATGTCAACAAAATAGAGAGAGTACAGAGGAGATTTACTAGAATGTTGCCAGGGTTCCAGCAACTATGTTACTGAACAAGTTAAGTCTCTATGTTTCTATAGGTACGGGATTACTGAGATGATCAGGTTGAAGTGCAGGCTAATGGCCTACTCCTGCACCTAATTTCTATGTTTCTTTATTCTTTAGAGCGCAGAAGGTTAAGGGGGGACTTGATTGAGGTCTTTAAAATGATGAAAGGGATAGGCAGAGTTGACGTGGATACGTTTTTCCCATTGAGGGTAGGGAAGATTCAAACAAGAGGGCATGACACGAGAATTAAGGGACAGAGGTTTTGGGGTAACGTGAGGGGGAACTTCTTTACTCAGAGGGTGGTGGCTGTGTGGAATGAGCTTCCAGCAGAAGTGGTGAAGGCAGGATCGATTTTAACATTTAAGAGTAAAGTGGATAGGTATATGGACGTGAAGGGAATGGAGGGGTATGGTCTGAGTGCAGGTAGATGGGACTAGGGGAAAACAAATGGTTGGCACGGACTGGAAGGGCCGAGAGGGCCTGTTTCCGTGCTGTAATTGTTATATGGTTATATGGTTATAGCTGAGACCCAGATATTTCTGGGAATGCACCAATCCCAAATGAGGTTAGCCAGATTATCACATGATACTGACCTAATTCCTCCCATGTGATTGATATAAACAACAGCCGTGGTATTGTCAATCTGGAGCTGAACATGTAAATCATTCATTGTTGAACAATATGCTTTTAGCCCATAGAATGCACCCAGCAATTCTAAGTAATTTATACCATGCCTCTGCAGGATTAATTCCTCTTGCACACTCCATTTACCACCACAGCTAGACTCGGTATCCGTGGCTCCCCATCCCGAAGCACTGACATCTGTTTGTAAAATAACTGAAGGTTGTTGAGTCAAAATGTTTTTAGTACTTCGTGAGACATTGGTGATCCACCATTGCAATTCAGCGATGGCTTTAGATGGCAACTGCATTGGTCTGTCAAAATGACCTGCATGTTCTTTAAGTGCTTGTTCTCTAGCTCGCTGCAAACTCTGAAAGTGCAGAGGTCCAAACTGCACTGCAGGGAAAGCCGCCACTAATTTACCAATGACACTGTCTACTTGCCGGGTGGAGGGTTGTTGTTCCTGTACCAGACTGCTACAGGCCTCCATGATTTCAACAGACTTGGCCGTAGGCAAAGTCACTGACATATCAATTGAATCAATGATGAACCCCAAATAGTCAATTAATCGGGATGGTACTAGTGTTGGATGGATGAGGAAACATAACCTCTGAAACAGGTGTTTGGTTGCTGAAACCGACTCCTAAGCTGCCTCCTGAGTGTTGCTTACAATTAAAATATAATCTAAATAAGCCATCACAATGTGATTCTGGGCACGGAGTAGCACCAGAACTGGTTTCAATAATTTTGTAAATAACCTAGGAGCTGAGGTTAACCCATTGGCAACGCTTTAAATTGCCACAGCTGTCCCATCCAACTAAATTTCAAGTATCTATGGTACTGATGATGAATTGGTACTGAATAATATGCATCTTTCAGATCTATGGTTGCCATATAACAACCTTTTGATAAGAATTGCTTAGCAGTACTGAAAGTATCCATTTTAAAATGCCTATACTGGACATAAGAATTTAGTCGGGTTAGGTCCAGAATGACTCGACACCCACCATCCTTTTTCTGCCTGGGGAATATATTGGACACAAATTGTTGAGGATGATATGCCGTCCTTTCAATTACCCCTTTTTGGAATAAAACCCCAATTTCATCATTCACCTGTAGAGTTTCTGGTCCTGAAAAACCAATACCCAACTAGGCATATTTTGTGCAGGTGCATGTATTCCTGACATAAACTCAATTCAAGACCCCCGGACACTGATCTGATGTTATGGATCTGATGTTATGGAGCACCATTCATCATAAAACAATTGCAACCTACCCCCAACCAGAGGTTGTTCCCCAGAGGATATATCCTGGACTGAATCAGTTACTCGTACCTCCATAGCTGATCTCGGATTTCTCAACCTTCAGGCGATGTTGGGGTTGTGCAAAGGTGCATGTGAATGGCGTACAACTGGCAACGCTCTGCTTGGACCTGCTCCAGCGTCTGTAGCCCGTCTGAAGGGAAAAGGCTTGCGAGGCAGTATCCTGGCCGAGGGTGTGTTGGTCTTAATGAGGCCAATGGTTTTAGCCTCTTCCTCGAGGTCTTTAACCTGCTTCTTCACCAATTAAAAAAATTGGTCGCCTGGGTATTGGAGGACTTACATAGAGCCGCAAAGCGTGGATTAAGTGTCGGCTTGATGGCGATCTTCCGGATGCAGTTTAACTCAAAATGAGCATTGCACAGCAGGGCCAACTGCAGGAACATATCCTGCTGTGTTCCTGACATCGGCGCTCCTTGGACAATTCGCCCAAACTTTGTGATCCCCGCCCCCACCAATTTGAGGGCTCTCTGGAATCGGAGCTCCTGCCCCCTCATAGATGCGCTCATTTGTGCCCAGATGGCCGAGTTCACAGTGGGCACCTTGAGCGACGCACGGTTAACAGATGTCTGGTAACGGTGACGTTTCCTCCATAATAGAGTCCTGGAGCTGGTGAGAGGCCATATAATTTATGTTGCTGGCCAGATTATCCTCCATGGCTTCACCAGTCCCCTCCGGTATGGCAAAACGTCTGGCCACATCCGGGACACCTGGAGCATGGCTCATGTGCTTTGGTGTATGCACAAGAGCAGTGACACCAACTTCAGGGTCAGAATCCTCCTGCCCTGGCTCTCCCGAGCCTTGCTCTAGGGAGGTATCACCCAGCCCTAAACAAGGTGCTGGTGATGGGGATTCCCACTAGAACTCATAGGCGTGCTGGTAGTCTTCCTCGCCATACGGGCCTCTGCCTGTGGCTGTTCCAGAAAGCTGTTGGGGAATCTTGGGGGTATGCGACCCCGACTGGAACACTTCATGGTTCAACATTCTTTCCATCATTTTCTCCATCTTATCAAGACGTCCCCAGACCTTCTTGTTTGAAGGAGGGGAGTCTTCTTGGTCAGACTCATCTGAATCAACAGGCCTGACTGATTTTCTTTTTGCCTTCCTCCCGACTGGAGTGGCCACAGCGCCCTGAAGCACCGGAGTTGATGGATTCAGCTAAGCTGCCGGCAGTTCTGCAGTCGGCGTCCTCGGAACCGGCGTTACCGCAGCCGGTATTTCCCTGGCTGACCTACGCTCACTAACCGTTGTCCCGCGAGTAAATATTTTACTGCGAACGGCAGCACTCTTTTTTGCTCTTCTCTCCATTTTAAGACTGCTCGCGCTGGCTTCTGAAACCAGCCTTACGGAGTTTAAGTACCCGCAGAAAGTCGTTTAAACCACTTACCTGCCGGTTTGTTACTTACCGCTGGTGGAGCTGCGCTCTCCAGCCCATCGGTGCGCCATGCGTCGGACGTAATGACGCGCATGCGCCTGACGGGGCTTCTTCACGTCGTACTCACGTGACTCTGAAGTAAAATGGGAAATGCTTGAAATGCTCAGAACGTCAGCCAGTGTGTGTGTGGAAAGGGAAATGGGATGAACACTTCAGGTTGGAAATCCTTTGTCAGAAATGAGGAAGAGAAAAAGCGGGCAGGGGACAGAGTTTCATTGAGTAGTGGAACATGGAAACCAGTTTCGCAGTGAGTTTAAACAAGCATTTCATTCAGCAAAAAGCTGGGGCAGAGATGTTTGTCCAGGATAAATTGAAAAACATTAAGTAGTTGGCATGCAGGTTTGTAGGTTAATTGACCACTGTAAATTTCCCCTAGTGTGTGGAGAAGGGATGCAAAAGTGGAATAGCAGAACTAGTGTGAACAGGTGATCATCAGTCTGGGTGGACTTGGTCGGCCGAGTGTGTCTTTCCACTCTGTATCTCTCAATCAATTCAATCAATCAATCAGTGGCTGACATCAAAGCGATCCATCTGTGGGGCTGCGTGTGATGTGATGAGTGCGTTTCACAAGGTTGTGACTCAGCAGCTCGTGAGAGTGAAAGCAAAGAGGGTGACTAGCAGACAGGTACAGGAGATTACTGAGGATATCTTTCTTTTGAACCAATGTTCAGTTCCGAATAATCTCCTCCGAATTGGAAGAGAATAATCCTACTGGAAGTGCTGTCAGAGTCTAGGACACAACACTGTAGATTTAGACTTAACTTTAGACTATAGAGATACAGTGTGGAAACTGGAGCACCCAGAGAAAACCCACAGGGAGACTACAAATTCCGTAAAGACAGTACCCGCAGTCAGGATCGAACCCCAGGTGTCTGGCGTTATAAGGCAGCAATTCTACCACTGTGTCCCCAGGAAATGGAGGTATATGGATCCTGGGCAAGCAGATGGGATTAGATCAACTTGGCATCATGGTCGGCATGGACATTGTGGGCTGAAGGGCCTGCCCCTATGCTGTACCGTTCTATGTAAGGTTAACTAATTTGGTACAGGAGGGCGAGCTATAGATGCCTGGGCATTTCTTAGGCAATGCTCCCTTTGACTGGTGCATCTAGATTAGGAAACTACACGAAAGGGTATAAAAAATAAGAATCATAAGCATTAAAACAGTCTTTACAAAACTTTAAAGAATTTAAATAGTTTTTACAAATAATAAATATTCCTTTAAGGCAAAATAAAACAGGAATTTGAACCAGCAATGGTCATCAAGGGTAGTTCAAAACAGTGTTAGATCAAAGAAGAAGGTGCACATTGTTGCTAAGAAAAAGCAGCAAGCCTGAAGATTGGGTACATTTCAGAATTGACCAAGGAGGGCCGAAGACTTGATAAAGAAATGGAAAGAAGAATGGGAATCGCCTAGTGTGAAGCAAGAAAACTGACCACAAGAGATTCTATGGATGCATGAAAAGGATAAGATTGGGCGACGTTAATGGGGATCCCTTGTAGACTGAGGTTGGAGAATGTATATTGGGAAATAAGGAAACAGCAGAAAATTAAACTAATAATTTGTGTCTGTCTTTAGGGAAGAAAACAATGAGACCTCCTGAAATAGCCGACAACTATAGCTCAAAGTAATTCTCATTACTAAAAAATGAGCATTATAAAATTAATGGAACCCCCTTGGTTCTATTACCCAACCCCCTGCACTACACGTAAGGATTTTGAAAGAGATCTTTATGGAGATAGTGGAGCACGGGCTGTCATCCTATAAAATTCAATGGATTCTAGACTGATTCCCGCCAACTGGAAGGTGGCAAATGTACCCCCCTTCCCCACTCACACTGTATTAGAAATGAAGGAGAGGGGAAACGGACAGCTAGAGAAGTTAACCTGACATTGGCGAGGACAAAATTTTTTAAGGAAGAGGGTCCAGATCACTTTGCAAATGACAATAAAAGCCAGCATATACTTGGCCCCACGGTCTGCATAGATTTAAGTCAGAGAAATCATGTTTGGCAAATCTGTTAACAGTTTTGAGATTTTAACTTGCAAAATTGATTAAGAGCAAAATAATTAATGTAATGTATTTGGACTCTCGGAAGGTCTTTGACTAGGTGGCACATAAGAAATACTGAACTAAATTAGAGTTTACGATGTTAGGGGTACAAGATTAGGGTGGACTCAGATTTGGTAAAGAAGACATCAGTCGGTTACAGCACCTCATATTTTGCTTGGGCAGTTTACCCCCTTGTGGTATGAACATTGACTTCTCTAACTTCAAGTGGCCCTTGCTTTCCCTCTCTCTCCATCCCCTGCCAGTTCTCCCACCAGTCTTACTGTCTCCAACTGCATTTTTATCTCTGTTTGTTTTGTTGTTACCTTCTCCCAACCAACAATGAACTGTTCTACGTTTTCCTTGATCTCCATTCCCTTTGTTCCTGTTTCACACCTTAATAATTCTTATCTATGTACCGCCCACTCCCCTGACATCAGTTTGAAGAAGGGTCTCGACCCGAAACATCACCCATTCCTTCTCTCCAGAGATGCTGCCTGTTCTGCTGAGTTATTCCAGCATTTTGTGTCTATCTTAGGTTACTTTCAAGTTGGAAAGCTGTGACCACAAGGTGCCACAGGGTTTGGTGGTGGGACCTAGCTATTCTCTATCTGTGTCACTAAAGTAGATGAGGGCCCTGAGTGTAATATATCTACATTTGTTGATTAAATCTGGGTGTCTGGGAGGGGTGCAGGGAGCCTTTGACATGATGTAAGCAGGTGGACAAAGACATGGCAGATGGAACTTAATGGGGGAAAAATATGAGGTTATCCACTTGGATTTAAAACAAACAGAGCCAGTTAATTTTTTTAAATGGTGAGTGATTCAAAGACCAACTGCTGGAGGAACTCAGCGGGCCTTTGTTTCTTCATTACCGCCTTTCGAAAGTTAAATTCAAAGCATCAGCAGCTGGACATCAAGTCACCCGCACTTTGGTAAACGGGTTTCTTAAATTAAATGTCCCCATCTAAGGAATTCTCAAGCCTGTGAACGATTTAATGAATCCATTCCAACATCCACAACTGGGCAGTGAAAGAAGGCCCTGTTGGTTGATATCAAACCATGGTGATTCAAAAAATAACGGCCTTGGTGATAGATTGGCAGCACAGTGGTACAGCAGTAGATCTGCTGCTTCACAGCGCCTGACACCCGGGTTGGATCCTGACCATGGGTGCTGTCTGTACGGAGTTTGTACTGTGACCACGTGGGTTTTCTCTGGGCGCCCCAGTTTCCTCCCACATTCCTGGCTTCGGTATAATTGTAAATTGTCCCTTGTGTGAGGGATAGTGCTAATGCATGGGTGATTGCCGGTTGGCGTGGGCCAAAGGGCCTGTTTCCATGCTGTATCTCTAATGTCTAAAGTCTAGATGGAGGTTTGTCCATTTGAGCGTAGAGAATATCAACTACACAAGACAGCTTATAAACTTACAGTTTGAGAATGCTTCAACAAATCTAGAAACATTTTTTCAGTCTGTATATTAGATGTTGTTGGAGATTCCCAGACTTTTCTTTGCCTTCAACCATTAGTCTGGTCGATCCCAGCAATCTTAATAATAGAAAGTCCTAGGCTTCATC
Source organism: Okamejei kenojei (assembly GCA_035221665.1). Lineage (NCBI taxonomy): Eukaryota > Metazoa > Chordata > Chondrichthyes > Rajiformes > Rajidae > Okamejei > Okamejei kenojei. The sequence continues at coordinate 28,930,948 of CM069135.1, read as the reverse complement.
CACTGTACCAAATGCAATTAAGCAAGACCTCAGCACAAAACTGTTTCCCTCTCTTGTAAATTCTCTGAATCCACTGACGGTGCAGGATTCCAGAATATCGTTTAATTGTTCATATTAAAATAATTAATATTCTTCAACCAAGCCACCAAAATTTCCCAATGCAGCTATGATTGTGCTTTATGCTGGACAAAGAGCTGAATTGTAAATCGTTTCCTGATTTTATGCAGGGTAGTGTGATCATAAAGAGCCAAGTCATTCTATTAAAAACAAACACCAGAGTTTTTCTATAAAGTGCTTAGGAATGTGTTTTGTGCTACAAATTACCATTTGATAATCTTGGTGCACAAAATCCTGTGATGACATTTATTAACATATTTCAGGATGTTGGTACTTGAATTATACAGTGCCAATGGATGTCCTGCATTGGAGACTAGGAAACTATCTGATTGATTAGTACTTTTGTCAGGGGTTATGGGGAGAAGACAAGAGAATGGGATTGAGAAGGAGAGATAGATCAGCCATGATTGAATGGCTGAGTAGAATTGATGGGACGAATGGCCTAATCCTGCTCCTAGAACTAATGAATTAATGAACTTATCGGCACTGAATAAAAGTAGAGATGCTGCCAATTTGGACCTCATAGCATTGTGTTTTTAAGTTCTGCCCAATTAGATTTCAATATTTTTTATGCACCAAATATTGAAGAGAATCTATTGAAGAATCGAGCAGCTCCTAACATTGGATGTGGTCACATTGGATCTCTGGATCGCACAGTAGTGCACACACTAAATGACGTCGAACACAGTGCAGTGCCCAGTTGAAGATTAACAGTCAAAATTGGACCACATTCTCTACTTTGGAAAAATCATTGACCACTTCGCCATGTGTTCATGTAGATCCACCGACTACAGCTGTGCTATTTTATGGGCCACTCTGCCATTCGACACCCCTGCATTTGCTGCAGAAATGTTTGTGGACTGTCTGAATATTCCGAAGACCACAGTAAACTGGCATTGCGACGTTGATCGAGATGTACTCCAGTTTACCAAATTAACACCTTGCCTTGGGTGCTTCAGTGCCTCTTAGAGACACAGTGCGGAAGCAGCTTCTTCAACCCACGAGTCCGCGGTGACCAGCAGTCACCCCGTACACTAGCACTATCATACACACTAGGGACAATGTATACGGTCTGAAGAAGGGTCTCGATCCGAAACGTCACCCATTCCTTCTCTCCAGTACAGGGTTGGTGGCTTCTGTTGTGAAGTATTTAAAGCTCCTGGACAAGCCTTTCAGTTCAACCGGCCAATGCAAGGATTTATGCTCCACACATCTCCATCTACAGGGTAGAGCCTCTGGATGTTTAATGTGTATCTTGGAGGCACTCACTCAGGGCTTCACACTCCTTCTGTGCTCCCACTGCCCAGCATTGCGTTGCTGTCGCACTTTCTACCCCTTAAACTCGAGTCTCTTCCTCTGCACTCTCGGAGGTAGCGGCCATGGAGCACTCTCTGGGTCGCGATCAGACAGTGCTCGGTCTCTCCAGTCATGCCAGTCTAATGATGTAGGACCTGCAGGAGTCATAAGGCCCCAATTCCCCCTCTAACAACGCATCCTCGGGACTTTGCGGAGTCGCAAAGCTTGCTGGATTTCATCCAGTCCCCTGTTTATAGCGCTGTGCTGTTGAATGGTTAGCAATACATGATTTGGCAGCAACTGAGGCTTGATTCCCAGCTGAACAAAATGAACCATTCTTCCTGGCTCATGGCTGGTGAGTTTGATGAGTGGAACTGGTGCCAGTCAGTTCCTCCATAAGCCTTTTACTTCCTGCTCATTTCACTCCCGACTAACATCCACCTGTTCAGACCCCGACAATGAGACTGGCTCGATTACATCCTGGATCATAATATTGAAGCCGTGACAAAATCCCAATGCCATTTCTCCTACTAATGTATCTCCGGATTCTCCACCTCTACCAAGGTCTGATCTGGCTGGTACGCCCCTCACCCTCACCCTCACAGTCACTCTCTGAATGGGCTACCCCTCCCCCCAACTCCCTATAACAAGCTGCCATCCACAACCTACTTCCATCCCTGTGCCAGAGAGAGTAGAGTAGAGGAGAGTAGAGTAGAGTAGAGGCGGCAGGGAGCACACGGAAAGCAGCACGAACCTTGCCCTCATGTCAACACCTGCAGGACTGATTTTGAGGACTGCTTGTATTTCTTGGCCAAACCTTTTCTTCAGGGTCACCTACATCTGCGCCAAAAATGCCAGATTCCCTCTAATTCTGTGTGCTTTTTATTTTCCTAATAATCATAATAATGTGCAATTCCAATACTTTGTGATTTGTTGATTCAGAAATCACAACGGTTCGCCATCCGGCTCACCATAAGAATGTTTTAATCAAAATAAACTTCATTCAGGACCAAAAATATGTACAAATCAAGATTTGTAAAATTCTTGTGCAAAATTCCTCCGACATTCTCCACGGCTGTACATACATTCGTTTGGTATTTGGTTACCAAACACTAAACACTATTTGGTTAGGTTCCCAAAAAGCATAATTATACCCGGCACCCTTGCCACTCATGTGACCCCCTTGGGTGATATCCCTTCCCTCATTTGATTTCCTGTTGCTCTGCACCTTTGCTGATCAATTATGTTGTTGCTACTTCTGGACTGTGGTTGCACATCACATGTCTCTGACTGCACCATTTGAAGCCAGAGATCATGGTAACAGGCTCTGTATGTTTGCTGGCGGAGTAGACTTGATGGGCCGAATGGCCCAATTCTGCTCCTTATAACTTCTGAATGAATTATGTTTATGAAGGAACAGCAAATGCTGGGTTAAACCGAAGATAAACACAAAAAGCTTGAGTAACTCAGCGGGACAGGCAGCATCTGTGGACAGAAGGAATGGGTGACGGTTCGGACCTGAAACGTCACCCATTCCTTCTCTCTAGAGATGCTGCCTGTCCCGCTGAGTTATTCCACCTTTTTCTGTTTATCTTTTGAATAAATTAGTTGTGTGATTGACACTAGGTGACTGTTAGCCTTGCTGAAGGGAATCTGCTTATGAATGCCTAATGGGCATTGGAAATTACTTAACTCAGGAAAACAACCAAAAAGGCAAGTGGAAACATGTCCAGTATCTAGACAAACTGGATGAACAGCACCTCGTATTCCTCTTGAGTAGCTTACAACCCAACAGTATTGGATTCTCAAGTTTCAGCCCCCCCCCCCCCCCCCCCCCCCCCCCCCGCCCAAATATTTTACACCTTTCTTTCCTGGGCGCCGATTCGGTGTGCATCCATTTCTCCCACATTTGTGTCCCTTTCCCTCCCCTCCATTCCCTTCCACCTGTACCCCTGTTCCACCTGTACCCCTGTTACACCTGTACCTCTGGCTTTACATTTCACTCCTCATCTATCTTTATCTGACACCCTTTTGCCTTTCTTTTCTGGCCTTAGTGCATCCATCTGCCATCAATACCCCCCCCCCCCTCTCATTTATCCACACAACACTTGCCAAACGTTGTGTCACCTCCACATCTTTTCCACTTTTCTCTCTATTACGGTAATTAACCTGATGAAGGGTCCCCATCGAAAATGTAACCTATCTATTCTCTCCATAGATGCTGCCTGTCCCGTTGAGTTATTCCAGCTCTTTGTGTTTTACTCAAGATTCCAGCATCTGCAATTCCTCATGTCTCCTGTATTTAGATACCAGTTTCTTCCTGTCCCTCTCTACGCCAAAAGAACAATATGGAGAACTTCGGAAAATGATGACTAAATTATATGAAATTTCATCAGCGTTGAGACCATCCCTTCCTGGAGATTAATTTATCTCAATTGCCAAACTTTTCCTTCTGTTAACCTCCTTTAAACTTGTAATACTCACCCAGCATTCCTCATCAACTTATTTTTAGGTTCACTTGTAAGCCTGACACTTTTCTTCTTTCACTGTAAGAGAATATCGCTTAAAGAGACAAACAGCAGGAAGGCATAAAGGTGCTCCTCGCCAAAGGCATCAACTTCTTCAGAAGAGGAAGGAAGAGGAGAAACCTGGTGTAAAAAAATGATGAAATCCTTTGCCTGAATAAATTCACCCTTAACCCATTCTCATTTAAGAAAATTCACAACTATTTCGGACTCTTCAACTCTAGCTGTTGTTGGACAAGGAGTATTAGTCAGTATGTGAAATCTGGCTGCAGTCAGATACAACTTGGCATGAGAAAGAGGATATAATACATCTAATTAAACAAAAGTGTTTGGAAAGGTTAGATAAATATAAATGTGGAAGTGGACTGTTATTGTTTTACACTCTTACCTAAAAGATGACTAATTTTTGTTACCAAGTACATCTAGCTATGTTTAGATAAGTCATGTGGGGCGATGGAAAACATGTGGGGCGATGGAAAACCATATAACCATATAACCATATAACAATTACAGCACGGAAACAGGCCCTCTCGGCCCTTCCAGTCCGTGCCGACCATTTGTTTTCCCCTAGTCCCATCTACCTGCACTCAGACCATACCCCTCCATTCCCTTCACGTTAATATACCTATCCACTTTACTCTTAAATGTTAAAATCGATCCTGCCTCCACCACTTCTGCTGGAAGCTCATTCCACACAGCCACCACCCTCTGAGTAAAGAAGTTCCCCCTCACGTTACCCCGAAACCTCTGTCCCTTAATTCTCATGTCATGCCCTCTTGTTTGAATCTTCCCTACCCTCAATGGGAAAAACGTATCCACGTCAACTCTGTCTATCCCTTTCATCATTTTAAAGACCTCAATCAAGTCCCCCCTTAACCTTCTGCGCTCCAAAGAATAAAGACCTAACTTGTTCAACCTTTCTCTGTAACATAGTTGCTGGAACCCTGGCAACACATGGGAGAAAATCTAGCATTGTATTCCTGTTTTTTGCCCTGGACAAAATAATTTGAGGCATACATCAATGGATGTGCAACGATATCTTTATTACTCTCAACTTCAGGGAATGAGCAGTTAGTCTGAGTTTTGAACCATCTGGTAATATTGGCAAGGTGTGCAGATACTGTATGTTGCACAATGCACCAATGTAAAAGCTACAAGGAGGAAAACTTGGAACCATGCCACAGGCCAGCAGCTGGAAGAGGAGGACAGTCCGTTCATCATCATCAACATCAACGGGCACGGTGCCTTACAATGCTATATATGACAGTGATCGCAACTTCTACTGAAGTGTGGATGGCCGTTGGCTTGCTAGGAGCTCATCTGCCCTTTGACAAGTCTTGTTTTAGGTCCTGCTGGGGGTCCACTGCCCCCTCCTCAGCTGGCAAAGCAGGTGGGGGAGACGGTTTAGTCGCCGACTATCTGACCATGAAGCAGGTAGCACGGGATTACATGGTGCCCGTGGCGGGGGGAACTCCCCCCGACCTGACCACAATCCGTTCAGGATTCAGTCAATTGTTCCAGTGGTCCTTCAGGGAACGTTGTGCCCAGCCCAGGAGCCCCAGGAGCAGGGATGATGGCGGCAGTGTCCAAATTTATTCATTGTTTGGGAGGTGGGATCGCTGGCAATGTCAGAATACATGGGCCTTCCATGTCCTTGGGAAGGAATTGGTGAGCTGCCATATGAGCGAGATGCCAGAGTTGGCCATTCAGCCCTTTATGTCTATTCTGCCTTTCAATATGGTCAGGGCTGATCTTTTTGCCTTAGTGCTACCTCCCTGCACTAACCCTATATCTTTTCATTCTCATGACATCGAAAAATCTATCTATGTTTTTCGTGAATATGCAGATGACTGAGCTACCACAGCTCTTTAGACTAATCTATCCACTGATTCACTACCCCCAAGGTGAAGACATTTATTCTCACCTCTCACCTGAATGGTAACCCTAACTTTGAGACTAACCTTTGGTCTAGCTTTGGGAAAAATAATTTCAGCATCTACCCCCTTATCCCCACAAGTACCTGTACATACATATATCAATGAGATCTCCTTTAAAACTTTTTTCTTCTTCAGCGGTTTTTTAAACTGGAGAAATATAGAGAAAATCAAAAAAACTGCAAGTCAGTGAAAATAAACATGCAGGGCTGCACAGCAGTGGCGCTGCGGTAGAGTTGTTGCCTTTCAGCGCCAGACACCCGGGTTCGATCCTGACTATGGGTGCTCTCTGTAGCGAGTTTGTATATTCTCCCTATGACTGCATTGATTTTCTCTGGATGTTCTGGTTCTTCCCACACTCCAAAGATGTACAGGTTTGTAGGCTAATTGGCTTTGGTACGTTGTAAAATTGTCCCTAGTATGTAGGATAGTGCTAGCAGATCTCTGGTCGGCGTGGACTTGGTGGGCCGAAGGGCCTGTTTCCATGCTGTATCTCTAAAGTCTAAAACTATAAATGTGCAGTTCAGGAGGGGTGTGATTGGGCCAGAGAGCATGTGGAATGGATCTGCAGACATGTCGCCTGGATTGAGGGGCATGAGTTATCAGGAGAGACTGGAGGATCTGGGTCTTTTCTCCCTGAAGACATGATAAAGGTATATGAAATTAAGATGGACATGGTTGGGTTGGGTGGCCAGTATCTGTTTCCCATGGTGGAAGTGTCTGGTACTGGAGGGTGTGGAGTTGAGATGGTGGGGTGAGATTTCGATGAGATCTGGAGGGTAAATTTCACTCCATTTCAAGAGCCACCGGAGATGGTGGTAGTTCTAACAACATTTGAGAGGCATCTGAATGGGTATTTGAATGAAAGGGCTTCGGGGGATATGGACTCAATGCAGTTAGGTTATTATGGATAGACATGATGGTTGACAGGGGTGCGGTTTCTTGCTGAACAACTCGATGACTCTAAGCCTATACAAGAACATATGATATCAAAAGCTTTTTCAAGTTGGGTTTTTAAGAGCTTCAGTGAATAGAAATAGAATTTCTACATTCAATATCGACAGAGGCAAAATAGCCTGTTAAGAGGTAGAATAAGGAGACTATTTCTTGTTTGCCCTCTTTTCCAATATTGTCCAATATTCCTACATTTCAAGCCATGACTCAATCAATTTTCCATTGGTCTCCAGCCCATCAATCTTAACAATGGAAGACTAGAGAGCTCAGAAGAAGGGAAACAAATATTTTGAGGAAAAACATGAGTGTAATATTAAAACAAACACAAAGATTTCCTAAAGTGGGATCTCTGGAGATTGAGATTGGGGAGTTAGCGGAAAACTAGGAAATGGCTGAAATGTTATATCAATATTTGACATCGGTCTGCACTGTGGAGGACGATGCAAATATCTCTCAGGTAACAGATGGGCTAATTTCAAATAGCATGGAGAAACTTGTAAAACTTCCAATGCCATAAGGATAGGCAAGAGACATAAGGTTAGAAAGCCTTCAAGATGTAAGAAAACAAAGATAAAGCAATACTGCATGCCCAAGTTGCAGCTACAGCTTACCAAATCATTATGAACAGAAAATGGATGGTTGGACTTTCAGAGAAGTAGGCCAAGAGTAAATGAGATTGTTAGGAGAAATTAGAATTTACTTTAGAGATACAGCGTGGAAACAGGCCCTTTGGGAAGTCGGCCAGCTAGGTGAGTGCCTAGCTTGGTGAGTCCGCAGGCTCTGCGACTGGAGCCCCATGTCGATTCCGGTTGGAGCCGCCGGCTCCATGATGTTAGGCCCAACGACAACGGAGACTCGACAGGGAAAAGGTCAGGTTCCCCCCCCCCCCCCCCCCCCCCCGCCCCCCCCCCCCCCCCCACATATACACAGCTAAAAATAAAATAAAACTAAACCAAAAAACATACACCTAACAGGACGAAAAGAAAGAAAATAGACGGACTGTAGTGGCCGCTGCCGCAAGGTGCTGCCATTTTCTAATCATTATACACTAGCACTATCCTACACACTAGAGACAAATTATAATTGTTACTGAAGCCAATTAACCTACAAATCAGTGTGTTTTTGGAATGTTGGAACCTCCATCAAGTAAATGTTAGCTTGTCTCATCCCTTCTTTGTTTTTATTGTTTTAAGTATGTCTTGAATGTTTCAACGTTTCAATGTTTCTTGGTATGTTTTATGTAGGGGATGGTGGGGGGGGGGGGGGAATTGGGGGAAACGTGTTTCAGCCACTTACCTCGACGGAGATGCTATTTTTTCTCCATGTCGCATCTCCGTCCCCGTTGCGGCCTAACAATGTGGAGAGGTGCAGCCTTTCCTGGAGACTGGTCCAGAGCTTCAAGCCGCGGGAGCGGCGCGGACTTTAACATCGTGGAGCGGGCGATCCTTTGCCGAGGATCGCTAGCGAAAGTGCTCCGACCGCGGGGCATGTGGACTTTAACGCCGTGAAACCCGCGGTCACCGGTAAGAAGAGGCCGACTCGGGAGATCCATGCCGCGGAGTGTTCCGATCCATCCTGACGCTGGAGTTTCGATCATCCCGACGCAAAGGCTTGAACATCGGACAGCCGGCAGGGGCGCCTGCCAAAGGCCCCAACCATGGGTGAACAAAGGAGGAAGATGACTGAACTTTATTGCCTTCCATCACTGTGAGGAATGTTGATTCCACTGTGGTGGATTTTTATGTTAAATTTTATTTTATGTGGCTGTGTGTATTGTTGCTTTTCTCATAGTATGGCTGTATGGTAGCTCAAATTTTACTGTACCTTAATTGGCTATGTGACGCTAAATGTGAACTTGAATTTGAACTTGAAAGACTCTTTGAAATATTGGTTTGAAGACTCGTGAGGTCTGAGTGAACATCATCATAATTCTAAACTCTCGTCTTGTGACAAATGGCTTTTCGTGGAAATATTTATCGACACATGAACAAGAACTGAAACTAACAGATGATTGATCTGAATAACTCTGGCAGAAGTGTTGGCAAAGGCAATCAATGGCACTTCAGTTATGTTGTTGCTGAGACAATGATAAGATTATTAATAACATTGCACATCGGGTCTCTTCAGCCAGTGAATAATATCTCATTGATCACTGCTGGTGGAAACTGATTGCTCACTAACGAGGGCTCTATGTCATTTAAATAGTGTCGCTTACTTAATAAACGCTTTCCCGAGCTTCAGTGCAAAGCCATTAGCTTATCAAAGATTGTTATCAAACAACATAAAAAAATTTAATCAAATATTGCTGGCTTTCAGATCAGAAAGAAACAGAGTTGTTTCAGGGCTACAGCCTTTAATCATAAAACTCTGAAGACCTAACACACTCCAGGCAAAACTTTTTTTTTTCTCAGGATGCAGGGGTGTCCGGTAAGACCAGCATTTACTGCACATTCGTTATTGCCCTTGAGGTGATGATGGTGAGGAAAGGAAGGGAAATGAAAAGACAGAGATTAGCATGGAGGACAGTCTGAAGAAATCAGCGGATCTGAAACATCACCTATCCATGTTCTCCAGGGATGCTGCCTGACCCGCTGAGGTACTCCAGCACTTTGTGTCTCTCCTTGGAGTGGAGGACAGGATGGATTAAACAAGGAGGTACAGAGAAGGAGACACAAGGAACTGCGGATGCTGGAATTCTTTTCCACAGGGCATGGGATTCAAAAAATAGAGGGCAGACGCTTAAAATGCGAGGGCAAAGATTTAAAACCTGAGGGGCAAACGTAGAAACATAGAAAATAGGTGCAGGGCGAGGCCATTCGGCCCTTCGAGCCAGCACCGCCATTCATTGTGATCATGGCTGATCGTCTGCTATCAATAACCCATGCATGCCTTCTCCCCATATCCCTTGACTCCACTAGCCCCTAGAGCTCTATCCAACTCTCTCTTAAATCCATCCAGTGACAGGGAATTCCATAAATTCACAACTCTCTGGGTAAAAAGTTTTTTCTCACCTCAGTCTTAAATGACCTCCCCTTTATCCTAAGACTGTAGCCCCTGGTTCGGGACTCACCCAACATTGGGAACATTTTTCCTGCATCTAGCTTGTCCAGTCCTTTTATCATTGTATATGTTTCTATAAGATATCCCCTCATCCTTCTAAACTCCAGTGAATTCAAGCCTAGTTTTTTTCAATCTTTCCTCATATGACAGTCCCACCTTCCCAGGGATCAATCTCATGAACCTACACTGCACTGCCTCAATCACAAGGATGTCCTTCCTTAAATTAAGGGACCAAAACTGTGCACAATACTCCAGATATGGTCTCACCAGAGCCCTATACAACTGCAGAAGAACCTCTTCACTCCTGTACTGAAATCCTCTTGTTATGAAATACAAAGGTTATACAAACCTTTCCACACAGAGGGAGGTGCATACATGTAATGTGCTGTCAGAGGGAGTGGTAGAGGCAGGTACAATAACATAATTTAAATAACACTTAGACAGGTAATACCAATACCAAGTGGATGGAAAGGGTTTGGAGGGTTAGGAGTAAGTGGGACTGGCTTGGTTAAGAAGCTTGGTTGGCATGAAGAAGGTGGGCCGAAGGCCCTGTTTCCATGCTGTATAGCCCAATGATACTACGGCTCTATAAAGAGAAAATGCTGGAAATACTCAGCAGGTCAGGCCAAATCTGTGGGACAAGAAACAGAGTCAATGTTTCAAGTCAGAGACCCAATGCCAGAACACCAATCTTTCCAGCATTTTCCATTTTGGACAGGAAATTATACGCACAGTCTGTTTAATATCAGCTCATTCAACAACCCTCCCCCTCTCCACACTCCATCCCCATTCCAGGAATCATGCAAACAGCACCCAAGGCTAGGGTCTTACCCAGGTCTCTGGTGCTGTGAGGCAGCAGCTCTACCCTGTTGAGCCACTGTGCCGCCACTCTGAATCTTCACTGCACCTCTCCAATCACAAGCATATCCTTGACGCAAAAGGAGGAAGTGCTCAGCAGTTAAGCTGGGTCAATGGAAGCAAAGGAGAATCGATGTTTCTTGACCTATCAGCAAAACAGTTGATCGAGTGTAGTTTAAGAAGGGGAGGGGTAGAAAGAACAGGGGGATTGCCAAGGAAGAGAGTACTGACCAATATAGTGGTGACAACAATTACCATAACAACTGGCAGAAGAGAGACAAAAGGGCACAACAAGGAGCAGCCGTGTAAGTGGAGAGAAAAAGGGCAGAAAAGGCACCCTTGACCTGAAAGCTTGTCTCTGCTCTTCATCCAGATGATGCAGCCCGAGTTACTCCAGCACTTTGTGTCTTTTTTTTTTGCTGAATCATTTACAGTTTTTGTTCTGGATTTCCAACATCTGTGGTACTTGGTGCAATTTATATCCCTCATTAGATAGGAAGGCCAGACACATGCACAATATTTCAGACTCTCACCGGGGTCTTATACTGTATAATTCAAGTGAGATGTCCACACTTTTACTCAAATTTTCCTGCATTGAAGGTCAACGTACAATTTGTCTTTCAAATTAAGTCAGAAGAAGAGTCCCGATCCAAAACGTCACCGATCCATGTTCTCCAGGGATGCTGTCTGACCCACTGAGTTACTCCCGCGCTTGTGTCTTTTTTTTTTTGCCAAGTCATTTACTGTTTCTGCTCTGGATTTCCAAAGTCCGTGGTATTTTTGCTGCAATTTATCTCCCTCATTAGGGAGGAAGGCCAGACCCATGCACAATATTTCAGCCTCTCACCAGGGTCTTATATAATTGAAGCGAGATGTCCACACTTTTCTCAAATTTTCTTGCAATAAAGGTCAACATGCCATTTGTCTTATATAACGCACCCGTATACTAACTTTCAGTGACTCATGTACCAGGTCCCTCTGAACAACTGGCTCTCACCATTTAAAAAAATACATGCCACCAATCTACATTTTGCTCAGACGTGGTTGATAAGCTGGTATTGCTTTGTTATTGTCACATGCATCAATGTACAGTGCATGTGACAATAACTAAGTTTGCATGCTCTCCAGGTAGATAATGCATAAGTACATAAGGTAGTGCAAGAGATAAAAAATAAATATAATGTAGAATATAGTTTTACAGGAACAGTGTAAGTGTTGGGCCTGCCCCACTTGGCCGTCATTTGCTCCTCATTTACGCGTCATACGTAAAATAGGTTGACGCGTCGTTACGTGCGACGTCGCGCGCAAATCACGCATCATCATGCCATCTGGTGTGCGTGATGTCATTAGAATACCCTGCGGTGCGCGGCGACGCATGGTTACGCATGGTGACGTAACCATGCATCACCATGCGATACACATGAGACGTCGGGACGCCAGCGTGCAACGCCAATGCATCAGCGTGCGTACTCAATGCGTCAGCGTGCGTAACCATGTCACGCAGGTGGCGCGCAAGGATTTCGTGCAGCACGAAATCATGGAGCACCGCGCGCAACTCCACGCTCCTCCACGCCTCTCCATGCGACCGTCCCACGCTACCCATGCGTCACAACGCGATGACCACATTTTTGGAGGTCGCGTAAATGGCGTGCAAATGATGGCCAAGTGAGACAGGCCCTGCAGCACGAAAATAGGTGCAGGGGCCATAAGGAGGTAAATTGGGAATGTGCAGGAGTAAACAAGTGAGTCAGGCAGCGTCTCCGGGGGACAGGGAAGAGTGACATTTTGGGTTGAGGCCCTTCTTCAGACTGATTGTAGTAGGTGGGAGAGAGCTGGAAAGGAGGTGGGAATGGGACAAAGCCTGGTGAGTGAAAGGTGGATACAGATGAGGGTTTTTGTGATTGATGGGTGGACAAAGACTAGAGATGAAAAGGGAACAAAAGGGTGACCAAGGTGATCATTCTTTATAGTGCCACGTATTCAGGATGTAAAAAAGTGAGTGAAGCTGCCTTTACAAATAATAAACTGTAAGTGCAGGGGCATAATGAGGTAGATTGGGAATAACACAAAGTGCTGGAGTAAATCAGCAGGTCAGGCAGCATCTCTGGGGGACGTGGAAGAGCGACGAACCTCACAGATTGAGTGGTCATTGAACTGACTTGTCACTGGGCTTCTCGATATTTATCCAGACTTTTGATTGATACTGCATCCCCGCAATGGAATATTCAAAGCTGACTGAAAGATTGAGAGATCCGTGCTGATTTTAAACATTAGAAGTAATTTATATGCATGCTTTATAAGAACAGTTGTCATGGTGCTCGATTAAGCTTGCATGTTTTTCCAAATGATTTGCTAACAATGAACAGTGAGCATGTTTGAAATGGTGGGAGAGATTGCAGGGCTATAACTGAGAGCCAGGGACAGGTGATCTATGCAGCAGTTGAGGATTTGCAGAGAACCCCAGAGCTTACAGCATGATATCACTTCTTGGCTGCTGACTTTTTGTAACAGACCGGAATTTGCTGCACACATAATGGCGCGTGAAGAAGGCACACTGTTATTAAAGCATGATTTAGCCAACAATCTGTGGTGAGGAAGAGATTCCCCGTGAATTGCAAGTTGCCATAAATTACAGGCAGTTTATGCCACTCTGATGTTAGTTTCATCTCACCACGAAGCTCCAGGTGCTTTTCATGAAGTTTCTGCTTTTGCACAATTATGCTCATGCCTGGTACTTACCGATAGTAGTAACGTTATATTTAATGTGCAGTACACACTCAGTACTGGCTCGTTGACAGTGCAGCACTCACTCTATCAGTACTGTGTCTTCAATACAACTGTGCAGTCCCTGGAGTAATGCAACACCATGCCAGCCCTGCACCTCCAACAGTGCATCATTCTAACGCTACTGCAGTAAATGTCAGCCTGGATTACATGCTCTGTGGCCGAGCAACACCCTCCGGACTTAGCTTTTGATTTATGTATTGTTCAACCAGCCCATTGAAATGAACAGAAGCAGTGCCAAATAAAAGGGTTTGGATAGTTTGCTTATGAGGATCTAGCAAATGCTTAGTGAATGGAATTTTCCTCAATACTCTGGGTCAGATTGAGCTCCTCCTCAGCTTAGCTTTCCCTGGGTGCTGGTGGATCCATCTCTCACTCCACCACTGAACTCAAAACTCTTTCCCCATATCCCCATACCCCATATACCTAGGACTATAGGTCATAGCCTCAGAATTAAAGGACGTTCTTTTAGGAAGGAGATGAGGAGAAAATTTCTTTCATCAAAGGGTGGTGAATCTGTGGAATTGTTTGCCGTAGAAGGCTGTGGAGGCCAAGTCAGTGGATATTTTTAGGGCAGAGATAGGTAGTTTCTTAATTAGTCTGGGTGTCAGAGGTTATGGGGAGAAGGCAGGAGAATGGGATTAGGAGGGAGAGATAGATCAGCCATGATTGAATGGTAGAGTAGACTTGATGGGCAGAACGGCCTAATTCTACTATTCCTTATATCTTTGCATATCATTTCTCCAGCCATGTCCTCTTCTCCTCCCTGAGGTTTCTGCTTGTTTCTGAGACATAGTAATATGTTAACACTCCTAGAACGTCTTGATATCAGTGATGGTTTATTATTGTCACGTGTACCGTTTATTATTGTCACGTGACAATATAAGTCATATCATACATGGTCACAGTAGCTACTGCAAAAAAAAAGAAAAGAAACAGGTTTGGGTTGAAGTTTATTATTGTCAGTGAAAAGCTTTGCTTTGCCTGCTATCCAATCAAAGCAGATAATACATAAATACTAAACAATTTCTTGCAGTCATGTTATGGTGTACAGAGAAAATACAGATTTTAAAATAGTGTAAGGGTCATGAAGCACTGGATTGGGAAATCAATATTATATCTTTCGCTATGAGAGGTCCATTCAATAACTAGATCGCACGATATCCAGGGAGAGCTAGCCAACTGGAGAGAGAATTGGTTTCATGGAAGGAAGCAGAGTGTGATGGCGGAATGTTGTTTTTTGGATTGGAGGCTTGTGACTAGATGTATGCCTCAAGGATTAGTCCTATTTGTGGTTTATATGAAGGCATGATTAGTAAGTTTGTAGGTGACACTAAAATTGGTGGTACGGTAGATAGCGAAGATGATTATCAAAGATTACAGCAAGATCTTGATCAGTTGAGCAAGTGGGCTGAGGAATGGTTAATAGGGTTGAATGCAAATAATCCAGGGCAGAAGCTTCACAGTGAATGGCAGGGCTCTGGGGGGTGTTTTAGAGCAGAGCGCAGGTACATAGTTCCTTGAAAGTTGTCAAGCAGGCTTTCTGTACCTTGGCCTTTATAAGTCAGGGTATTGACTATAGAATCGCTCGGTCCGCAAAAACCAACCCGACCTCCCGGTCGCTCAGCACTTCAACTCCCCCTCCCATTCCGTATCCGACCATCTCGGTCCTGGGCCTCCTCCATGGCCAGAGTGAGCAACACCGCAAGCTGGAGGAACAGCACCTCATATTCCGCTTGGGGAGTTTGCATCCTTTGGGCTTGAACATTGAATTTTCTCAATTCTGTTAACCCCTGCTGTCTCTTCCCCCTCCCACCTCTCCCTCAGCCCTCGGGCCTGGCATTCCCTCTATCTCTATCTCCCTCCCCCACCCTAGTCGCACTAGCTTCTCATTTTCACACCACAAACAGCTTACAATGGCTTGTTCCCTTTATCATCAATACTTTTTTGCATATCTTTCATTCATTGTTCTTTATCTCTCACATCACCGTCTATATCTCTCGTTTCCCTGATCCCTGACCAGTCTGAAGAAGGGTCTCGACCCGAAACGTCGCCTATCTCCTTCGCTCCTTAGATGCTGCTGCACCCGCTGAGTTTCTCCAGCATTTTGTGTAACCCCCTATTGACTATAGAAGGTAGGATATTATGTTAAAGTTATACAAATATCGGTGAGGCCACATGTGGAGTATTATATTCCGTTTTGGTCACCCTGCTATAAGAAGGATGTTGTTAAGCTGGAAAGAGTTCAGAGAAGAATATCGAGGACGCTCCAGGACTTGCGTGCTTGAGCCATAGAGCTATAGAGCAGGCTAGGGCTTTATTCCTTGGCACACAGGAGAATTGGGGGTGGTCTTATAGAGCAGTATACGATCATGAGGGGAATAGATAGGGTAAATGCACAGTATTTTATCCAGAGTAGAGGAATCAAGCATCAGAGGACATAGGTTTAAAGTAAGAGGGGAAAGTTTTAAAAGGAACCTGAGGGGTAACATTTTCACACAGAGGGTGCTGGTTTATGGAACGAGCTGCCAGAGGAGGTAATTGAGGCAGGTACTATAACAACATTTAAAAGGCATTTGGACAGGTATATGGATAGGAAAGGTTTATAAGGATAAGGGCTAAATGCAGGCAGGTGTGCTCTTTTTGAGATTGCAACCTTCACGTGGTTCGCCCTGTTTCGACGAATGCAATCAGCCCGGCGTGCACAATCAAATAAGATAAATAGAACAAGTTGTCCTACAACTTTAGGCTGTGCACGCCATACGCAAGAAGAAGAAGTTGAGAGCATCAACAAGATAAGACCATGTAAGATTAAACGAGAACTTACCAGTTTGAAGTTTGATCTTTATTTTATGAGGAGTTGCGATGAGGGATTTCGTGAAGACCCCGCCAGCACGCATGCACGACATTCTTCAAAGCAGCGGTGTGGAATCACAGAATTAAACACAATGACTAATATAGTAAGAGGGTTGGGAGCGGAGGGCACGAAATCCCTCATCGCAACTCCTCATAAAATAAAGATCAAACTTCAAACTGGTAAGTTCTCGTTTGACTCGTGCTCCCCAGTCTTGGGCACTTGCGTCAGTTTGTACCACGACTGACGGGTTTGGTACAATAATGGGATTGAATGAGTCTCGAATATTATCAATCCACCATTGTAGCTCAACTTTTGCCTTGATTGGCAGCTGCATAAGCCTGTCAAAATGTCGAGCATTTGTTTTTAATGCTGAAATTTTTGTTCTTTGCAAATTTTGATAGTGTAGATGGCCAAATCATGCAGCTGGAAATGCAGCTACTAATTTCCCAATTACCTTAGCAGCATGTCTGATTGTTGGTTTCCTGACGCAAACAAGGTTGTTACATGCTTCAATAACATCTATTACCTTGTTATCTGGGATGGTAACAATCATTTGATTGGTGTTAATTGTGAACCCCAGATAGTCCATGACCTGTGAAGGTTAGAACTAAGATTTGTATGGATGGATGACAAACCCTAACTTTTGAAACAATGCCTTAGTAGCTGTTACTGCTACATTTGTTGACTCCATGGTCTTTCCTACAATCAAGATGTCGTCTAAATATGCCATGACAATATGGTTTTGTTTCCTCAGGGATGCCAATATTGGTTTCAACATTTTTGTAAATAACCTAGGGGCTGTAGTAAGCCCATTAGGTAGGGCTCTACTCTGCCATAGTTGATCCATCCACACAAACTTCAAGAACTTTTGGTGATGTTTCCGTGTGGAAACTGAATAATATGCATCTTTTAAATCGATGCATGCCATAAAGCACCCTTTGGAAATCAGTGATTTAGCTGTTTCAAATGTGTCCATTTTAAAATGGGTATATGTTACAAAAGTATTCAAATGAGTTAAATCAATAATAATCCGACACCCACCATCTTTTTTAGTTTTGGTAAAGATGTTGGATACGAACTCAAGAGGTTCGTGGATCATTTTTTTCTATCACCCCTTTTGCATGTAGCCTCAAAATTTCCTCATGTCCTTCGCTATTTCCTTATGGGGAAGTGCAAATTTACGGTCTGGTTCATGTTGAGGCGGGGGAAGTTGATCATTTATGAATTCAATTTCATACCCCTGAATACTTTGTAAAATAAACGAGTCTGAAGTCATAGAGTTCCATGCATCCAGAATAGACGTAACCTCCCACCAACTTGTGAGGTTATACATGCAGCACTTGCATGAGAACCAGACCCCCTTACCTCCATGGTTACCGGCGCCTCCTCGGGCCTGACGTTTTGGGCTTTGGTGTTCCGTTGTGTTGCTGGATTGTGGAGTTGGCGCATCTTCCCACGCGTCGCTGCTGGCCCTGGGCCGAATTTAAAAAGGTTCCTCTTCTTGGTTGCAGGTTGGTCACCCAGGCTGCTGGCCGGTGCTAGGTCCCTGAGACGTGGTGCACCTCGCCTAGGGTGCCTAGGCAGGATGTCACTGCCTGTCGTTCCAGCGGGGCTTACTCCCGAGCGGACATGCCGCTGGTCCGCAGTCTTCCGGACGGTGGCGGCCCGCCTGTCTTGCTCTCGGGGCGGCCGCTGCTCCCAGCTCAGGCCTCGATCCCTCACGGTCCGCGATCTGGCGACTTTCGACGCCGGCCGTGCAGCGGTCCTTCCCTGGGCCGCCCTCTGGTGACCTGTATGATAGGGGAGACAGAACCTGCCGCAGAGCGTGTGACACGTTTACGCACCTTTTCCCCACTGTCCCTATGCTTAGGTGACAGTGGTAGGGAGTCAGGGTGTTCCCTACCCTGCTCCCGCACGGTGCTCCTACCACTGTGCGTCTCCATGGACAGCCGTGGTGGAGAGTCGGGTCCTGGTAGAGCAGGGCTCCCCGACTTCCGCGTCCTTTTCCCGGCCCGACGAGCGGGTGCTGCCGTTGTAGCGGGCAGCTCCGGGGAATGCAGCCGTTGACTCCTATCGGACGTCCTGCGGCTGGAAGTTTTTCTTGAACTCCTATCCATCGTCCCTGTGAACAAAAAATTAAATTCACAGGAACTAACCAACTCAAGGTTAGTTCCTCTTACCTGAGCGGTCCTTTTGTAGGGCTGGTGGAGGAGCGACTCCCCCCCCCCCCCCCCCAGCCGTCGACTGCAACTGCGAGTGACGATATGTCGCGCATGTGTGCTGGCGGGGTCTTCACAAAGTCACTCACATGACTCCGAAATGAAATTCAGGACATTAGCAAAGGACCGATGGGTAACCTCAGGTTTCCAACAAACCTCATTTCTCTTTGTGCATCATCGGCTGCATTTGGAATCTGCAGCTGAGACCATACTACTCCGGCTGTGGTTCCTAACCTTCGGAAGTACATAAACCATTTGACGTCAGCATATCGGACTGGGAAGGGGGGAGTACACAAAACTGTAACAAACTCAATGCAGACATGTCACTGGTCATTTTTAGAACAAGTAGTCATGTAATTACCTATAAATGTACACAGTCGGCTTTGGTCAAATTGTCATCTGGTGAATCAGGCAGGATGACGACGACATTTTTCCCATTTCTCTTGATCCTGAGAATAATTGGAGTAAAATAAGAAGAAAGGTATGTAAATGTACAATTGAGGCTTATTCTCCCATTGTTCTTTCAAGAATGTAGGCAGTTGCAAAGCTTCCAATGAATAGATTTTCTTGGGAAATCTGAAAATAAAGAGGTCCATAAGAAGATTTGTTAGTGATGGATAGAAACCAACATATGGGAATCAATGGGCCATTCATTTGTGGTCTGACTTGTTCCACCATACAACCTTTCACGGTACCAGTAGAGATTGTTGAATCCGATTTAAGAATGAACTGGAACATAGAAGAGTACAGCACATGAATGGGCTCTTTGGATCACATCATCTGCGCTGAACATGTTGCCAAGTTAAACTAATCTCCCCTGCCTGCATGTGATCTATATCTCCATTCCCTGCATATCCATGTGCCTATCTAAAAGCTTCTTAAACGCAAGTATCGTCTCTGCCTTAACAACTTCCATGAAAGTGCATTCTGGGCACCCACAACAATCTGTGTAAAAAATCTTGCCCATCTCATCTCCTTTAAACTTTGCCCCTCTCGCCTTAAAGCTATGTTCTCTATGAAGTTATACTGTAGGATAGTGTCTGAACTCTTTTCCGATTTTCCATTGCATTAGCCAGATGAGCATTTTTTATTAAATTACATTGTATTTTGTTTGAACTAATTTGTTCGTTTTAATTCTTGGCTATTGCAAAGAAAAAAGAGCATGGAGTAGATTTTATTTTAAGAATTGCTGTGCGTTGTGTGAATCCAACCGGCATTGAAAGAGAGAGAAGGCACCTTTATAGAATCAGTGCAGGGCATTCCAGAGGTAACCTTATTTATCCCTGGAGGGAAATTGATCTGCCAACAGTCATAAAAACATAAAATAGACAGAACACAAAATACATGAAACATGAAATTAAAGTAACGTGTGGAAAGGCTTGGGGGATGTGCAAAGATTGGGGAGGAGGTGGGGTTGTCAGTCTCAATCTACCCCACGAGAGAAGGGGGAGGAGTTATAACGTTTGATCGCCACAGGGAAGAAGGATCTCCTGTGGCGTTCTGTCCCGCATCTTGGTGAGGTGCATGGTGTATCGATGTGGGAGTGGTGACGAGATGTGGTGCATGTCTTTGGAATCTAATGCTCAGTTCCATTCTCAGCTCCTCAGAGCCAAGTGCACCCACGAGCAGTAAGACGAGCAACATTCAGGCATGAACTTTATAAGTGCCAAATAACAGTTGTGCCATGCAAATGAATAGTAAGGTTCTAGAGAGTACTGAAGAACAGAAGGACCTCAGTGTACAAGTCGCTGGAGGGGGCAGCACAGGAAGGTAAGGCGATGAAGAAGGCATACAGGATACTCGTGTCATTAGCTAGATATGAGTGGCTCCAACAATACTCCAAAATGTTGGCATCTCCAGGAATGAAGCAGCCATTTTATCCAGCACCATGTTTCCCATTGAAAATATATCCTCCATCAATATCCTTATTTAATAGAAGTGATGCAACGACTTGCGCATTCAAATTCACAACCTTGGCCAACTAGGGGATGAACAGCAAGGATCTCGACAAGTTGCAAAGTTGCCTTTCAGTTCCATGAAGTCTCAACTCGGAAACCGCTCACCTTTCTCTACACTTTGCAGACACAAAGTTGTAGAAAAATCAACAAAGTGGAAAGTTCTTTTGCACCCCACCCCCCCCCCCCCCCCCAGCCCCTCCCCCTCCAAGATAGAGTAGTTCAATGCCAGCAACTTGCAAGGGTAATCAGGCAGGAGAAAAACAAATCCCACGTCAAGGCCGCTCCCTGTCACATCTGACTGCTATTTAGATGCCGTTGTTGTTATAATTCACTTAGTTGTGATTCACCCAAAGGTTGATGACTGGAAAGGTTGTTGGGGGGCTGGTGAGAGCTATCCTGCATCTCATTCAGCTAATAGTGTGTCAAGATGCTGAATGAAGACAGGCGGCTGTCTGTCTGCCAGATGGGAAGGAGCAGTTCCACAATTAAAGAACAGTTTGAACTGAAAAATCAAATCAATTGCTGGTCTTTGTGAACAGGACACATGGACACTCCCGACAGATCCAGAAACTATCACAGAAGCTCCAACCTTAGATAAAATTAAAGAAAAACCTGTCAGTAATTTCTAGCAGTATGGCCACAAGGCGTTAAATAACTCGCTCATTGAACAACCTCCCCCAAAATGTGAGGGTACATCAAGTTAACATCCAGCCGGGACTGGGTGAGGTATTTATGTGGGAAAAGGGGAGTGAGGTGTGGTTCAGGTTGGACTTGTCCAAAGGGAAATAAATCAAGGGATATGGGAATAAAGCAGGAACGGGGTACTAATTTTGGATGATCTGCTATGATCACATTGAATGGTGGTGCTGGCTCGAAGGGCCAAATGGCCTATTCCTACACTTATATTCTATGTTTCTATGTTTCTATTGAAGCAGCTGAAGATATCTCGGCACAGGACATTAGACTGAATGATTCCTTTGGTGGTGCCCTGGTGCTTAGATTATTGTCCTCCATCTCCAACCATCTTACTCTGGACTAGGAATGACTACAGCCAGAGGCAAAAACCTGAGCACAATCCGTCAGGTTGGGCTACCAGTAGCTCCTGCGGCTTGGAGTTCCCGAAGTCGGTCTTTGACCAGAGATCGCGAGCTCCGCAATGTTAAAGTCCGCAGGCTCCTGCGGTTGGAGCCCCAAGGTTAACCTCCGACAGGGATCGTGAGCTCCGTGATGTTAAGTCTGCAGGCTCCCGCGGTTGGAGCTCTCGAAGTTGATCTCCAGCAAAGGCCGCCAACTCCTCGATGTTAGGCCGCAGTGTAGCCGGAGATACGATACGGACAAAAATTGCACCTCCGTCGAGGTACGAGATTAGAAAACCTTTCTCCCAACTCCGCCCCCAACTCCGCCCCCCCCCCCCGCCCCCGCCCCCTACATAAAACCTAAAGAACACTAAAAACATCCATTTAACAGATACAAGCAAACTACAAAGAAGGAAGGGACAAACAGACTGTTGGCGAGGCAGCCGTTGCTGGCACCACCCGTGGACTTGCATGCACCTCTCATGTTAGTGTGCCTGATCTGTATTTTACAAAGTTGACAGAAGGAACTGCTGATGCTGAATTAGCAAAAAAGACAGACATGCCTGACTCACCGAGTTATTCCAGCACTTTCTGCATTTTACAAATACTGAAGTCACAGAGTTCAAGTCATTATATGATGTCATTATTTGCATTGCACACACTTCCGCTCTTATTCCCATAAATTGGAGCACAATGATTTTCAGAGGGATTTTGGGGTCCAAGTCCATAGCTCCCTGAAAGTGGCAACACAAGTAGATAAAGTGGTAAATAAGGCATATGGCATACTTGCCTTCATTAAGCCATTAAATGTAAGAGTCAGGAAGTCATGATGCCGCCTTACAGGACTTTGGTTAGGCTGTATTTGGAGTACTGGATGCAGTTCTGGTCACCCAATTACAAGAAGGATGTGGAGGCTTTGGAAAGGGTGCAGAAGAGGTTTACCAGAACAATGCCTGGATCAGGGGTATTAGTTGTAAGGAGAAAATGGGCAAAACAATCTTGGATTGTTTTCTCTGGATCAAGTTTGAAGGTTGAAGGGAGACCTGATAGAAGTATATAAAATTATGATAGAGTGGACAGTCTGAACACTTTTCCCAGGGTTGCTGCTGTGATAATCATTTGTGTAGTTTGCCAGTGTTGATAGAGGTGACAGCACCCCATCACTGCATCTTTATGGTTTGGAGTTGTTTTCTCTGAAGAGCAGTATATTTGCCAGCTTGGACGTGATGGCTACGAGAGGTGATGTTCCATAGGGAGAACTTCAGATGGACTCCCAGGCCTGGACCTCCCTCTCTGTGGAAGTCAAGGTTAGCTCGGCATTGGGGTTGCTTGACTGGGCCTTCCCAAGCACCAGCAGCAGTTTGCCGCCACCTCTCCCATATTGCTCTCACCCAGGCACTGTATTCACAAAGAAATGGCTTCATATACTTCGATCACCGTGAAGAACAGGAGGTGCGGACTACTGGTGGTATTCTAGGGTCTGCCAAATAGTGAGAAGGCTATAGATGAGCAAAGCTGCAGCATGGTTGTGGAGACATGAAAAAAACCAAAGAGTGGTCATTATCGGGTAGTTTAATTACATAAATATCAAATAATATTAGATCAAAGGAAAAGGAGGTGGGTGTATTTCTGAATGTGTTCAACATGACTTCTTTTACGTGGTTTGATTGTAAGCTTGGTAGTAAATATTTGTAAACAATTTTGTTTTGGTCAATTTTGCAAATCTCTGTGGAGTTCCAATTAAATATTAGCAATCAAAGCAGTCAGTTTTTTTAATGCACCGTCATTGGCTGCCATCCAATTTCAAAGCACAAACTTGATTTTCAGAGCTGAAAAGGTAGCTGCGGTGTAAAATAAGCAGTGCACAATTAATACAACGTAAGGAATAGAGGTAAGTAGAATCTATTCAGACTCGTGCCTGTTCTGGTATTCAGTATGATTGTGATTGATCATCACAGTCATACAGAACAAACACATGCTCTTTGGCCCATCATGCCCTTGCTGACCATCAATAAAATCACTTATTTTAATGCCAGCTTCCTGCACTAACTCTATCTTCCATTAATTTACATGAACACACTCCGTGATTGAACCCCCGCAGAACTCAAGTAGAGAATTCATATATTTTCTTCCCTCTGGTTCTTCAGATGCAGATTAGTTTATTGTTATATGCACCAAGGCGCAATAAAATTCCTTGTTCACATAAAGCTCATTAAATAAACAGTATACATACAGTAACAATAAATACAGTGAAGAGTGCAAAATAGCAGAAAAGTGCAAGATCCAAAGTGGTGCAAAAGAAATTAAAGTACAATAACAGGATACCCGAATGAGGTAGAGCTAAGAGTAAGAGTGTGAGGCAACTCCTTTGGGAAGGGAGTGTGAAGAAGATGATTTGTTGACAATTCAGAGAGCGCTGGGGAAGAAGCTGCCTTTAAGTATGGGTGTCTGAACTCTCAAGCTCCTGTATTTTCTTCCAGAAGGTAGAAGAGAGGGGTGCAGTGGGTAACGTTGCAGCCTTACAGCGCCAGGGACCCGGGTTCGATCCTCATTACCGTTGCTGTCTGCACGGAGTTTGTACAATCTACCTGTGACCGCGTGGGTTTTATCCAGGTGCTAATTTCCTCCCACATCCAAACGATGTGCAGGTTCGTAGGTTAATTGGCTTCTGTAAACTGTCCCTGTGGTGTAGGGTAGAACTAGCGTATGGGTGATCGTTGGTCGGCACGGACTTAGTGACTTTCCACGCTGTATCTCTAAACTAAAGTAATGCAAACTAAACTGGGAGGAAAGGGAATGGCAGGGTGACAGTCATTCTTGATGATACTTCCAACCTTCCTGACGCAACGCACCGTGAAGACGAACTGGATGGGAGAAAGTGGCAAGACTGTGATGGACCGGGCTGTGTTCACCACTCTCTGCAGGTTCAGGTGGTCAAGGGCAGAGCGGTTGTCAAACGAGGCTGAGAAGCTAATGCCGCCAAAATTGGTAGCGTCCGCAGTTGCAGGAATAATTCATCGAGGTTACCATTACCGCAGGAGAAAATCGCTGCTATGAACTAATATGCAACTAATTCACCATGGTTACCGGTATTATAAGTGTAATTCACTGAGGTTAAAGCAGTAATTTACTTAAATTACTGCTTTTGTTGGAATAATTCATCAAGGTTTCAGCTCCTGTACAACTCAGAGGTTACTGTAAGTATAATTAACCAACATTACCAATATTACAGGAATAATTTAGCAACTTTGCTTCTGCTGTGGAAATGAATCACACCATTTCCTAATCCTATGGATTAATTCACCGGGATTACAACTATTGACTGGTATTCGCACAAAGTGCAATTTATGTCCACACGATAGTCCTTAAAAGCAGAAGTAAGCTAATTCTTGTAACCTGACAACTGTAATTTCACCTTCCGATTAGATGCTGCCATTTCAATTTCAATTCGAAGTTGATCTTTGTCTGTTAATCTGGGCTCTGTTCCAATGCAGCCAATATCATAATTGCGAGTGGCAGCTCTGCTCAAAATAACCACACTTCTATTTTTATTTTGGAAACACATTTGCTGAAAGCTTCAGATTGTGATTGGAATGAAATGTGACCGTAAGACAGATTCAGATAAAGCTGGATGTGTGGTCTTCCAAAGAACTGAGCCTAGGAATCTTTGGGGCTGCTCTGATTTCAGTGGTGGAA
Source organism: Okamejei kenojei (assembly GCA_035221665.1). Taxonomy (NCBI): domain Eukaryota; kingdom Metazoa; phylum Chordata; class Chondrichthyes; order Rajiformes; family Rajidae; genus Okamejei; species Okamejei kenojei. The sequence goes on along the minus strand of CM069135.1, from coordinate 28,905,614 downwards.
ATATTTTCCGCGAGTTTGTGTCCTTGCCTGATGTAGCTTTCAAGCAGGATTAATGATTGCAAATATGAATCCTTGCCCATCGAATCCTCTTAGTTCAGTAGTTCGTGAAAGGAATAGATTGGGTAGATGCACAGAGTCTCTTGCCCAGGGTAGGGGAATTGAGAACCGGTGGACATAGGTTTAAGATGTGGGGAGGAAAGATTTAATAGGAATCTGAGGGGCAACTTGTTCACATAAAGATCGGTGGGTGTATTGAATGAGCTGCCAAAGGAAATAGTTGGGGCAGGCACTATCGCAACATTTAAGAACCACTTAGACAGGTACAGTACATGGATAGGACAGGTTTAGAGGGTTATGGACCAAACAAGGCAGGTGGGGCTAGTATGGATGGGAGTGAAGTGGTATGGATGTAATGCGCTGTGGGTAAATTGGGCTGAAGGGCTTGTTTCCACACTGTAAGACTCTATGACCCTATGAGTAGACCTGAACTCAATTGCACTAAGGTTGAATCCAGAGCAATGGGGACAGGCAGGAGAATGTAGCTGAGGCCAAAGTTTAGATCATACCCGATTTTATTGAATAACACAGCAAACCAACAATAGTTAACTCCTATTAACTTCAAGAACTTGATGACGTTCCAGTCCCTTTTCTTACCTCACAACTAAATCATCAAGCAATATTTTATATTAAACTCTTCTAAAGACATCTTAGCAATGTCAGCAATGCAGAAAGGAAATTTAATAGCTCTGAGTTAAATTTTTTAAGGAGCAGACAGAAAAAGTTGAGTTTATGGAGTTTAGACCGGAATCTAAAGATTACCTAAGAATTGGTTTTGTTCCTGAACTTCCTTTCCAAGCTTTCCATCTCATGGATTCTGCATCAGAACAAGGAGAGCCCAGTTAGACATGAAAATCTGCATTAGACAAGGAGAGGTACTGGAGGACATGTAGAAAGTGGAGTCGTGGAGTTATTGGCCCTTCTGCCCAACACATTCATGGGAAACAAGTGCCAGCCTAGGCTGGTCCCATATAGGGTTTGAGATTAGTTTATTGTCACGTTTACTGAGGTGCACAATATCCCACGAAACCTTTCTGATCCATATACCACTGTCTTTTAACTGTCGTCACCAGTCTACCACTTTCTCTGGCAGATCATTCCATATACCCCCCATCCTCTCAATGTAAAACTTGCCCCTCTAAATTTTTTCCCTCTCATCTTAAATTTATACCCTTTAGTTTTATACTCTCTTGCCCTGGGAAAAAGATGGACCATTCATCTTCTCTATGCCTTCCATGCTTTTATAAGGTCATCCCTCAGCCTCCTTCACTCATGGAAAGCAAACCCAGCCTATCCAGTCTCACCTTACAACTCAAATCCTCCAGTCCCAGCAACTGTTATTGTGAATATTTTTGTAAATGCTCTAGCTTAGCGTATTGTGCACAATTCTGGTCATCATGTCATCCTTTGGATGACATGATGACCAGAATTGTGCACAATACGCTAAGTGTGGTCTCATCCACGTCTTGTACAGCTGTACCATGACACACCAACTCTTCCACTCAATGCCCCGACCAATGAAAGTAAGCATGCCGAACACCTTCTTCATCACCCTGTCCACCTGTGTCACCACTTTCAGGGAAGTACATATTTATAGCCCCAGGACTCTAATTGTTATACTAAATGTTCTTCAACACTGTGTAAGCCTTGCCCTGGTTTCACTTTCTCAAAATTAATCAATTTGCATTTGAGTGAGATAAATTACATCTCCCGTTCTTTTGCCTACTTTACCTTACCTTAAAAAACCTTCATTATTGTCCACTTTAACATGAATGTTGGTGTCATGCCACTTAGGTTCTCATCCAAATCATTCGGATTTTCAGACCTTTACAATGTTTTCCATCATTTAGATCCTCACATCTTCTGCCCATAAACATGTTTATTACCCATTGCCATTTAACCTTTCCCTTTCCATTCTTAGTACCCCAACATTTATTTCCAGGCAGCAGTGCTCCAGGCACCAGATTCTATTATTGTGCTTTCTAATCTCCACTCCTATTAACTTCAAGAACTACAGTTAAAAACCGATCCTTTCCACTTTAAGGATTCATTTAGAAATACATAATGAAAAGCTGGCAGTATGCACAGATGGTTAATGTATTAAAGATAGAAAGTAAAATGAACTTGTACTCCCAAAAGCATTTCATATGGGGAATTAAACACAGTTACACTCCATATAGTTTTCAAGACTTTAACTTTAGGACAGATTGTTCAAGAAACAAATTTATAAATAAAATGGCAATTGAAGCCAAACCCTCATTATATTTCCAATTCAACTACAAGTAACTCTCCACATGTAACAGCCAAATCTGTACACAAACCTGCAAAACAGTCTGCACACATTGTATTTTTCTGTTTGCCTAAATGGAACCAATATTTATACATGTTCTTTCGTCTTGATTTTAACCTGTTGGAGGTACGGTTCGGCTTGTTTCCAGACAGGTCCAGAGGATTATTGCGGGGGACTGTGCATTGCAAGATATACATTATTCCTTAAGTACACGTGCTCTGTACTGATTCAATATCTAGTTCCACCTGGACAACTGTAACTTAGTTTAGTGATGCAGCATGGAAACAGGCTCTTTGCCCCACTAAGTCCACACCAAACATCGATCACCAGTTCACAGTAGTTTCATGTTATCCCTTTTTATCAACGACTCCCAACCCACTAGCGGCAAATTACGGAGGCCAATTAACCTACAAACCCACGTGTCTTTGGGATGTGGGAGGAAACCGGAGCACCCAGAAGAAATCCACCCGGTCACAAGGAGAACGTGTAAGCTCAGACAGCCCCCGAGGTTAGATCTGGTGAGGATTTGATGGACCGAACATCCGGAATTCTTTATAAACAACACAGTGGGAGCAATGCAAAAAATGCCCTGTGTAATATGGAGCCCCTGTTCCTTAGAAGAAAGAGAAGTATGTTGTGTTGCCACCCTAGGGCCATATTCGCAGCATTTTGATATGCATTAACATGGATATACAAGATATCGTTTTGAAGTTTTCAGGTGTTACAATGTTGGGATATATGGTAAATAATGAGAAGAGCACCAAGCCGCTTGAGCAGTGGGGAGGACTGGTGGTGACATGGCTAGCGAAACTTCAGAGCAAAGTTTGAAATGATTTATTTTATTGGGAAGGATGAACAGTGGCACATCGACTAAATTGGACAATAGTGGAGATCGCAGGAAAAGCGAGGTGTGGGAATGTCATTCGGATATTTGAAGGCGTCAGGACAAATTTAGAAGCTTGTTGAAACAAGCAATTGAGATCCTGATTTGTATACAAAAGAGACGTAGGACTGAAATGAAAGTTATGCCAAACCTTTATGAACCACCGGTCATGCCTTGGCTGGAGTGTGGTATCCAGTACAGGCAGAGGAAGTTAAAGGGAGATTTGTATCAGTATTTGCAAAGATCAAAGGAAGAGGAAATCCTAGGATGGAACTTCCCTTATGCGGAACTGTGGGGAGAGAGTGAAGCAGTGGATTAATCCATTGCTGTAGCTTCAGTGGGGTAGAGGGAGTAATTTGAGGATAAGTCCAGAGCGGTGTGGAGAGAACAGGCCAGTGGGATATGTTTTGTATGGTAGTGGGCTTCCGTTAAAGAGCAGGGCAGAGGGACGTTTTGGATTGGTACAGAAACCTGGGGAGAAAGCAGGGGGAAAAAAACTTGGTTTTGGTCATCGAAAACATTTAAAACAATTTGGATAGATTTAAATGTCCAAAAGATATTTATATTAAAAAATCTAAAAAATAATTAAAGGCATGTAAGATAATAAAAAGCATCATTGCACCATTAATTTTAATGCATTCACTGGTTTACAAATTAAATGAAACTCTGCTTAAATGACACAAATGTCTCACATCACCCCCACCAATCCGGCATGCAAATACAATGTTGGCCTTGTATTACACATTCTCCTTGTTGGCCACTCAATTTTGATCACAACAAAGTCATTATTTCCAAATCGTTACTGAAACCTCAGGGTTTTTCTTTGCCCATTGTCAACATTCCTCAGCCTCTCTTCATCAAAGTCTTGTTACTGTCTTGGTGAGCATGTAAAAGAGCTTTACCCAAATACTCCCTGGATTAGAGGATATAAATTATAGGGAGAGGTCGGACAAACTTGGATAGTTTTCCCTGGAGTGCTGGAGGCTGAGAGGAGAATTGATAATCATATTATCATATCTATCATCTATCTATCTATCTATCTATCTATCTTTACACATAAAACTCTGATCTTGGATGTGGATGTATTTGTGTGTGTGTTCTGTGTGTGTGCGTGTCATGTTCGTCTGTGATTCACATCTCCTCGAAAGCACGACACGCTAACGGTGAAAAATCGCCTTATCTGAAAATTTGATGCATTATTTCTTGAGTTATTTATTAAAATTGTTCGCAAATCTGAAATAATTTTTAAAGTTAACGAGCTGATGACATCACAATGAGCTGATGACATCACTGCGCAATGTTTTCAACGCTAGCGCCTTGGCTCGAGTTTCCCGAGAACTCCCGAGAACTGCCAAGAGCTTCTGAGGTCGACGCACTATGCACGCTAGCGCCTCGTCTCGGGTTTCACGAGAACTCCTGAGAGCTTCCGAGCGCTTCCAAAGTTGAGGCACAATGCACGCCAGCGCCTCGGCTCGGGTTTCCCGAGAACTCCGGAGAGCTGCCGAGAGCTTTGGATGACGCACGCTCGCGCCGCGGCTCGGGTTTCCAGAGAGCTTCCGAGCGCTTCCAAGATCGACACATGTTGAGGATAGGCACATGTATATGAAGGGAATTAAATTGTATGGATCGCTTGCAGGCAGATTATTGGATGTTATTCTAATTAATACTCAAACACAAATTTCTTTGAATTGTTACGGTATTGTAACAGAATACATTTTCCAATGAATCCAGTAGGCTTCAAGGGAGAGCAGGAAACAGAACTAGGTGATTTTCAAGCAAATGTGGAAGTTGGGTCCAGGTGAATGTTACTGCAGCTTGGCAAAAAGAGGAAGTACAGGAATTAGCACCTGCTGAGCTAGCGACTGATCCATTCGGATTTTTGAATAATCGGACTCCAGAATTTTGGAGTTTTGGTTTAGTTTTAATATAAAGGTACTGTATGTAAATTGCTGCCTGGCCGACCATCGGTTACCCGCCCCCACCATCCCCATGTCATCCCACACTCTCATCCACTCCCTACACGGCAAAGAGTGAATGGGTCCTTTTCAGAATGGCAGGCAGTGGCGAGTGGAGTGCCGCAAGGCTCGGTGTTGGGGCCGCAACTGTTTACCATATATATTAATAATTTGGAAGAGGGAATTAGGAGCAACACTAGCAGGTTTGCTGATGACACAAAGCTGGGTGGCAGTGTGAACTGTGAAGAGGATGTTAGGTGGTTGCAGGGTGACCTGGACAGGTTGAGTGAGTGGGCAGATGCGTGGCAGATGCAGTACAATATAGATAAATGTGAGGTTTTCCACTTTGGTGGCACAAACAAGGGGGCAGATTATTATCTCAATGGCGTTAGGTTAGGTAAGGGGGAGGCGCAGCGAGATCTGGGCGTCCTTGTCCTTGGGGTCACTGAAAGTTGGCTTACAGGTTCAGCAGGCAGTGAAGAAAGCTAATGGAATGTTGACCTTCATAACAAGAGGATTTCAGTATAGGAGTAAAGAGGTTCTTCTGCAGTTGTATAGGGCTCTGGTGAGACCACATCTGGAATATTGTGTACAATTTTGGTCTCCTAATTTGAGGAAGGACATCCTTGTGATTGAGGCAGTGCAGCGTAGGTTCAGGAGATTGAACCCTGGGATGGCGGGACTGTCATATGAGGAAGGATTGAAAAGACTAGGCTTGTATTCACTGGAGTTTAGAAGGATGAGGGCGGATCTTATAGAGACTTATAAAATTATAAAAGGACTGGACAAGCTAGATGCAGGAAAAATGTTCCCAATGTTGGGCGAGTCCAGAACCAGGGGCCACAGTCTTAGAATAAAGGGGACGTCATTTAAGACTGAGGTGAGAAACTTTTTCACCCAGAGAGTTGTGAATTTATGGAATTCCCTGCCACAGAGGGCAGTGGAGGCAGTCACTGGATGGATTTAAGAGAGAGTTAGATAGAGCTCTAGGGGCTAGTGGAGTCAAGGGATATGGGGAGAAGGCAGGCACGGGTTATTGATAGGGGACGATTAGCCATGATCACAATGAATGGTGGTGCTGGCTCGAAGGGCCAAATGGCCTCCTGCTGCACCTATTTTCTATGTTTCTATGTTTCTACACGCCATGGGCAATTTTACAGAGGTCAATTAACCAACAAACCCACACATTTTGGGAGGGATGTGGGAAGAAGCCGGAGCACTCGGAGGGAAGCCCACGTGGGCATAGGGAGAACGTGCAAACTCCACTAAGATAGCACCTGAGGTCAGGATCAAACCCAGGTCTCTGGCGCTGTGAGGCAGCATACATTGCCATTATGAAATGAGGAGTCTAAATGTGTACTTAATTTACTCTAAGTGCAAGGTCCCCTATGATGCTGTTTCGCTCCACATATTGATTGTTTAAAGGTAAGGGACAAATGATATTCATTGTATTACAATTGGACCAGTGATGGTCCCTGATCTCAATGGTTTGGATTGGACAAAGTGCTTCCAACCAGCAATGATGATAGGGTGATTGCAAGTGGCTTCTGGCAGGTTATATTAATTATGAGATGGGTTGTGAGTCTGCTCTGTAAAAGGTTTGTCAGATTTCATAAGAGAGCCATTATATGCTGGATGGCTGACAAACGGAGTGATAAAAATGTGATTCCCATGTGTGGGGAAGCCGGAGTGATCATGAGGAACCCATCTATCACTGTTGTGACTGAGTCACAGGGGAGGGGCAGAAGGAAAGATGCTGCAGGCCGATGTATATTTCCACTAATGGCTTACGCGGAATCTTTAACCTGCAATGTGGGAAATATTCAAGAATAAATGAAAATCAAGAAAAATAGATATTACAAGTTTGAAATATGTCAATTTTCAAAACCATTTTACACGTTGTCAGTTTAATTTTAATTTGGCTGAGTTTAGAGTTACAGCATGGAAACAGGCCATTCAGCGACTAAGTCCACGCCAACCTATGATCCCCTGTTCACACTAGTTATCCCACTTTCACATCCACTCTCTACATATTCGGAGCATTTTACGGAGGGCCAATTTACTTACACACCCGCAGGTCTTTGGGAAGTGGGAGGAAACCGAAACACCAGGAGAATACGTCATCGGGTGGCGCCGCGCGGGGCAGCGTTCGCCAGCAGTCTGTCCGTCCTTTCATCCTTTTTGTTATTTTTAGTCTGTCTAAAAGTTTGTTCCTGGTGGTTTCTTAGTCTTTTTACGTGGGTGGTAGGGGAGGTGAAGAGGGGAAACTGTTTCTCTGTCACTACCTGGTCGAGGATGCGTCTTTTCTCCGAGTCGCATCTTCGCCCCCCCCCCCCCCCGCGGCCTACCAAATGGATTGGCGCGGCCTTTCCTGCCGGAGACCGGCCAGAGCTTCTGCAGCGGCGCAGCACTGAATTACCAGGCGATGCCTTACCGGGGATCACCGTGTTGGAGCTCTGGAGTGTTGGGCCAGCTGCTTTAACATCGTGGAGCTGTGGCTAGCGGAGCTTCCAGCCACAGGCGGCGCTGACTCTAACATCGCAGAGTCCTGGGATCCTTTGCCGAGGGTCGTCAGTGATGAATCTCCGCCCAGCTTGGCCCGTGGACTTCGGAAGCCGCGGTCCCCGGTAGGGAGCGGCCAATTCGGAAACTCCAAGCCGATGAGTGTGTTCTTCCGTTCTGAGGCCAGAACTCCGATCATCCCGGCGAGAGGGCCTGAAACATTGGGCCGTCCGTAGGGGCGACTGCGGAGGGTTCAAAGGCCCCGGCCACGGGTGAACAAAGAGGAAGATGACTGAACTTTATTGCCTTCCCTCACAGTGGGAATGTTGATTCCGCTGTGTGGAGACGTTCATGTGAAACTCTATCGCGTATTGTGTTCTTCTTTATTCATATGGCTATACGGTAACTCAAATCTCACTGTACCAATTGGTGCATGTGGCAATAAATGTAACTTGAAAGTGAACTTGAACTTTAATACCCATGTGGTCTCGGGAAGAACGTACAGACTCGGTACGGACAGCACTTATGGTCAGGATCGAACCCGAGTCGCTGGTGCCCTAAGGTAGCAGCTCCACTGCTGTGCCACCGTGTCGCCTATTCTGAAACTATTTTGTCTGCTGCAGGGAATATATATAAAACCAATGTTGGTTACTGTTCGGCCAGGGCTTCCCAACCGTTTTTGTCCCGTTTACCCCTGGCAACTTTAATACCACATAACAATGTTAATTCACTTATTCATGAACAACTTATGATGAACAGATACCGGTATACCAGAACCAAACACAGTCAGTCAATGAGAAAAAATATGTACAAATCCAGAATCGACAAATTTACCCCCTTGGGGGGTAAATTTACCCCAGGTTGGAAACCCTTGCTGTCGGCTGCATCAGAACACTCAATTCAATTCAATTCAATTCAATTCAATTCAATTCAATTCAATCTTTAATTGTCAATGTGCAGTGTACAATACAGAGACAACGAAATGCAGTTGGTATCTCCGAAGGGCGAACTTACGAATAAACAAGTAATACATATACATATACAGTGTTATCCGTGCAATTTGCTGGTGATTGGATAGTCCCGGGGGGGGGGGAGGGGTGGAGACAGGCAGTCATTGAGGTGCAGCGTAGAGAAGTGTGACAGCCGCAGGGAAGAAGCTGTTCTTGAGCCTGCTGGTCCGGCAGCGGAGGGACCTGTAGCATCTCCCGGATGGGAGGAGGGTAAACAGTCTATGGTTGGGGTGTGAGCTGTCCCTGGCGATGCTGTGCGCCCTGCGCAGGCATTGTTTACTATGGACAGACTCAATGGAGGGGAGTGAGGAGCCTGTGATGCGTTGGGCGATCTTCACCACCCTCTGCGGAGCTTTCCGGTTGGCGACAGAGCAGTTACCATACCATACTGTGATGCAGTTGGTAAGGATGCTCTCGATGGTGCAGCGGTAGAAGTTCACCAGAATCTGGGGAGACAGGTGGACCTTCTTAAGTCTCCTCAGGAAGAAGAGACGCTGGTGAGCCTTCTTGATCAGCGAGGATGTGTTGTGGGTCCAGGAGAGGTCATCGGAGATGTTGACCCCCAGGAACCTGAAGCTGGAGACACGTTCCACCTCCGTCCCGTTGATATGGATGGGGTTGTGCGTGCAGCCTCTCGATCTCCTGAAATCCACAATGAGCTCCTTGGTCTTCTTGGAGTTGAGGGCCAGGTTATTGTCGGCACACCATGCTGTTAGGAGCTGAACCTCCTCCCTGTAGGCCGACTCATCGTTGTCACTGATGAGGCCAATCACCGTCGTGTCATCTGCAGCATCGTGTCATCTGATGATGGTGTTGGTACCATGTACAGGTATGCAGTCGTAGGTGAAGGGGGCTCAGCACACAGCCCTGGGGTACGCCAGTGTTCAGGGTGAGGGTAGAAGAGGAGTGGTTATCCAACCTAACAGACTGTGGGAGGGGTTGATGCCCAGGTCATCGAGTTTGGCGATCAATTTCGGGGGGATAATGGTGTTGAATGCTGAGCTGTAGTCGATGAACAGCATGTCTCACATAAGTGTTTCTGTTGTCGAGGTGGGAGAGGGCGGAGTGGAGTGCCGTTGAGATTGCATCCTCCGTGCTCCTGTTCTTGTGGTATGCAAACTGGTAGGGGTCCAGAGTGGGAGGTAGGCAGCATTTGAGGTGTGCCATGACCAGCCTTTCAAAGCACTTGGCGATGATACGGGTGAGTGCACATGGGCGGAAGTCGTTGAGGCTCGCCGCAAGTGGAGTGTTTTGGCACTCAACACTCCACTGCGGCGAGCCTCAACGACCTCTGCCCAGTTGCACTCGCCCCTATCATCGCCAAGTGTATCAGTGCTCCTGTTTCGTCCCACATTCCAAAAACATACAGTTTATTTAGAGATACTGTGTGGAAATAGGCCCTACGGCCCACCCAAGTAGGCGCCAACCAGCGTTAATTGGCTTCTGTAAATTGTCCCTTTGTGTAGGATAGAACTAGTGCTGGTGAGCGCTATCTTGGTGGGTAGTGGCGTCTGCGGGGGGGCTGTTTCTACGCTGTTTCTCAAAACTAAACTATCAACTTATGCACACAATTGTTTCACACCAGTAAAGAGTAGTATCACACTTATACCCCATGACAATTTAATTGTAACACATTCACCCAAATGGGGCTGAGAAATGTAATGTTGATTTGCTGAAATTGAGCAACGCAGTTAATGCTTTATTTAAACCAGTACAACATCAACCTGATTATATTTAGAGATTTGATCACATCCAAATTGCAATTAAACCCAAGATTAGCTGGTAAAGTGTTTAACATGGGAAAGTGACCTTTAACCAATCTGCTAATTCCTTTAAATCCTTTTTGTAGCAGCAGGCATCACTTTTAATTTCATGTGTGGTTCCAAATTGCAGTGCTGACCATACAGCCAGAAATGTGGCTGTCTACATCTTTAGATTTAACACTAGATGGGCAAGAGAACACGTGATGGACACTCCATTTATTTCACCCAGTCTGGAGCAAGCTGCTAACTTTATAATTCGGTATTGTTTGGATTCTTTAAAGGAAGAGCTTTTACTTCCTCACAGCACCATCTGTTAATGAATTTCTGGTTGCAACAAACATCTGATCATGATATAATGACACCACGTAAATTACATCCCACCCATGATGATAGACTGGGCTAAATTATGTTACCACAACTCCCGTGTAAGGCCTAACTGGCATGTGTTCTGTGTATTTATCAGTGGATATAACCCCCTGCCCCTCCCTGTGGTATAATTTATGTTATTGTGTGTCTGTCAGAGTCTGTGTGCCTGTGATGCTACTGCAAGCATGATTTTAATCGTACCTGTACCTCACCGTATTTGTGCAAATGACAATAACTTCCACTTGACTTAGCTAGGCCAAGCTGAGGAAGTTGAGAGACGGCCAAAATATTTAGTCTCCCTCCTGGTAATTGCTCGTTATGTAACCTTCATAATCCATCTAAGGGCCTGTCCCACTTGGGTGACCTAATCCGCGAGTTCTGGCGAGTTTGCCCTCGACTCGTACTCGCAGCATGGTCGACCCAAGGTCATAGGAGGTCTTCGTAACTCTTCTTCATGCTCAAGGTCTCCGCGTACTCGAGGCCTCAGCTAGGTTGCTGTGTTTTTTTCAATATGTTAAAAAATGTTCGCGAGTAAAAAAAGGTCGCCATGGACAAAATCAATAGGTTTTTTTTTACTCGTAGGTCGTAATAGGTTGGCATGTTAGTCGTAGGTAATCGAGGGTAGTCAAAGGTAGTCGAAGGTAGTCGTAGATAGTCTTCATCATAGTCGAAGGAGATCGAAGGAGATCGTCTACACTCTCCACTATTCGGTGTCCAATTTTCCCGAAGTTAGTCGTAGCTAGTTGAAGCTGGTCTTCAACATAGTCGAAGGAGGTCGAAGGAGGTCTTCTACACAGTTGAAGGAGGCCTTCAACATGTCATTTTTTCAAACTCTTCTAAACTCGCCAATTAGGTCGCCCAAGTGGGACAGCCCCTTTAATGACTTTCGAGGAGAAGATGGCAAGTGCAAAACCGGTCCTAAACCGCGGTGTTTAACTTTGATTAACCACGGGACTGGATACTGATACATTTTAGGCCAAGTGTTTGATCGTGTTCCCAGAGAGAGCTGAGGATTCCTGCATGACTCAGGATGAAACATGAATTGATTACAGGCGGGGCTAAATGGGGTGCACATAAAGCTGGCGGCTTAACCATAATCTGTGTAAAGCTTGGTGTTTAATTTTGCTCCTGGATAAAACTGAATATTGAACCTTGATCTTGTGTATTGCCAGGTGTTTGGCCAGTGTAAAACAGAGTGGTGAACTGTAATCCAGTTAATACTAGGTATTTAACCATGATCCAGTGTAAAACTGTAGAAACTAAGAACTGCAGATGCTGTTTACAAAAGACACAGAGTGCTGGAGTAGCTAAGCGGGTCAGGCAGCATCTCGGGAGGTCATGGATAGGTGACGTTTCATGTCAGGACTCTTCTTACTGAACATGAAATTAAAGTGACTCAGTGGAAAGGCATGAGGGATGCGCAAAGATTGGGGAGTGGGGGAGGGGAGTCGGTCTCAGTCTCAGTGGGGTAGACTGAGACCGAGGCTGACTTCCCTCCCTCCCCAATCTTTGCACATCCCCCAAACCTTTCCACTCGTAACTTTAATTTCATTTTTCATGTATTTTGTGTTTTTTATGACTATTGGCAGATCAATCTCCCTCCTGGGATAAATAACTTTTTGTATCGTATCATAAGAAGTATCCCAACCCAAAACGTTGTCTCTGCATGTTCTCCTGAGATGCTGCCTGACCTGCTGAGCTACTCCAGCACTCTGTGCCTTCCATTGTAAAGCTGGCAGTTTAACTTTGGTCCAATAACTTCCAAATTAATTTGATTATAATAGACAATAGGTGCAGGAGATAATGATGCATGTGTAACCATGATCTGGATTTTAAAGGTAAATAGGAGTGAAGACAGATGCCCATTGTGAAACCAAGCCTTTATCTGCGAACAGTGTAAAATTGCATTAATCCGCATTCTAATGCCCCTGTCCCACTTAGGAAACCTGAACGGAAACCTCTGGAGACTTTGCGCCCCACCGGTGGTTCCCGGAGGTTTTTGTCCTCCGGCAACCACCTTCAACTAGCATCTCAACCGGCTTCGACTAAAATATTACCGAATTTTAAAACGGAAACCACTTTCGACCATTAGGGAGACTGACAAAAACCTCCGGGAACCTCCGGGAACCGCACGGAAACCTTGGGTGGGGCGCAAAGTCTCCAGAGGTTTCCGTTCAGGTTTCCTAAGTGGGACAGGGGCATTATGTTTAGCTGTTGTGTTAACTAGGTACAGAGTATAATATAGTATAAACCAAGTGCTCAATTGTGATCTGGTCTAAAGGTGATACAATACAAAGCTGACTGCTTAATCTTGATCGAATGTAAAATTGAGGGTTTAAATGTGATCCATCGTAAAAACTGAAATTTATCAAGATCCCCATCCAAGGTTGGTTATGATATTCCATGAACTAGTCCAAAGTCACAAGTTCATCCAGTTTGCAGTGTAAAGCTTGGTGTTTAACATGGACCCAGCACAAAGTCCAGTATTTGACCAGGATCTCTGTGTGAAAAAGTATTTCCACATCTCCGTTCCAAATGGCTTACCCGATATTCTTAAACTGTGGCCCCTGGACAAAGCCAGGAATTTGTCCATGGTCATACAGTGATACAGTGTGGAAACTGGTCCTTTGGCCCAACTTGCCCACACTGGCCAACATGTCACAGCTACACTAGTCTCACCTGCCAGCATTTGGTCCATATTCCTCCAAACCTGTCCTATCCATGTACCTGTCTAACTACTTCTTAAATGTTGGGATAGTCTCTGCCTCAACTATCTCCTCTGGCAGCTTGTTCCATACACCATTTGTGTGAAAAACGTTCTCCTATTAAATCTTTTCCCCTTCACTTTAAACTTATGGTCTTATGTAAAACAGTGTATTTACCAGTTTTAACGTAGGGGTGAGAGAAGGAACCTTCAGGTGGTCCGCCCTGTTTCGACGAATGCAATCAACCTGGCGTGCACAATCAAATAAAATCAAATAGAACAAGTTGTCCTACAACTTTAGGCTGTGCACGCCATACGCAAGAAGAAGTATTAACGTAGAATATAGAATGGCACAGCTAAGGAATGGGCTCTTCCGCCTAAGGTGTTTATGCCCAACATGATTTTTGTAGTTTAGTTTAGTGATACAGCATGGAAACAGGCCCTTCAGCCCATTGAGTCCACACCGACTAGCGATTTACGCACATTTAACACTATCCTACACTAAGGAAATGTTTTACATTTATACCAGGCCAGTTAATCCACAGACCTGTATGTCTTTGGAGTGTGGGAGGAAAACAAAGTTCTCAGAGAAGACCCAGGCAGATCATGGGGAGAACGTACACATTCCGTACATATAACTACCCGTAGCCAGAATCGAATCCAGGCCTCTGGTGCTGTAAGCGCTGTAACGCAGCAAGTCTACCGCCGTGCCGCCCTAATGCTGATGCCGTTAAACTGATCTCATCTGCCACTACGTGATCCATAACCCTTTATCCCTGCACCTCCATATGCCTATTTAAAAGTCTTTTAGACACCACTATTGCATCAGCCTCCACCACCGCCCCTGGCAATGCATTCCAGGCCCCCATTGCTCCCTGCTTCATGCTCCAGCGCAGAAGCAGCCACATCTGCACTGATGAGGCGCTGAACTGTCGGACGACCAGTCCTGTGGGAAGGTCATCTTTCAGAGGAGATGTTCAGCCAACGTCCCATTCACTTTTTCAGGCTGATGCGAAATGTTTCTGGGCAAACTTTCAAAGATATGATAATATTCATCATGAAACCAGCATTATTAAAAAAAATTACAGTATGTTTTTCTTGGAGCTCAGAGTCCACAAAATCAGCTGCTGCCTTTCCTGTACTACCACCGTAATTACATCATGTGTACTTCACTATAGAGATACAGTGCGGAAACAGGCCCTTCGGACCACCAGGTCCACGCCGGCCAGCGATCCCCATATACTAGCACAATCCTACACACTAGGGACAATTTATAATCTTTACTGAAGCCAATTAACCTACAAACCTGCACGTCTTTGGAGTGTGGGAGGAAACCGGAGCATCCGGGGAAAACTCGCGAGGTCACTGGGAGAAGGTACAAACTTTGATCCGTCGTCAGGATCGAACCAAAAAGTCCCTGGCACTGTCAGGCAGCAACTCTATTGCTACACCACTCTGTAAGGCACTTCAGAATATATTGAGGTTGTCAATAGCATTATTTGAAAGCAAGTCCCATTTCCATCCGTTATCCATTTTCTCTTTCTTTTCCTTTTCTCTTTTTCCCTGTCCTTTCCACCCCTTTTTTTCTCTTTATCAAGCTCCTCTATTTACTCTCTCATTTCAACACATCCCCACTCTTACTCTCTCTCTTGTGTACAAACAATCAAGGTCTAATGGTAGACCAGAGGTTTGTGGGAATATTTCAGGAACCAGCAAAGACTATACAAGAGTGTAGTGTCAGAAGTACTGAGTGACTGAACTCTGAAGCTTGGACACCTTGCCTCTGATTGTATATCCAATGCCTTGAGCGAATCCTCACAGTTAAGGAAGGCAGGACTGTGTGCCAAGAGATGGTAAGATGTATGATCCAATTAAGAGAGGACTGGATAAAACAACCACCTGAGCCATTGAATTTCCAAAGAAGTAAGGTGGAGTCACAAGGAACCTCAGATGCTGGAATCTTGAGTAAAACTCAAAGTGCTGGAATAACTCAGCAGGTCAGGCAGCATTTCTAGAGAAGTCTGAAGAACGGTCCTAACCCGAAACAGCACCAAACTATTTCCTCCATCAGCAAACTATGTCCTCCAGAGATACTGCCTGACCCATTGAGTTACTCCAGCACTTTGTGTGTTTTTTTTCCAAATAGGTAAATCAGTCCAAAGAATGGAGATATTACAGGGAAGAGCTTACACTTTACGTTGACTTACTGCAGCAGATAAAACAGAACAAATATCTTTGTAAAGATGTTATTGTATCTCATTGGTCACTAGGGAAGAGAATTATACCATACCCATAAAACCCTCAAATGAGACCCTGGAGAATGCATTTCATGCATTACGGCATATTACAACTCACAGAGAAATGTAGTAGTTGACAATTCTTCACATGAACCAGAATACTTCGATATTTTTAACTGAGCTCATGTTGTCAGCAGATAAGTGCAGTTCTGCAAATTTGAAGAAGTTGCTCTTGTAAGATTAAATTATTTGTGAAATTCTTAAGTCTAACTTGAGCAAAGAGCTACCTTGTGAGACAGAGCTAACTCTGAGAAGGACACAGTGCTGAGTAACTCAGTGGGTCCGGCAGCATCTCCAGAGAACCTGCATAGGTGACGTTTTGGGTCGGGACCCTTCTTCAGACTCGGTGTCGCAGGAGGGTCAGAGCGAGGGTCCGATGGTGCCAGCGCAAGGCGGCCCGTGTGGAACGCAGGTTGCGGAAGGAGAACTGTTGTGAGATTGTTGTGGTGGATTGAATGCAGGTACCTGAAACCTGGGTTGGGCCAAACTGGGAGGCATGGAATCAGAGGATGAGGCACAAGATGAAGGCGCAGGCAGGTGTTGAACACACACGTGGTAGCAAGACCGGGTCAGAACATGGTCGTGGAGCCGTAGATTAGCAGGAATCAGAGAGGGGATGCAGTGAGAGAGGATCTCACACATCTCCCGTCGGAGAGAAGAGGAGAACATCTTCCTGGTAGGCACACTTGGAGGAAATGTCGCAGAGGAGCAGTGGGACTCTGGGAAGGTGAATACAGGCTCTTGGAAAGTGGACACAGACATGCAAAGCTATGAAAATAGTCAAAACCGGGGCTGGAAGTGTTGGATGGCCAAAGGCACGAAGTCCCTCCAACAAACTGAGAGGCAAAAGGCAGAGCAGAGCAGTTACAACCAAGATTGTTTAGATGTCACAGGTATTGTGAACAGACTTGTGAGGAACAGCGCAACATACTGTTCAGGGAACAAGTTATACTGGTTGTAAGCAATGCACCAAATTCCATCAGGCAGTTCTGTGGCAGGAGAACCTCTGCCAAGATGTCGACGTAAAAGCAGCCACTGGCATTTCAGATTTGTGCAGGAACAATGTGTGATGTCCCCATGAAGCAAGCCATCAGTCCTGGGATGGTTCAGTTTAGAGCTAATGAAATCTGTGCTGCCAATGTACAACACCACTCACTAAGTGACTGGGAGAAGCTGTCAGAGGCTGGCAAAGAATCAAGAGAGTTGCGATGTAGATTTCATCCGAGTAGTAAAAAAAAGCAAACAAAGAATAACAGCACAAATATAAAAACAATGCCTCTAAGTCTTTGTAGTCCAGAGCGTAGATGGAGGTTGCAGTGTTGAATAAATAGCCTGATGGTTGTTGAGAAGAAGCTGCTCCTGAACCTGCCGTTACATTTTTCAGGCTCCTTGGATGGCATGAATGGAGTGAGAGTGTGGACAGGGTGGTGTGGGTCTCCAATGATGCAGGCTGCCTTCTTGAGATCCCCTCGATGGTGGGGAGGTCCCTGTGATGTCGTTTTATTGCAATCTTCTCGCATAAGGAGCAAGGCTGGTGGTTTCAGCCGAGTAAAGCTCGGCCGACTGGTGCCCATTGATTACGAGTTTCACAAAGCTGTGACAACAAATAGTTTATAGGAATGACATTTGGTGCTTGGGAATTCAGTGGTAAACCATGGCCTTTTAACTGGGAGATGAGTAACAGACCAGGAATAGCACAAAGTGGAGAGGCACCACACTAGGCTGCTTTCACACTGAGAACTGACCACAAAATACTGCTGCTGGTTATATTTTCAAACATTGGTGTCACTGTGTGAGACACTTGATGTTTATAACTTTGAGGGAAAGATGGGGAAATAGAGTAGTAACTCTGGAAACAGGAAACTAAGCAGCCCCTGCTGTCTTTTGCCCTATGAGTGAATGGGGAGGATCAGTGAGTTTAGTTTAGTTTAGTTTAGTTTATTGTCACGTGTACCGAGGTACAGTGAAAAACATTTCTGTTATCCAGTCAGTGGAAAGACTACACATGATTACAATCATGCCACCCACAGTGTACAGACACAGGTTTAATGCAAGATAAAGACCTGTAAAGTTTGATTAAAGAAAGACCAAAGATCTCCAATGGGGTAGGTGGGAGGTGAGGACTGCTCTCTACTTGGTGAGAGGCCAGTTGAGTTGCCTGATAACACTGGGGTGAAACTCCTCACCAGAGAAGGGTTTCAACTCACTTACATAGAACGTGAAACAGTGCGCACAGGAATGGGGCCCATTATGTCCGTACCTAACACGATGCCAAGTTAAACTAATCTCCTCTGCCTGCATGTGGTCCACAGCCTTCCATATGTGCCTGTCTAAAAACATTCTAAACACCACAATCATGTCTGCCTCCACCACCAACTCTGGCAGCACGTTCCAGGCACCCACCACCTTTTGTGTAAAAATATTTACCCTCCACAATTCCTTTAAATTTTGTCCCTCTCACCGTAAAGCTATGCCCTCTGATCTTTGACATTTCCAGCTTGGGAAAAAGGATTCTGACTGTCTACCCTATCTATGCCTCTCATAATTTTAGTTTAAATTTTTAGTTTTAGTTTTAGTTTTAGTGATGCAACGCGGAAACAGGCCCTTCGGCAAAACCGAGTCCGCACCGACCCCGCACCGACCAGCCATCCCCCGCACATTAACAGTACCCTACACACAATAGGGACAATTTACATTTATACCAAGCCAATTAACCTACAAACCTGTACGTCTTTGGGGCGTGGGAGGAAACCAAAGATCTCGGAGAAAGCCCATTCAGTTCGCAGGGAGAACATACAAACTCCGTACAGACAAGCACCCGTAGTCAGGATCGAACCTGGGTCACAGGTGCTGTGAAGACAGCAACTCTACCGCTGCGCCACATACCGTGCATTATATTCTTCTGCCAGATCTCATTTCAACCTCTGATGCACCAGAGAAAACAACCCAAGTAACATAGAAACATATAAACATAGAAAATAGGTGCAGGAGTAGGCCATTCGGCTCTTCGAGCCAACACCTTCATTCAATATGATCATAGCTGATCCTCCAAAATCAGTACCCATTCCTGCTTTCTCCCCATTTCCCTTGATTCTGTTAGCCCGAAGAGCTGTATCTGACTCTCTCTTGAATACATCCAGTGAATTGGCTTCCACTGCTTTCTGTGGCAGAGAATTCCATAGATTCACACATCTCTGGGTGAATACGTTTTTCCTCATTCAGTCCTAAAAGGCCTACCCCTTATTCTTAAAGTACTATCTTTGCATAAATTACCAAGTGTTGGAGTAAAGGGTCTGTCCCACTTCGGCTATTTTCGAGGCGACTAGGCCGTCACCTGTCGCCGGGGCCTGTATGGTCGTGAGTAGTCTCCTCAGCTGCCCAAAGGGTCGTAGCATCTTTCTGGTCGCCACTGGATTTTCAACATGTTCAAAACATTTTGCCGACATTTTGGCGCCAATGAGCGTAGCTTGACTTCTCCTGACGTAGGTTGTTGCCGGGTGGCGTAGGTTGTCACCGGTGCTGACTTTGGTGATTTCCATTGGCGACTACCTACGTCAACTTACGTCAACCGGCGACAGGTACCGGCGACTGAATTGGATTCAGTTGCCTTCAGTTGTTGCCGACAGGGTCGCAGCTTGTCGTAGCTTGGCGCGGGTGGACGTAGGTTGACTTTGGTTGTCATAGGTTGTCGTCTATGTGGTCGTAGGTTGTCGTAGATGTGGTCGTAGGTGGACGTCCTAATGGGTCGCCGGTTGTCGGTAGCTTGCCGTAGCTGGATGTCGACTAGGTGGTAGGTTAGGTTGTTGTAGCTTGTCGTAGCCATTGTCGTGGACATTGTCGTAGGGGGGCCCAGTCGCCGGCAGTCGCCTAAAAAAAAATCACCTAAGTGGGACAAGCCCCTAAACTCAGCGGGTCGGGCAGCATCATAATTTTATATATTTCTATCAGCACCATCCATTCATGTGCATCTCACTGCCAACAGGGGTGGAAAGTTGGAGCGTAAGTCCAACTGATGTGCTCTGCTCCAGGGATATCCTGCTCTTTGGTCTCACGCAGGAGGGGATGGGACACTCGATATGCAGCGTTAGAAGATCTGGGGGTTGGGGAAGTGAGTCTGGAGTCCCCTGATGACAGTAACCAAGAAGAGGGCAGGACGGCACTTAATGCTCAGCAGCTGTTTACTGCGGAAAGAAAACCATTCCGTCCCTTTTGCACTGACCTTTTGGAATTGCTTCAAGCATTCTCCGCTTCCTTTGATCCTGAGCTGCGGTGGGATAATATCTGACCATAGAGGTCACCGATCTCAGCTGGAAAAATCTCCAGTCCTTAATCATATTACTGCCGCTACACTTTACTTTCCTTTCATCTTGGGTTCCAAGAGGTGTTGAAACCAAGGTTTGTCCCACAACTACTTCACGCACTTTTCCTTTCTCAGCCTGCAGAACCTACAGTCCTCAAAGTTCCTGCTTGGTGCAATCAGAAGTGCAACTGGCTCGGTACAAGTCTGCGCCATTAATTTGTCTCAGGCACTTGTTTTCTTGATTACTAGCGGGTTGGTCAAAGGTTACGGGGCAAAGGCGGGAGAATGGGGTTGAGAGGGAAAAATAGATCAGCCATGATTGAATGGCGGAGTAGACTCGATGGGCTGAATGGCCTAATTCTACTCCTTTATCTTATGGCCTGATCCTCCTTCCCTGTTTACTTTGGGTCTCATTCACTTTAGCATGTGCCTTATTTCCTCTATCAGCCATTTTGCCAAACTGCGGGATTTCCCTCTTCTCCCTTCCCCTCCACGGGCCCTCCTCCCACACCACGGTGTTTCGTCTCTCTCCGTCCCTCTTGCTGAACCCTCCTCCCTCACCATAAGCTCCACCCTTCCTGAAGGCTCTCCCCTCTCCCTCTGTACTTCCCCTCGCCCTGAGCCCTCTTCCCCCTGCGTCGACTCTCCTCCTTCTCCATGGGCCTTCCTTCCCCACCATACACATTCTACCCACGCACTGGGCCTTCTCCCCCTTTCTGTGCCCTCTTTTCTTTGTGGGACTTTCTCCCGTCCCTCTATCTGGGCTCTTCTTTCTTACTGTGGTCTCTCTCCCTCCCTGAGGATCCCCCTATCTCCCTCCCTCCCTATGGACCCCCTTTCTCCTCCCCCTCCCTCTCTCCCTATGGGCCCATCTCTCCCTCCCTATTGGTCTTCTCCTTCCCCCCTTCCTCCTGGCCCCCATCCCTCCCTGCCCCTTCCTGTGGACCCCATCTCTCCCACCCTGTAAGCCCTCCCCGCCCCCTTCTTCTTGCCCCTTACTGCGTGCCTTGCCCCTTCCTGCAGTATGAGCGGTGCCCCTTCACTGTTGTCTCACTGTGTTTGCCCACCTCTGCACCACCTGCCCTTCACAGTGCAGGGAGGGTCTCGTTCTCTCACCACTCAACGTCACCTTCGTTTGAGCTACAGCTCCCCCAAGTGGGCAGCTCAGATTGTTACCGAGCCCTGACTCTAATAAGCAAGTTTGGTTATTAGAGGACGGAAATCAAACAGTTCTCATGAAGAGGATGACATTAGTGCATAGCAACACTGTGAACAGAGCTGCCCATCAACAACTGAGACCACACCGAGCTGGAATAGCGCGACGTTCAGTCTGTTTCTGCACACATTATCAGCAAGTGGGAAATTCAACCCACTAACTTCCCGTGGGATTTTCAGCAGCACTGGAAATATACTCTGGGCATAAATCTCTTTCACATTGTGTCAAAACCCCAATTAGTCCCACATGCCAGTTTTAATCTCGCTGGTCTGAGAAAGGACAGCTTTTTGCTTCCAAACATATCAGCCATCTTTAACTTGTCCTGCTTTGTAAATACAATAGAAAGTGACTCAGAATGGCATTACACAGGGGAACCTATAAACACATCTCCGAGAATCTCACAGCTGTAGGTTGTGATCCTCGGGGACTTTTAAAAACAGCGTATGGATTGCTATGCTGTTAGGTTAATTGATCCATTTATCCCCTGCCTTCCTTTCTTAGGCTTCTGTAACAGCACGATGGCATTCACAAAATTGGTGCTCAGGGATGGTTTGTGAATCAAGAGAGCTTTGCGAAAATCTTGGCTAAAGCATCCAACACTCATCATTGTTAAAAGTTTGGGTGGAAGTCATCTGATGCTGGAGATTAGCCACACAAGTTCCATTATTTTCTAAGTTTAGTTTAGTTTCGAGATACAGCATGGAAACAGGCCCTTCAGCCCACTGAGTCCATGCCGACTATGATCACCTATACCCGGGCTGCCAACATTGGGTGAGTGTTGAGAGTGAGAAATTGTGAGAGAGCTCAGCGACCAAATCTGAGGGAGCGTAGCGACCGAGGGGGGGAGGATGTGGGAGGGGGGTGTGTCCCCCTCCTACGATAGGGAACTTTTGCATGTTTGAGCTTGAAATTGTGCAATCTGGTGCATACTGTAGCGAGTCTTTTAACTTACACTTGAATGCAACATTTATGGTTTAAATTGGATTAGGTATGAATAAAGTTAGGCTAAATTACATTCCTAATTACACTCCACAGTAGAGCCAGACTCTGATCAACAGGTGCAGCACATGAATGACCTTAGTATATTCATGTATGGAAAGCAAATTATAATTCATGCTGTTATGCATATATACAGAGAAAAACTAAACATAGAAACAGGGCAAGAGGAGTCGGACTTCCGTCTGTTCTGCACAAATAAATTAATCAACCTTACCCTTTGACTATAGAAACAAGATGGAAATAATGCCACATATTCAACCAAGTATATGGTTCAATGGAATTAAGATATATATGTAAAATTGTCTTACCACAGAACCCCATTGAAGCTAAATGTTGAAAAGTTCCATCATTAATAGTACTAGGTTCACTTTCTCTAATCTGTGAAATTTGCTCTGAATGGACTCTGGGTTCTTAATTTTATGTCCATGAATCTCTTAACCTGAGCATGTTCTTTGTTGCAACTGTAAGTTGCCCTGTGAGGTGCATTAATCACTTAATTCCTTTAGAGTGTAAGAATTTAAAGCTATTCCTACTCACTACTAAATTGTACTGGTAGTTGGCAGAGTGACCCCTACTGTTGACTAGCAAGAATAGGTGAGGAGTCCTAGCGATAGTGGTGATAACTATATGCGAAAGATATATACATTTGGCGCTACAATGTATATATCTTTATATACAATGGGTATCTATATATACAATGGGGTTGCAGCGGAAACGGCGATAAAATGTCCCTAATTATAAATACAATATAATCAGCCTGAATGTCAGAGAGTTGAGGGGAAATATGATGGAAGTATAGAAAATTATGAGAGGCATAATATAGGGAAAGGGTAGACAGCTAGAACCATTTTCCCAGGGTGGAAATGTTCAACATTAGAGGGCATAGTTATGTTAGAGGGGGAAAGTTTATTGGAGATGTGTGGGGCAAGCTTTTTTGCACAGAGGGTGGCGGGGGTCTGGAACGTGCTGCCAGGGATGGTGGTGGAGACAGATTAGGTGGTGGTGTTTAAGAGACTTTTAGATAGGCACATGGAAATGCAGGGAATAGAGGGATGTGAGGGATTTTTCCTCTACCATAGGTTTAAACCTTTTATGTCATAAAAGGAGGTAATTCGACCCATTAAAACTATGACCTCCCCACCATCATCGGAGACCCACACCACCCTGGCCATTCTTCTCATTTCTCTCCTGCCATCAGTAGGAGTTTGAAACCTGTAATGTCCAGGTTTAGCAACAATCATCACATTTTTGACTCCGGATGCTGTCTGTATGGAGTTTGCACGCTGTGACCGTGCTGGTTTCTTCGGGTGCTCCAGTTTCCTCCCACATTACAAAGACGTACAGGTTTATAGATTATTTGGCTTCTGTAAAAATTGTCCCGAGTGTGCAGGATAGAACTAGTGTAGGGGGGATCGCTGGTCGGCGCGCACTCGGTGAGCCGAAGAGCCTGTTTCCACGCTGTATCTCTAAGATTAAAACAAAAACTAAACTGCAGACGCTGGAATACCGTAGCAGGTCAACCTGCATCTGTGGAGGGAATGGAAAGGCGACGTTTTGGGTCAGGACCCTTCTTCAGACTCAAAAAGTGGTCAATTAATCTGCAGAAAACTTGCATCTCTGGGACATGGAGGGAAACCAGGGCACCCAGAGGAAACCCATAAGGTCACAGGGAGAATGTGCCATCTCCACACAGACAGTGCCCGAGGGCAGGGGTGGACAGCTGGTATTGTGAGGTTGCAGCCCGACTAACCAAGCTACTGGGCTGTCCTACTTTAAATACTTTTGCAAAGAAATTGTGCAACATCTCACCATTTCCTTACTTTAATTTACAATATCCCTGTCATCAACTTTCAGGACTACTGCTGACTCGCGTTGTTTCTTAATGTAATTGTAAGCTCTTGTGTTGGTTTTGATCTTCATTTATTTTAATGGCTAGCTGTAACTATCTGTTCAGTTGTCTCTTACTGCTCTTGTATCTCTCATTCTCAGATGCCTGGATCTGTGCTGATGTCCTGTTTACCTGCTTACTCTTTCAATTCAATGTTAGCTTTGGCCATTCATGAGTGGATGATAATAAGCGGGTGCTGAATCACATTTAAATTATTATTTCAACGCCTTTCCTCCCACTGATCCTTTTGCCCTTTAACAGGTTTTCCCATGTTACCATGGTTACTCTCCATAGCATCACATGGAAAGTTAGCCTTACCCAAACCAAGAATCTTTGTGTCTGTTTCCCATCTATCCCTTTCAAAGTTACATTGAAGTGAATCATTTTATGTCTGTGACTGAATAATTGTTCATACAATTTTGGACTTTAACCTGATCAGGCTCATAATTCATTATTGAATTGAATATTGATTGATTGAAAGATACAGCATGGAAACATGCCCTTCGGCCCACCGAGGCAATGCCAACCATGTTCACAGTCCACACTGAACCAGGATCCAAAATCTTCTTAAATGCCACGAACGTATGTACCTCCAACACCACCCCTGGCAGCATTTTCCAGACAATCTGTGTAATAAACCTGTGAGGGGTAGCAGTCAATAAATCTACCAACCCACACTCAACCTTAGGATGTGGCTGGGGTGGAAGATTGCAACCTTCACGTGGTCCGCCCTGTTTTGACTAATGCAATCAACTCGACGTGCACAAACAGAAGATCAAATAGAACAAGTTGTCCTACAACTTTAGGCTGTGCACGCCATACGCAAGAAGAAGAAGGATGTGGCTGGAAATGGGATCAGCCGGGGGTAAAGCGAATGGTCACAAGGAGAATGTGCAAAGCCTGCACTGACAGCACCGAAGATCGGGAATCGAACCTGGATCCCTGGAACCGTGAGGCAGCTGCTCTACCTGGTACAATGATATGCCACCGGATCAGGCTGGGAGGGGGAGGAAAGGGGTGTGGGGATGGCGCCTGTGAGGATGTAGAAACTAGCTCAGGCCAATGCTGAGCATCTTGGAAATGAGGAGCAGCTTGGAGGAATTACGAGTCGGGACAGGGATCCTGGAATGCTGCGGGAGAGATTTTTTTGTCAGGGAAGGAAGCTGGGCACCAAACACAAGGCTCGTGGACAAAACAAGCGCTTTCTTGTCCAATCTAAATGTTCCTGTGACGGCAATAGGGAAGGAAACTCGTTGCTGAGACTCTTTTCCACATCGTTTGAAGTGTAATTAATCACTCAAGTTGGCTCCGATGCTACCGAAGCCTCATTAGTGAAAACATGAAGCTTTTTGTTTGTGCCGACTGGCAGTACAATTACTCATGGCTTAAATAGATACGCTTAACATTTAAAAGGTGACTCTATGGGTCCGAGCTATTGGCTGTGTACACTGGCTCTCAGTACACATGGTTTGATTGATTTAATTGATTGATTGAAAGATACACCATAGAAACACACCTTTTGGCCCATCGAGCCCATGCCAACCATTGATCACCCGTTCACACTAGTGAACGCTAGGTTATCTCACATTTGCATCCACTCACTGCACAGTAGGGGGATTTACAGAGGCCAATTAAAGCTACAGAACTCACATGTCGTTGGGATGTGGGAGGAAACTGAAGCACCCAGAAGAAGGCCACGTGGTCACAGGGAGAACATGTAAACTTCACACAGGCAGCAACTGAGGTCAGGATTGAACCCAGGCCTCTGGCACTGGGAGGCAGCAGCTCCATCAGCTGCGACACCATGCCAGTGATTTATGGAATGAACTCAACTTTAATCCCTCAGGAGGGCACTCAGCAGTTCAGGGAGCATCGCTCGAGAACGTGCATGGTAACGCATGGTAACTAGAGGTGGGACTCTTCTTCAGACCGATTGTGGGGGGGGGGGTGGAGGGGGAAGAAAGCTGGATGAGAGGAGAAGCAGGACAAAGTGTGATAGGTAATAGGTCAACTGGTGAGGGCGGGGGGTGGGTGGGGGGGAGGTGGGGGGGCGTCAGGCAGATGTCTGGAACAAAGGCCAGAGATTAAAGCAGGTGGTGTGAGACAGAAAGGTTGAAGAGCTGCAAATTCTGAAGCCAGGCAAAGGAATTTTGTTCAGACAAGGGCGTGCTCTGCTCCCTGCTGTACTCACTCTATACTCATGACTGTGTAGCCGGACATGGTGCGAACTCCATCATCAAGTTCGCCGACGACACCACTGTCGTTGGATGAACCACAGATGGTGATGAGTCAGAGTATAGAAGTGAGATCGACCGATTGAGCAAATGGTGCCAGCACAATAACCTGACTCTCAACACCAGCAAAACCAAGGGACTGATTGTGGACTTTGGAAAGGGTAGGATGGGGACCCACAATCCCGTTTATATCAACGGGACGGTGGTGGAAAGGGTCAAAAACTTCAAATTCCTGTGCTTGCATATTTCCGAAGATCTTTTCTGGTTCCAGCACACTGATGCAATTATAAAGAAGGCACATCAGAGCCTCTACTTCATGAGAAGATTATGGAGAGTCAGTATGTTAAGGAGGAGTCTCTCGAACTTCTACAGGTGCACAGTAGAGAGTATACTGACTGGCTGCATCGGGGCCTGGTACGGCAACTTGAACGTCCAGGAGCGGAAAAGACTGCAGAAAGTTGTGACCACTGCCCATTCCATCACCGGCTCTGACCTCGCCACCATCGAATGATCTATCGCAGTCGCTGCCTCAAAAAGGCTGCCAACATCATCAAAGACCCACAACACCCAGGCCACACACTCATCTCTCCATTGTCATCGGGAAGAAGGTACAGGAATCTGAGAACTGTAACATCCAGGTTCATAGAAACATAGAAACATAGAAAATAGGTGTAGGAGGAGGCCATTCGGCCCTTTGAGCCAGCACCGCCATTCATTGTGATCATGGCTGATCGTCCGCTATCAATAACCCGTGCCTGCCATCTCCCCATATCGCTTGACTCCACTCGCGACTAGAGCTCTATCCAACTCTCTCTTAAATCCATCCAGTGATTTGGCCTCCACTGCCCTCTGTGGCAGGGAATTCCAGAAATTCACAACTCTCTGGGTAAAAAAGTTTTTTTCTCACCTCAGTCTTAAATGATCTCCCCTTTATTCTAAGGCTGTGGCCCCTGGTTCTGGACTCACCCAACATTGGGAACATTTTTCCTGCATCTAGCTTGTCCAGTCCTTTTATAATGTTATACGTTTCTATAAGATAACCCCTCATCCTTCTAAACTCCAGTGAATAGAACAGTTCAGAACTCCGTTCAGGAACAGCTTCTTCCCCACAGCCATCAGGCTACTAAACACGACATCAAATAAGCTCTGAACAATAACTGTCTATTATTACTATTGCACTTTATCTGTTTATTTATTGTGTATATATGGTCTATGGTCTATAGACACACTGAACTTTATCTCCCATTCTGTATTATGTTTGCATATTCTGCTGTGCTGCAGCAGGTAAGAATGTCATTGTCCTTTCTGGGACACATGACACTAAAACTCTCTTGACTCTTGAATGTCGGGGGATGAGAGAAATATATGAAATTATATGGCCTGGTGGAGCACAGAGGAGGCGGGGAGGAGAGAAAAGGTGTGGGGGAAATAGGAGAAAGGGGAGGGGGAGTTGGGTTGTTACAGGTTGCCTAAAATTGGATATCAATGTTCGTACTGTTGGGCTGTAAACTTACCCAAGTGGAATACAAGGTGCTGGTCCTCCAGTTTGCGTATGGCCTCACTCTGCCAGTGGAGGAGGCCAATTCAGTGTGGGAATGGGAGGGGGAGTTAAAATAGTTAGCAACTCGGAAATCCAGTAATCCCTCAGGATTTGTTTATGATGGGATTCAGGCCCGTGTCTCTGGATCACGTTCAGGCCCACAGGTAGCAGTCCAGTAAGTAATCCACCTTCAAACTGTTTGGAAACGCCAGTATTCTGCACATAGTTCACCAGTTTTTCAGTCCACTCACTAGAGCCACGACACCAGCGCTCCCTTTGAACCCCTGGTTCTCTCTTCTCCGCTCCCTTGCATCCTACCAGGGTCTTGCTTACTGCACTCCCTTTATACTTAAGGTGGACACAAAATGCTGGAGTAACTCAGCAAGATAAGCAACATCTCTGGGAAGAAGGGAAGACTCTGTCTGAAGAAAGGTCTCAACCCAAACCATCACCAATTCCTTCTCTGCAGAGATGCTATCTGTCCCACTGAGTTACGTTGGCTTTTTGTATCTATCTTTGGTTTAAACCAGCATCTGCAATTCCTTCCTACACACTCCCTTTAACCTTAAGGGATTCACTGAAAATATTCTTCTTCTATTGTGTAACAACTTTAAAAATGTATAATTAACAATGTATGGGAATATTAATGGAATAAGTTCCAATAATTCAGAAAATCTGCTAATTCAGCATCAGTGAAGACCCAAGCTGCTGAGTTTAATTGAGTTTAGTTAATTGTCACGTGTACCGAGGTACAGTGAAAATGTTTTGTTGCGTTCTAACCGGTCAGCGTAAAAACAATATATGATTAGAACCAAGCCATCAACAGTGTGGTGGATGATAAAGGGAATAACATGGATAACGTTTAGTGCAAGATAGAGTGCTGTAAAGTTTGATCAAAGATAGTCCGAGGGTCTCCAATGAGGTATATGGTCGCTCAGGACTGCTCTCCAGTTGTTGCTAGGATGGTTCAGCACTACTGCATTGCCTGTTTCTCTGGCTTTAATGATCTGCAAACTCTGAACATTCCTTAACTTGGCTCAAATAAATGAACTCAGGTAGATGACAGTAAACGTCAGTCGAGTGAAGTTGGTGAGTTTGCCCAGGCAAAGGGACTGAAGTAACGCAGCGACAGAGGGGTTAGAAAAATGGGCAGATACATGCAAGTAATTGCTGGCTCCCACTGCGGTAGAACGTGGGAATGTGCTTGGAGTTTCCTCACATACTTCTCACACGATATCCCGGAGCGAGAGAGAGAGTGGGAGAGAGAGAGGGAGAGAGCAATGTTCATTAAATTGTGTAGCTGTGAGAATCTGCTCTAAACCCGGTCAGCTGAATCGCAGTTTTGTTCCATTCCACTGCAGATTGTTTTGTCCATAATGGAGGAGGAGCGGGAGGTGGGGTGGGTGGGGTAGTGACCACAATAGCACGATGCACGTCTTAAACCTCCTAGGAAACCAACAATCAATTTTGGCTCTCTTTGCAGTGGCACAAAGCGAAGGGATAGATTTAAAACCCGTTCAAATCTTAATCAGGAGCTGGCGCTGACAGACTCCCTGGCCCGAGAGAGAGAGAGAGAGAGAGCAGGGTCTGTGAGCTGAACTCTGCGCTACTTCACTGCTTTTGTTTGGTTGCTGGAATGTGATGAGTGAGACTAATGACCAGCTGAGAGAATAAAAATAGATCACCTGATTACTCCGGGTATTGGCCTCCCTGCAGTTGTTCGGTGCTTCACACCTGCACCCGCGCAGGGCTAGCGGAGGAGCCGATTGAATTTCAGTAAAGATAAATGCTGCGTTTTTTTCAGAGGAATAGCCCTTGGGAAATACCGTCGTAGTCCAAACAAGTCAGGCCAACTCTGATGGGTGAGTGTAGGCCTCCAGAGGTACTGGTGCCCAAATCACCAAAAGTAGCAATGCACCTTTTTTTTTTTAAATAAATAGTGCTGCAATAGATTTCTGGAGGCAGAGAACGGATTGTCATGTCTCCACGCTGTATGAAGAAATAGAGGCTAATTTATAAAACCCGTGCTTCCATTTTTTCAGGTTTATTAGCTTGATCGTTCACTTATCTTGAGCAAAGAACAAAGTGCTGGAGGAACTCAGCGGGCCGGGCAGCATCTGAGTGGAGGGAATGGACAAAAATGGAATGGATAGATTCCAGCATTGAGTAGCGTTGAGTTCAGTTTATTGTCACGTGTACCGAGGTACAGTGAAAAGCTTTAGTGTGCGCAAACCAGTCAGCGAAAGGACCATACATGATTACAATCAATCCATCCACATTATGCAAATATATGATAAAGGGAATAATATGAATAACGTTTAGTGCAAGATAAAGTCAAGTAACGATAGTCTAATGAGGTAAATAATAGCTCTCTAGTTGTTGGTGGATGATTCAGTTGTCTGATAACAGCTGGGAAGAAACTGTCCCTTAATCCGGACGTGTGTGTTTTCACACTTCTGTACCTCTTGCTTGATGGGAGAGGGGAGAAGAGGGAGTGACTGGGGCGAGTCCACATTATGCTGATTATGCCGCTGGCCTTGCTGAGAGAACTGATATTAACTCCTGGAGAACTGATAGAATAGGGAGGCCTAAGGGCACACAGTTCCCCGATAGGGTCAACACTGGAACAGAGTGGGGAAGAAGATTATTGGCATGCTTGCCTTCGTTGGTCAGGGCATTGAGTGCAGGATCACTAGTAGAACATGTGTTTTGTGCATGGCCTGAGATCACCAAAGGCAGTGCTCAACTTCACATCAACATCTGCATCTGCGGAAAGGTAGATCCTCAGGTACACAAAGTGGTCCACATTTTCCAGGTTCTGCCATGAATCTTTGTTGACAAAATATCATGGTTGTTCAGCGTGGCCAGTCATTTGTTTGTGGATATTAAGCGTGAGATGAAGAAGGGTCTCGACCCGAAAAGTCACCCATTCCCTCTCTCCAGAGATGCTGCCTGGCCCGCTGAGTTACTCCAGGTGTTTGTGTCTATCTTAAGCATAAGACCCATCGTCCTGCATGCTTCGGTGAATGAGTTGGAGTCTTCCAAATGCAAATGCAAGCAGCACCTGGATATAGCAGCTCCAACATGAAGGCTGTGGTAACTTTAGTCCAGAGACAGTTTGCAACATGTTAGTAGTTAGATGCAGCAAGAAATATTGATGAAACATCAGCAGCTTTACAGCAGCTTTGTCCAATACCAGTCTTCACTGAGATTGGACATCTGGTAGACTCATTGGTTAAGAACATGAACCCAATGTAAGGTGGAGAATTAGTTTCGCGGGCAACCGAATTTGAGGCAAATGCTCCTCAGTCCCTCTCAGTAGAAGGGGTTAAAAGCATTGGTACGGTCGGGAAGGTAAAGTGAGTACAGTGCTGCTCTCAGTATTTCTCTTGGAGTTATTGTGCTGTGAAGAACATGTCCACTGTGCCTCTGGATGGATGGAGTCTGCATTGCATTTCTGGGAATGACTCTTTGCTCAGTGGGAGGTTTCAGTGGAGAAAGGCTGTGACAGGCACCTCCTCTGTAGCAACATAAAGACACTCCTCTACTCCTACCCCCACAGACACATCCGGCATCACACGCAGTTGCCTGGGTTGGACTTACCTTCTTTCTTCAAGATGCTCACAGCATCCCAGAGGTCTCCTAATATGCCCTTTGTCCAGTTGATTCACAGATGAAATGCCTCACCATTCACCACTGCATTCAAACTGGGACTTGTAAACGATAAAACGGCTTAGTAAAATCTGGTTGCTCCTTCAGTTGGTAAAAAGTGCCTTTTTGGGGCCCAGCGAGGCTGGAAAATTCAACTTCAGGTAAAATTTGCACTGCTGTTGAAAAAAATGGGCGGGTGAGGAGTGGGGATTCCCCTGGAAACAAGATGCTGGGGAGAACCAGGGAATTGAAGAGACACAAGAGACCCCAGATGCTGGAATCTGGAGCAAACATCAGTCTGCTGCAGGAACTCAGTGGGCCAGGCAGCATCTGTACAGGGAACTGTACAGTCACTGATTTGGTTCAAGGCTCCTTCTCCAAATTAGGCCCAGAAGAAGTCTCAACCCAAAATATTGTTTGCCCATTTCCCACCTCAGATGCTGCCTGACCCGCTGAGTTCCTCCAGCAGGTTGTTTTTAACTGTAGAGACCCATTTCCGGACAGGTACTAAGACATCCAGGAATTGTGCCCAACTGCCTCACATCACATCGAGCCTAATTTCACAGCAAGGTGCTAGGTGACCGGAGAAAACGAAGTGGGTGCGGGCGCGGGCCAGTCTGAGGTCGGCTGGCGGCAGGCAGAAGATAGGACCGTTCGGTGAACTTTTGTAACTCTGACGGTGTCAGAAACGTTGCGAATCTTAGACACCACCTAGGTGAGGTCTGCTGTATGATTTTACCGGGTTGTATGCAAAACCAAGCATTTAACTGTACGTGACAATAAAGCACCAGTGAGCCATTGAATTCTTTCTTCCCGGAGTTGTGCGAACGGCTTTCTGGCTTTGTTTTAACAACCTGCCTCATGTTCAGTAATCGTTTTGAGGACCTTACTCAAGGAGAGGTGACCCTAATCTGCCTGGACCTGGTCTGCATTGGAGTCACACAGCAGAGTTAGAGGTGCTGCAAACAGGAGTGGCACAGTGGTAGAGCTGCTGTATTACAGTGCCAGAGACCAGGGTTCAATCCTGGCTACTGGTTTGCACTGAGTCTGTATGGAGTTTGTACGTTCTCCCTGTGACCGTGTAGGTTTTCTCCGGTTTCCTCCCACATTCCAAAGATGTGCAGGTTCGCAGGTTAATCAGCTTTGGTAAATTGTCCCTAGTGTGTATGATAGAACTGGTGTACGGGGTGGTCGCTGGCCAGTGTGAAGTCGGTGAGCCAAAGGGCCTGTTTCCAAGCCATCGCTAAACTAAACCAAATGGCTGTCTGATGTGCAGGGATGCTGATTTCCGAAGCTGTTGAAGAACTTGACGAAGTAAGTGATAAACTAGCCAGCAAACATCGCCAGAAGCATCCAGGAGTGGAGGTTGCTGCAGACTTGTGAGGGACCTTGGTCTCTGATCTGTTCTCTGATCGGGCGTGGATAAACACATTTTTGCTCTTCAGTACGCAAGCTCTTCCATCATTCAGGACCAGACGTTCCCATCTATTTTCTTATCCATCTATCTGTTTCGGATTGACCTACCACAGAGCTTCAAAAGTGATGAAGTGGAACTGCAACGTTTACTGATTAAGGAACTTGGCAGAATCTGGAGATTGTTCCTTTCTTGGAGCAGATCCCTCTGCACACGCCTGCGTATTGCATTAGTACTGAAGGGACAATTGAGGGAACAATGTCCTCCCGACTAACATGTGGGTCAGTTATAACTGCAATCTATACTTACTTGTAATCGAAAGCAAAACACTGCGGAAGCTGGAAATACTCTGTGGGTCAGTCAGCATCTGAGCAAAGAGAATCAGAATTAACATTTCAGGTCGATAGGATTTCATTTAGATTTATGAAAGGCTCTGATGGTAGGTTATTGTGCTTCAATAGTTCCACAGACACTGCTTATCTTTTGAGTACCTTGCCATGTATCCGTCACATCATCGCTGTGAATGGCTCAGTTGTGGGCGTGTGTTTTCTTTCCGCTGCCTGGTTGGTGCGCTGCAAGGGCACACGTGAGAATAAAGTAAACTAGGTTATTTCTATATTATTGTGTTTGTACCTATATAGCATCTTTACCAAGGCAAAGCATTCTGAATTGTTTCCAAACTACCAAACAAATTTCACGTCCCCCAGGCGCTACAAGATGTTATGAAAATATGGCAGAAGGTTTGGTCGATGGGGTAGTATTAACGAGGATCCCAAAGATGGGGTGTAGTGAGGCAAAGAAGTTGAGAGAGAGAGATTTGCACAGCGGAAAGAGTGCAGACAATTACAAGCAATACATAACGTGCTGGAGTAACTCGGTGGGTCAGGCAGCTTCTGTGGTGGGAACAGATGGGTATTTTTTCAGGTCAGGAATCTTCTTCAGAATAATAAAACATGACAAAGCAAGTGATAAACTAGCCAGCTAACAGTTTTCTCCAGAACATCTCCAGAGTGGAGATTAGAGCAGTCATGTGGCATTTTAGTTCAGTTTAGTTTAGTTCGGACAATAGACAATAGACAATAGGTGCAGGAGTAGGCCATTTGGCCCTTCGAGCCAGCACCGCCACTCAACGTGATCATGGCTGATCATCCCCAATCAGTACCCTGTTCCTGCCTTCTCCCCATATCCCCTGACTCCGCTATCTTTAAGAGCCCTATCTAGGTCTCTCTTGAAAGCATCCAGAGAACCTGCCTCCACTGCCCTCTGAGGCAGAGAATTCCACAGACTCACCACTCTCTGTGAGAAAAAGTGTTTCCTCGTCTCCGTTCTAAATGGCTTACTCCTTACGACGTTAGTTATCACAAAACAGTTTAGTTAGGGCTTGAGCTAGGAGAATGGGACTCCAGTCATCTCGTGCTAGGGCTAGAGGAGGTTACGAAGATTAGAACAGGAAGTAGGTCACAAAATCAGAGTCACTTGCATTTGAATAGCTTCAAACACATCCCTACCAGTACTTTATCAAGTGCGAATGTATTATAATATATTTATTAGAAGTAATCCATCATAACAACGGTATAACAACTTTGTGAAATACACAACCAACTTATTTCAATAAGTATACAGATGTTATGGATAATTCTTATAAACTTTTTAGAAAATAGAAAAAAGAAAAGAATAGATTTTAATCAATAAGAATAGTGATTAAATAATAATTTTGATTATATAGAGAGAGAAAGAGAAAAGAAAGAGAAAAAAAAAAATAATAAAAAATTAAAAAATAATAAAATAATAATTGTTATATATATTTAATTAAAACAAAGTATTATATATATATTTTTTAAAAAAAAAGATTATAGTATACATCTTAATAGTGAATAACACAATTTCAAATAACGATTAAGGAACTTGGCAGAATCTGGAGATTGTTCTTTACTTATTCGATGATTTTTATAGTCCCAAATTAAACAATTAACCAAAGTATCTTTTTTTTAAAAAAACATTTTAGGGAGATATAAAGGTTTGGCTTGAAATAAATATAACAATTGTGGCAAAAAAAAATCATTTTTATAGCTTTTATTCTACCGATCATTGAAATTGGTAGTGTTTTCCAATATAAAATATTTTTTTTTAGTTATATTTAACAATTGAGGGTAATTATATTTAAATAGACAGTTATAGGATTTAGATACATTAATTCCTAGATATTTAAATTTGTCCATGACTATTTTAAGTGGGAATTGTTCTAATATATTTAATTTTATTCCAGTTATAGGCATAATTTCACTTTTATTCCAGTTAATTCTATACACAGAAAATGTGCCAAACTTCGTTATATCATTAAGTAGATTGGGAATAGTAATCTCCGGTTTTGTGATATAATTTAATAAATTAAGATGTCATCTGCGTATAAAGATATTTTATTCGTTGTAGTTTTGGTATTATATCCATATATTTCTGGTTCTGATCTAATCATTTTGGCTAATGGTTCTATTACCAGAGCAAATAGTAATGGTGATAACGGGCATCCTTGTCTACAACCCCTAAAGAGATTAAATTTTGCTGATAACATTTGATTTGTTAATATTCTTGCAGTTGGATTCGAGTATATGATTTTTACCCATTTGGAAAATCTATCCCCCAGTTGAAATTTCTGCATTATTTTAAATAAATATGGTCATACAACCTGGTCAAATGCTTTTTCAGCATCTAAGGATATGACAGCTAGTTCAATATCATTCACTCTTTTTGAGTATATGATATTGAATAGACGTCTCAGATTATAAGATGAATAGCGTTTTGGGAAAAACCTGTTTGGTCATGATGTATTAAGTTATTAATCACTAAACTTAGCCTCCGAGATAAAATTTTAGTTAGTATTTTTTGATCAGTGTTTAAAAGAGCTATTGGTCTGTATGACCCAGGGTCTTCCAAATCTTTATCAGCTTTAGGGATAAGTGTAATTGTAGATTCATTTAATGATTCTGGTAACTTTCCTTGTTCATAAACATATTTAAATATTATATGTAAATGTGGAGAGATCAGATCATAAAACTTCTTATAAAATTCAACACTTAAGCCATCAGGGCCTGCAGCTTTTCCATTATTTAATGATCCAATTGATTCTTCAATATATTTTACTGATATATCAGCATTTAACAAGTCTCTACCTTCCTGATCCAAACTATTAATATGACATTCTTGTAGGAATGTTTCCATTCCATCTGATTGTCCTGCTAGTTTAGATGAGTAAAGATTTTGATAATATTGTAAAAATGTATCATTGATATCTTTTGGCAAAGTCATTATTGCTCCTTGCTCAGATCTAATTTTATGTATCATTTTCTTCTCATCTAATTTTCTAAGCTGGCGTGGCAGTAATTTTTGTGGTTTATCCCCAAATTCAAAGTGTACTTGTTTAGTCTGTTCAAAAAGTTTAATAATCTGATTTGAATATATTTTATTTAGCTTATATTTTAATGATGCAATTTTATTACTTAGCCCCTTTGAAGGGGATATTGCATTTTCAATATCTAATTGTTTTATTTCATTTTTCCAACTTTTGTTGAGTCTTTCGATTTTCCTTATTAAAGTATGCGTGTGCTGATATTATCGCACCACGCATAAATGCTTTAAATGTATCCCAAAGCAGTGATGGTGAAATTCCAGGTTTGTCATTAGTTTCAAAAAATAATTTAGCAAGTTTTAGCAAGTAATTATAACAAGCCTTATCATTTAATATTTGGGGGTTGAATCTCCAATTAGAGATTTTAATAGTTATGTCTTTTAATTTTATCTTAAATGTTAATGGAGCATGATCCGAGATAATAATATTATGATATTTTGAGTCATATGTAAATGGGATTAGTTTGAATCTATTAAAAAATAGTCTATCCTTGAATAGGTTCCAAATACAGGGGGAAAAAATGAATATTCTCAACCAGATGGGTTATCTGTTCTCCAGATATCCTTAACATTTGCTGTGTTAATAAAATAATTTATAAGTGTACTTGACTTAGAAGGGGTTTTCCTTTTCATTGATGATCTATCTAAATAATTATCTAAGGTACAATTAAAATCACCTCCAATTATTAGATTATGTTGAGTGGATATAGGGATATTGTTAAATATTTTCTTGAAGAATAATGGGTTATCAAAATTAGGACCATATATATTCATAAGGATTACTTTTTTAGAATGTAATTCACCTGTAATTAATATATATCTACCTCAACATCTTCTATTATTGAGCTTTGTTTAAAAGGTATACTTTTACAAATAATGATTGCTACCCCTCTAGACTTATGTATAAATGAAGAGTGATATACTTTGGAAATCCATTTTGCTGTTAATCTATACTGCGCATCTTTTTTAAGGTGTGTCTCTTGGAGAAAAATAATATCAGATTTCAATCTATTTAATTGAGCTAAAACCTTACCTCTTTTAATTGGTTCATTAATTCCCTTAACATTCCAACTGCAGAAGGTGATTACATCACCCCCAATCCTAGTGTTTATGTCATACATGTTATTATTAAGGTGGTTTATAATGGAGTAGATGTCTCAGCTCATCTAACCCAATCCTATACCCAAACATCAGATCGATAAAATTTAATATCTGTGTCATTGTCTTATACCCACGTCTCTTTAAACTAACTATATAATACCAATCATTCTTAAATCCATATAATATATAATATGAGATAAAATACATAATATAAAAGTAATAATAAGAAATGTGAGTAGAGTAAGTGATGTTAGTAAAGTGTAAGGGGAAAAAAATGACTACAACTATAATTAGTGCAGTTAGTATTAGTGTAAACCACACTAGAGTGGCTGTTAATCTACGGACTTCCGTGAAAAAAAAAAAGAAGATGTTAATAATTCCAGCTCCGTTTTTGCCTTAAGGGCTATATATGTCGGGGTGGGGTATTAAATTTATATACTTAATAATTAATAATACTACTAATATCAAATATAGTTAGTGTCATAACACTATATTAGGAGAGCTAACATACATTTTTAAGGGGTAATTAATACAAAACTATATTTATTAAAAATCCATCCATCCCTCCTTGACCCCAAGATGGAGTCCATGTCCATTGTTCCTCCTCCTTCCCTGCGGATCCTCCTTCAGTGTGAATCCTCCTCCTTTTCTGTGGGTGGGCAGTATCATCAGGTAAGTGATCAATAATATTCAGTATTCTTCATCTTCATCTACTTCTTCCTCTACTTCTTCCTCTTCCAGTTTCTTCTGAATGTTTCGAGCGAATTCAAGAGCTTCTTTGGTTTGGTGAAGTGGTGCTCCTTGTTATCATAAGTTACTCTTAATGTTGCCGGGTTACATCAGGCCATATCTCAGATTCTTTATGTTCCTCAGGATACCTCTTGTTTCTGTAAATAAAGATCTTCTCTTGGCCAGTTCCGCAGGGTAATCTCTGAAGATACTGATGTTGTCTCCCTCATATTTGAGATTTTTCTTAAGTATTATTATCTTCATCATATCTTCAAAAACATGATCGTAAGCCACCTTCACAATCATCTGTCTTGGGGGAGCATCCCTCCTATGGATACGTCTCACTGCCCTGTGTGCTCGGCCCAGCAGAGGTTCTTGGTCCAAGTTCAGAATATCTTTTACGAGTTTTGCAGCAAATCTTCGAGGGTCTTGATCTCCCTCTCGGCCTTCACTCAATCCAACAATACGCAGATTCTGACGCATTTAACGTCCCTCCAAGTCAATTAATTTTTCAGTTATTTTGTGTAATAATTCTGATAAACGCTTGTTCTCGGCAAGACGCTTCTCGGCTGATTCAGTCAGTTCTTTCATTGCGTCATTTTATTGGTTAAGTGAGATTATAATAGGTTCTAACTTGGTATCCAGCAGCAACTCCATCTCACCAGTTTTACGGTTTACGTCATCAACTGTTGTTGCAAATCAGTACCCGCTTTATCTTCCATTCGTCCATCATAGTCTTTACAGTGGCTATAACTTCTTTTTTGAACTCTTCTTTCAAATTTTCATGATGCACCAAAATATCAGCTCTTAAAGTCTTTATTTCCTCTTTATATTCTTTTTTCATATCCTTAAGCATTTGTTTTAGCTCAACCATAAGAATTCTTTTGAGGTCATTCATCTTTAAAATACCTTCCTGGGAGGCACCCAAACTCGAGCCCGCGGCTCCAGTGAGGCCTACTTCCCTTTTCACAGGCTTTTTCCCTTGGTGGGGGGGGGGGAGCGATGCATCGACATTTTCTTAGTAAAGTTGCGTGCCTGATGACGTCACGCACCTTTTTAACGCTACCTGAACCGTTCACACCCGTTCTCCTCTGGTGAGTAGTTTCAGTTAACCCCTTTTACCCCCGTTTTTTATACAATTTTTAGCGGAGCTGAATGGCGCTGGTTCCACTCACTCCATAGCGCCACCGGAAGCCTCAAGTTGTAGCGAATGTAGCAGCCAATTTGTGCACAGCGAGGCACCATGAAAGCAGATGGTTCCACTGAAAGATCATCTCAATGAAACATGGACTCAGTCTCTCTCTCTCTCTCTCTCTCCAAGGATGCTGTTGAATATCTTCCACATTCTCTGTTTGTTAGTGAAACCAGGTGGTCTGCCTTGGTAAGGAGAGCGAAGGGTAGTTATTGGCCAGGTAACCTGGGATAACTCTCCTACTCACTATTCAAACACACCTATCGAATGCTTTACATCCTTGTGATAATGCAGTTGGAACTCCTATTTCATCTCCTTTATGTGCTCCTTCATAAGGGCACTGGTGTAATTTGAAACAAGGTGTTGCTAAGTAAGATTCGGGAGTGGAGAGCGGCGCTAGGTAGAGGTGGCTGGTGGCTGAGGTTGGAGACTGTATCTCCAGTGGCTGGCATGGAAAACCACTCAGGAAAGCGGGATTGTTTTTGTGTAGGTCCGCTCTCAATGCTGCCAGATCCCCACTGGTAGCACATTCTGGACCTGGAATTGACAGAGAAAATACAGTCCAGAAATGCTGGCAACCCAGAGTCAAAACTCCCACATACCCTGCAGGACTGACAGCGGATGTGGGGTCAGAAATAAATATTTCAAAGTATGCCTGAGAGTGAACAGTGTGAATGACGAGGGTGAGTGTGAACAGTGTGGAAAATGAGTGTGAACTTGATGGAAGGTGATCAACTGATGTCCAACAGTCCAGACAATCTAATCACCCAGCACTGCCAAGTGCGGCAGTTTCATGGAGTTTTACTCGCGAGGCATTTCTTGCCTTGTTGTGTGTTTGAGGTTGTACTGGGAGCACCCAGCGAGCTTCAAATAGGGTCTCATTGTCTCGTGCACTGTTCCATCAGTATTGTCAAAGGTTGAATTGTTCCAGGCAAATCCTCAGAGGATAAAGCACCCAACTTGGTTTTTTCTGCCCTTTCAGTCAGAGATTCATAAAGTCACGCAGCACAGGGACACGCCCTTCGGCCCAACTCATCCATGCTAACCAAGATCCCCGTCTACTGCTTTCTTTCCTCCCAGCCCTGCAAACAGTCTGAAGAAGGATCCTGACCCAAAACGTCACCTATCCATGGTCATGGGGGAGCATGCAAACTCCACACAGACTGCAGCAGAGGTGTGGATTGAACCCTGATCACTGGAGCAGTAAAGGCAGCAGCTGTACCAGCTGAGCCACACTGCCATCTATTATTGTATGGGGTTTAATGTCCTTGCGTTCTTGTTAGTAATTTCTTACAAGCCTGTGAATTTTCAACAACAATTTATCTTTCTGACATAATAAATTGTTCCTCCCAATAAAGTGATCCAACGAAGTGATTCAAAAATTAGCTTTAGC
The DNA here is from genome assembly GCA_035221665.1 of Okamejei kenojei. Classification (NCBI taxonomy): domain Eukaryota; kingdom Metazoa; phylum Chordata; class Chondrichthyes; order Rajiformes; family Rajidae; genus Okamejei; species Okamejei kenojei. Next base: position 28,864,728 of record CM069135.1, on the reverse strand, counting down.
AAATTAGTAACAAGGCTCTCAACTCCACATTCCCAGTGGCTCTGTGGGCAGCTGTTATGGGTAAAGTGAGGGATGTGCATCAGGGAGATGGGAAGAGGTGTTTGATTAGATTGAGAATTATCGGCAGATATTGCATTCCTTGAGTTGAGGTATAGGGCGAAAATCTGGCTCTTTGGTATTAAGAACATTAGTGAGCTGTGTGACTAGGGGTTATGTGAGGAGATTGATAGGTGGGATTGAGGGATCTACTACAAAGATGGGAAGACGGTGTTGAGAAATATCAGGAGAAATCTGAGAGTCGTGCACAGGCCATTCGGTCCACCACGCCTGCACCGACCATCACACGAATCCTACGTTAATCCTATTTTTTTAATCAGCCCACATTCCCATCAACACTCTCCAGATTTTAAACTCATCAGCACACTTTATGTGGCCAATTAATCTACCAACCGTCTTTGGGAAGTGGGTGGAAACTGGAGCAGCAAGGGGAAAAAATCATGCAGTCACTGGGAGAACAAGCAAACTCCACAATTAAACAATCAGAAGGAACAATTGAACTCTGGGTCTCTGGCGCAGTGAGGCAGTAGCTCTATTAACTGCTGTCCAGAGATAAGGTAAATGTATAGTATTGTGGAACAGGGTAAGCTGAAGTCCAATAAGTCCTTAGATATGAAGATCTATTTTGTGCCTAAAACCTGATTTGGTTATATCTGTGAACTTGAACTCTTGGGGTGGCACTGTGGTGCAGCAGTGGAGTTGCTGCCTTACAGCGCCAGAGACTTGGGTTCGATCCTGACCATGGGCGCTGTCTGTATGGATTTCGTACATTCTCCACATGACCTGCGTGGATTTTCTCTGGGATCTCCAGTTTCCTCCCACACTCCAAATACGTAGAGATTTGTAGATTAATTGGCTTGGTGTACATAATTGAAAATTATAAGATAGTGTTGGTGTGCGGGGATCGCTGGTCGGCACGGACTCGGTGGGCCGAAGAGCCTGTTTCCACGCTGTATCTCTAAACAAAACTTAACTAAATGGTCTTCCTGCTAATGTTCTGCATGTGAGATTTTGGAATAACGGGCTGGTTTTATATGTATCTTGGAACAGCATCAGATGGCCACAGATACAGGACACAAGCCGTATTGATATCGAATACTTTAGGACAGTTAGTTTTCACACACAGTTCTAAAGAATTAATTTTTTTGCTATCAGATTTTGTTGTTTTCACTTGTAATGTGTGAGCGTCTGTCGGTGTGAGGTCGGGAACTGCTAACTGCAGTGTGGAGGAGGAGGAGGAGGAGGATTATCCCTGACCTCCATCAGAGATCCTGTCGCTCCACCCACTTGACCACCTGCATTCAGCAAGGCCTTTCTTGGCCCCTTTCCCCAATGTCTCCTCTTTCTATATCCCAAGGGTTTTCACCTGAAACATCATCTATTCTTTCTCTCCAGAGACGCTGCCTGACCCGTAAAGTAACTCCAGCAATTTGTGTCTATCTCCTCCCCCACCGTCTTCTCCTCCTATCACTGCTGTGAAATCTCAATCTCTTATTCTTTCACATTACTTCTCCCTCTTTCTCTCATTTTCTCTGTCCATTTCTGTCACTCTCCGTGGCTCTCACTGTCACTCTTGTTCTGCACTCCAGCACTCTCTTCATTGCTCTTGCTCTTTCACATTCCTTCTTGGTCTCCCACTGTTTCCCTCTGTCAATTTTACCATCATGTCTGACCTCTGTGTCACTTTCACTGCCATTCTGCATTAGTGTGTGTCTCGTGCTGTTGGATTCCGATATCCGGGTCGGTGCAGGGCCTGTTTCCACGCTGTAAAACGAAACAAAACTAAAACAAAACCTCCTTCAACATGCTTCTAATGCCGCAAATTGAAATGTATCTGCGATACCATGACAAACAATTCCAAAGCTACTCGTAAACGGGATAGTGAAGCCGATGCACTTGAGCTGCAAGATGTGGAATGAATCACTATTAATATTAGACCCAGTGTTAAGGGCAAAAGATTATTTTGGAATACTGGCATTACATACTTTCCGTCTGCAAACTTAGCACTCCTAGAATTAAATCCATACTGTTCATAGACGAGACTAACATACCTTTCCTACCACTTTGTTTATCTCCCTAACATTGCCAATATGCTGACTGTATCACCAGCAAGTAGAAACGAGGAACTTCAGATGCTGGTTTACAAAAAAAAAAGACACAAAGTGCTGGAGTAACTCAGTGGGTCAGGCAGCATCTCTGGAGAACATGGATATCAAAATGACATAAAATGCTGGAGTAACTCAGACAAAAAAAAAGATTCCAGTACTTTGTGTCTTTTATTTTTGTTATCGATGTTCTACAGAAATGCTGCCTGGACGGCTGAATTACTCCTATGAAGTGCTTTGGAACACTTTGCTTCACTGAATACAAAGTGCATAGAAGTAATTTTTAGAATTTTGACTTTAGAGAAACAGCATGGAAACAGGCCCGTCGGCCCACCAAGCACACTGACCAGCAATCACCCCTGGTTCTATTATGCTAGTTCAATCTTACACACTAGGGACAATTTACAATTTTTATCAGAAGCCAGAGCACCCAGAGAAAACCCACAAGGTCACAGAGGAAACGTACAAACTCCATACTTACAGCACCCATAGTCAGGACCGAACCCAGGTCGTTGGCTGTAAGGCAGCAACACCACCGCTTCACCACTGTGCCACCCACATTATTGTTCATAAAGAATCGCAAGAGCACAGAAAGAAGTACTTTCTGCCCACCTCATCAATGCTAATCCCATTTTCCTGCATTGGGCCTGTATTCCACTAGATCTTTCTTATCCAAATACCTTTTAGACATTGTTGATAAGGATGGAAATCTTCCGTGACATTTTTGTTTTGAACGCTCAAAACTTTTATTTTAAAACATTGCAATTGCCAAGTAAGTTTGATATTTGCAGCAGAAAATGTTGTTGTAGACTAATGTTGACATCACTGCACAGAGAAGTTGCTGACTCGGCCGTCCTGGAACAACATTGTTATGTCAGCTTGACAATGCAGCTTAACTCCCCTCTTACACGCTGTCAGGTTCTGTAAGTCCCCAGACAGTGATATCTGCACACACTCTTCAAACCCATGGAAATATATCCAACGATGAGCATTGGCGGGAGAATGGAGCGAGTGAGAATGATTAGCAGTGATTGAACGTATAAAAGCGAGGTGCTATGATCACCCCCCAGCGTGAGATAAGTGGCTGGTTGCGAGGTGTAGGTGGGTGGTGGTGAACCGCGAGCATTTTGCACTTGGGCTTCCCTGCTCTTCCACCCCACGATATTCAGAATCCAAGTTCATAACTCCTCACGCAAGAGGGGGAATGGGCAGCAGTGAAGTGGTGTACACAAAGGGGAACAGAGGACTTTCTGGAGGAGAAGGGTCAGTTGGGAGTGGGTTGGCAGGGATGAGAGAAGTTTGACTGAATATATATTGCCTAGAAGTCCAATGGAGGATTTGCAATCGATGGTTAACAAAGACAGGTTAGTGATGAACGGCTGCTTAAAAAAGCTTGATATGGGATGGAGGGCCATTAGTGATGGAGACTTGTTTAATGCTGAAATAACCGAATAGTGAAAGGCCTGGATAGAGTGAATGTGGAGAGGATGTTTCCACTAGTGAGAGAGTCTAGGACCTGAGGTCGGAGCCTCTGAGTAAAATAATGTTCCTTTAGAAAGGAGATGAGGGGGGATTTCTTTAGTCAGAGGGTGGTGAATCCATGGAACTCATTACCACAGACGGCTGTAGAGCCCAAGTCAGTCAATATTTTTAAGGCGGAGATTGACAGATTCTTGATTAATACGGGTGTCAGGGGTTATGAGGGAAAAGGCAGGAGAATGGAGTTGAGAAGATAGATCGTCCATGATTGAATGGTGGAGTGGACTTGTTAGGCTGAATGGCCTAATTCTGCTCCTAGAACTTCTGAAGTTAAAATGTATATTTAACTACTGAGGAGTACTTAGTGAGGGAGGACTTGTTAACATTAGACTGGTGCGATGAACGTGGGAACCAAGGAGCAGAGTGCAATTGAGGTTTTGACTGAATGTAAACTTGTCTGATTTACACCATTAATTGAGGGTTAGTGTGGTGTTGAGTAAATTGATTGACCCAGGCAGCACCTAGGGAGGGGATGGACAAGAGACGTCTTGGGTATGAACCTAGCTGACTCCATCCAAATAATGAGTTGCTCCATCACTCCATCAGCAAGAGATTAGGTTAGAGGCAAGCGTTACCAGCAGCACAGAGTACTATAACATGTCAAGCATCATTGTCTAAAATAGATGAATTGCACAGCAGTGCAAAAGAAGCAATTTATGTAAAGACGCATGGACGTTTTTTTTTGCTGAGCTGAAATTTTGAATTAAATACTTTTGAAATAAAGCAAGTAAATTCCCTTTGTGTTCCAACACATTATTTAATTGCCAGAGAGCCTGATGTCCAGTGGTATAATAAGCTGATTCCTGGCTTCTCCCTCATTAGGATGCTGGCACCATCAGAGGGTGAGCAGGGGTTTTCTCTCCAGTAAGCGGGCCAATAACGCTTTACATAGTCAGCCATCGAAAACTGATCAAAACGCAAACAGAAAACTGCAGATGCTGGAACTATGAAATAAAAACAAAGAGTGACAGAAATCCTCTGCAGGTTTAATTTCGCTGAGTTTGGAGATACAGCGTGGAAACAGGCCCTTGGGCCCACCGGGTCCCCTCTGACTAGCAATCACCCGTACACTAGTTCTATCCCACACACTGGGGGCAATTTACAGACACCAATTAACGTACAAACCTGCACATCTTTAGAGCACTCGGAGAAATCCCTGGCGGTCACAGGGAGGACGTACAAACTGTACACCCAGCGCCCATAGTGAGGATTGAACCTGGGTCTCTGGTGCTGTAAGGCAGCAACACTGCGCCACTGTGCCGCCCCTAGGTCAGGCCTATCATGTGGTCATTAACGCAGCACAACCTGAAGAAACGTTATTTGTGTACACCCTATTTTATATTAGGAATTCACTACTCTCTGTTGGAAGAGATCTCTTGTCCCAGCAAGAGGGGCAAAACAGTTTGGGTCCATATTCTTTGTAGTTCAGAAGAACGATGGGTGACATGGGAGAGTCTCATACAAGGTCACATAGTTAAAATATTAGAGACTGATCACCTGATTTTTTTTGTATTTTACAGAGGGCAGCAAATCTCTGGAGTTCTCTGCTTCAGAGGATGATGGAGGCTATATGTTTGCAAGTAATTAAAGCAAAGGTAGATACATTTTTTACAGTTTAGGATTGAGAGCTCTGAGCAATTGGCACAGAAGAGAAATTGTGAGCAGCAATGATCGGCCATGGTCACAATCAATGATAGGACGGGCATGAGGGGCCGAGTGGTCTACTCCTGCTCCATTTTTATGTGTTCTTTCATCTCAGTCCCAAAATTGTCTTTTCTTAATATAAACTTTTGCTGGGAACACATCACCCATTTCTCTATCATATCAAGTCCTAAAATAATTTTATTATTTTAAATAAGATCACCTCTCATTCTTCTAAAGGCTATAGACCCAGTCTGTTTGATCTCGTTCATGGGACAAGCTCCTCATCCCAGGCCCCTTGCTGCACTCCCCCTTATCCGTCTGCCCTTCCTTTGGTAGGGGGACCAGATTTATCCACAATATTCCTGGGGAAGTCCATCGGGATACTTTATAATTCCCAGAACGAACCGTCCAGGCCACTGGGAAGCTGAGATACCAGCCCACAAAGTCGGCCTCAGATGTCGACTACGGGAACGGATCTGCCGATGCTGTGCGTGCCGCAGTTCCAGAGCCGCATGCGGCAAATTCGAACCGTCGATCGCCGTGGAAATCCCAATGAGGTAGAGATCGGCCGCCTCACCCGGCTTAGGCGCCACATTTTCAGGGAGAATTTCCGGGAGAGATTTCAAGCGCGCCGTCATAGCTTTGTCCAGATTAAAGGAGGTGCTGGACCACCAGTTGCTGGAAAACCGGTGGTGGGCCTGTGGCACAATTTTGATCTGGAACTAGACATTGGCGAAAGGAAAAAAAATGTGGTGTTGGGGAAAAAATTAAAAAATGTTTCCCTGTAGCCTCCCCACAGTAACTAGACACCATTCTGTCTACAGAACACAGCTGTTTTTTTCACCATGGGTGGCCATTGAAATTGACACTTGTGCAATGGTGCTCTATTAAACAAAGTAACATAAAGCCTTTGGTATTTTTAGCTTGCAGTAACAAAAATAAACTTAGAGCTATTATAAGATCTCTGTTTTTGAAAATCCTGTGGAGAAAAATAGTTTTGTTATTGCGAGTCTGGAACTCTCTAGCCCCTAAACCTATAGCAGAACTACCGACATAGATACATGAAATGCCAATAATCTGCTATCCAGTTGTGTAAAATCTCAATGGTTCTGTATCTGGCTTATGGGGCCATTTCCATGCTTCCTTTAAACATTCCAGGGCCCCATTTTCCATGACCCCATTTTCCATGACCCCTTTAAACTCCCCATGTCATGTTTCCCACACTCCCTTTAAACTCGGCAGGGTAATCTTTCCCGAAGATAGACACAAAGAGCTGCAGTAACTCAGCGGGACAGGCAGCATCTCTGGAGGGAAGGAATGGACGACGTTTCAGGTCGAGACCCTTCTTCAGACTGTTTCAGACTTTCAGTCATTTTTCCCATGCAATCTTTAACCGTACTGGAAAATTTATCACACGACTGTCTAGCATTATAAAAAGTAGCGTATTAGAATTGTGTTGGGCTAATTTCAAATAGTCTGGAAAATCGGCCAGGGCAGTATCACCCTTGCATACCAGATTATCGGAGTTGTGCTTTGTGGCAGTTTTAGATCCGTCTATACATCAACATTCCATAGTTTCGCAATATTTCTATTTCTCCTGCCAAAATGATTAGCCACATATTTTCCAAATGATGTTCCCTGTGTCTTATGTCATTTTACCTTATCCCATATTATGTACAGTATAAGGGTATTATTATGGACAAATTATGTTTCGTTACCCATTCACCACCTGTCTATATCCCTTTGCATCCAGCTCACAGATGAATTTTCCCATCCAGTTTTGCATCGACCTGGATTCATCGCACTCACTGAGTTATTAATATACTTTGTGAGCAGCTGAGGCTCCAGCAATTAATACTTGTGGCATCCCATTCATTACAACTTGGCCATCTGAAAACCACCCTTTCATCCTACTCCTAGCTGCTGCCTGTCTCGCTGAGTTACTCCAGCACGTTGAGAATGGCCCATGTTTGTTCATCTCGTGACCAATGATGGTAGCCGTCGCTGGTAATTGCCACATTGAGTTGCCTCTATCTTCACTGTCGTTAGTCTGACTCATAATTCCTGCCAGAATAGGGCGGTACTGGAGATTCCGGGTTAAGTCCCCAGTTTCCCAAAGGCAGGTATTTGTGAGGAAGCACTCGTGCGTAGTAAAGAAGCTGGATTGGGAGGCTGGAGTAAGTATTGTTCAAAACATGAAACATAGGTCAGTATAGCACAGGAAAAGCAAGTTCAGCACATGATGTGCCAGACATGATGCCTAGTGAAACTTATCCCTTGGCCTGCATATGATCCACATCCCTACATACCCTACATATTCACATGTCGAGCTAAAATCCTCAACCACCACCTCTGGTAGTACCTTCCAGGCATCCACTACTCTGTATAAAGAAAACTTACTCCACACATCTGTGAAGATCTGTGAAGACCGCAAAAAATTGCAGAGAATTGTGGACGCAGTCACACAAACCAACCTCCCTTCCATTGACTCCATCTGTACTTCATGCCACCTCAGCAAGGCCACCAGCATAATCCAAGATCACAGCCCAGATACTCCCTCTTCTCCCCTCTCCTATCAGGCAAGAGGTGCAGAAGTATGAAAACATATGCTTCCAGATTCAGGGCCAGTTTCTTCCCAGCTGTTATCAAACAACTGAACCAACCTATCACCAACTAGAGAGTGATCCCTGTGCCACCATTACCTCTTTGGAGACCCTCGGACTACCTTTAATCGGACTTTACTGGACTTTATCTTGCACAAAACGTTATTCCCTTGATCGTGTATCTGTACACTGACGCTTGATTGTAACCATATATAATCTTTCCACTGACTGGAGAGCACGCAACATAAAGCTTTTCACTGTACCTCAGTACGTGTGACAATAAACTGAACTAACTGACTAGCTAACATCTCTTTTAAATTTTCTCCCTCTGACGTAACCATGCCAACTAATATTTGACATTTCTAGGTTTCAAGGTCAGTTTATTGTCACATGTAGCAATTAAAGTACAGTGAAATTTGAGTTACCATTTCATTGTGTAGGCTCAGAAATATGTGCCTCAAAGATTCTGTGTGTGGGGTTTATTTTGAGTATGTGCATTATCTATAAAAGGTGCAGAGTGTATTGGTCCATTACAGTTGCTCTTTTCAAATGCTGATGCTCAGGCCTATTTGCTTCGGAGGTTTGAATTTTAACTCTACCTGTATTTGTTCAAGTTATATTTAGTTTGAGTCCATTTTAAATGGAGGTGCAACTTTTCAATCTCCCCCATATCCATTTTGGTTCAAGAGATGACCTGTTCAGATTCACCCCTTGTTTTGCACTTCTCGATTGTCTTTGTTTTGCTGGCCGGTAGCTACAATTTGTATTCAGCTCACACTTTCACCATTATTCGGACCGTTTTACTTGCCTGGTTGGCCCCTTGACTGGGCTGGTGTTGACAGGTTCAAAACAAATACAGGTGTATGTGACTCTCAGCTGAGTTTGTAAGTGGTTAGAAGGCAGCAAGGTTCGGACACTGCAGGGTGTTCAGGCCGAGAATGTTTTCCGGTGATATTTCAGGATACAGGTTAAAGTTTCTATGATACTGTGATGGCCGTTACCACACACTGACTTCTAGCAGTTCCTGTTCTATTTTATTTTCCCACTTGCATGTCCTGCAATAGCCCGAATATTTTGGATGCCCTTGTCTGTAATGACTGACTTATCACATACTACCCAGGTTAGTTTTCAAGCTGGACATTGTGCGGAGAAGATTTACACGGATGCCGCCAGGACTCGAGTGTCTGGGCTACAGGGAGAGGTGAACAGGCTAGGACTTTATTCCCTGGAGCGCAGGAGGATGAAGGGTGATCTTATAGAGGTGTACAAAATCATGAGAGGAATAGATCGAGTAAACGCACAGTCTTTTGCCTAGAGTTGGAGAATCAGGAACCAGAGGTTCAAGATGAGGGGGAAAGGAACTTTTTTACACAAATGGTGGCGAGTTTCTGGAATGACCTGCCGGAGGAGGCAGTTGAGGCAGGTACTAACATAGCATTTAAGAAACATTTAGACAGGTTTAGAGGGATATGGGCCAAGCATGGGCAGGTTCAACTAGTGTAGATGGACCATGTTGGTCGGCGTAGGCAAATTGAGCTGAAGGGCCTGTTTCCACGCTGTATGACTATAACATCCTTCTGACCTGACTTTTAACATCTACCCAATTTAATCCAACGTTTCCCTTCTGGGAGACCAGGTGGGGACAGAGTGTTTGGCCCATTATTGACAGATGGTTTAAATTGCTGCCTGTCTGCAGGAGTGGAGTTGCTTTGGGTTAAAGAGGAGTATATTAGGGCAGTAATTAGACTTTTGATTTGGCATTGAGGTGAGGGCATTTTGATATTTTTGAGATTGGGTTAAATGAAGTAAACACATACCGACCCACACTTTGTCTCAGTGGGCTGTGCTGGATGAATAGGTTGATACATATTTTCTTGTGTTTCTTTCGTTGACCCAGAGCCTGTTCCCAAATTCCCACTCCGTACACAGGTTACTTTGGGAGCAATTACAATCATCACCTTCTGTGTTACTATTTGAGACACACGAGTTTCCATGTTTATCCGTTCTGAATAGTTGCCAATTGACACTGAATGCAAAAACCTGCCAGACTTCAGTTAATAATAAATATATAATCTTACTTAAGCTTTAGAATTCCCACTATCCCAAAGGTATCTCCAAAGGAATCCAATAATATGAAAGACCCACAGGACTAGCATAGCTCTGCCCTGAAGCATGACTTGGAGTAGAAAATCCGATGTCACATTTAAAGTTGAAATTTGCTTTTTAAAACCACTGCAGAATAACACCCAGTATTTCTAAGTTTTGGCTTTAGCAATGACCCCTGAACTGCCATTTGTTTAAATTCAGGCACATTCCGGCTGACACTTGCAGAGTGTTCTCATATTGTTAATTAAATCAAATATGAATGATCCTTTGCTGGTTTTAAGACATTTAAAATTATGCTCAGTATTGTCCTACACATTTCATGCCAAAATGGTAGGGATTTTATCCACAATGCAAAAGTGAATATTTTTTAGTTTAGTTTCCTATTGTCACATGTACTGAAGTACGGTGAAAAACTATTTTGTTGCATGTGGACAGATACAGGATTAAGGGTATAACGTTTAGTGCAAGATAATGTCCAGTAATGTTGGATTAAAGATAGTTTGAAGGTGTCCAGTAAGGTATTGGAAGGTTTCAAATGTCCTTCTTGTCACATGTACTGATTAAGGTACAGTGAAATGTGAATTACCATACAGCCATACGTAAAAAAGCAACAAGACACACAACTACATAAAGGTTAACATAAACATCCACCTAAGTGGATTCCCCACATTCCTCACTGTGATAGAAGGCAAAAAAGTCCAATCCTCTTCCTCTTTATTCTCCCGCGGTCGGGACAGTCGAACCATCCATCGGGGTAATCAAAGTTCCCGCAGCTGGCGGTCAAAGCCCTCGCGTCGGGGCTTGGAGTTACCGAAGTCGGTCTTTTATCAGAGACGGCGGGCTCCATGATGTTAAGTCTGTGAGCACCCACAGTTGCCAGGGATCGCGGGCTCCGGGATGATAAAGTCCCGTAGGCACCGGCGGAAGAGCTCTCAAATCGTTCTCCAGCAAAGGCCGCCAACTCCTCGATTTTAGGCCGCAGTGCGGACGGAGATACGATACTGAAAAAAATCACATCTCCATCGAGATACAGTAAGCGATTAGAGAAAGTTTCCCCAACCTCCCCCCTCATCCCCCACATAAAACAAGTAAAGAACACTAAAAACATACATTTAACACATACTATTAAACACAAAAGAAAGAAAGGACAGACAGACTGTTGGCAAGGCAGCCATTTGCTGGTGCCACCCGACACTCTCTAGTTGGTGAGACCACTCTCTGGTTAGTGATAGGAACGTTAAGTTGCCTGATAACAGATGGGAAGAAACTGTCCCTGAATCTGTAGGTGCATCTGTAGAAGTTGGAGAAGGTTTTTGGGGACATGCTGAGCCTCCTAAGCTTTCTAAGAAAGTAGAGGCGTTGGTGTGCTTTCTTTGCCATTGCTTCATTGTGGCTGGTCCAGGACAAAATGCTGGTGATATTTATTCCTAACGTTAACCTATCAATCATCTATACTTCGGCGCAATCAATGTATGTGTGTGGCATGTATGGGCATGTGTGATGCTTTGCTTCCTAATGTCATAGAAACATAGAAATTAGGTGCAGGAGTAGGCCATTCGGCCCTTCGAACCTGCACCGCCATTCAATATGATCATGGCTGATCATCCAACTCAGTATCCCGTACCTGCCTTCTCTCCATACCCTCTGATCCCCTTAGCCACAAGGGCCACATCTAACTCCCTCTTAAATATAGCCAATGAACTGGCCTCAACTACCCTCTGTGGCAGAGAGTTCCAGAGACTCACCACTCTCGGTGTGAAAAAAGTCGTCCTCATCTCGGTCTTAAAGGATTTCCCCCTTATCCTTAAGCTGTGACCCCTTGTCCTGGGCTTCCCCAACATCGGGAACAATCTTCCTGCATCTAGCCTGTCCAACCCCTGTCCAACTATGTCAATTGTTATCTCCTTTGTCTTGCTCACATTGAGAGACAAGGTGTTGTCTTGACACCAGGTCACAAGGTTCTCAAATGTTTTGTTGGAATGTTTCTTCGTATTGGAATATTTGGTCTTGCTGGAATGTTTTGTCATTGGAAAGATTTGTCTTGTTGGGGTAGTATGTTGGAAAAATCTATTGGAATATTTCTTCTTGTTGGAATGTTTGATCATGTTGGAATAATTGGTCTTGTTGGAATGGTATGTTGAAATTATATCACACGTGTTGCCTTCCTGCAATGTTTTGAACTGTTAAAATGGTTTATCCTATTGGAATATTTTGTTTTAATGAGTGATTATGTTGGAATGATTTATCTTGTTGGAGCAGCAGTTTGGAATAATTTCAGTGGTTTTGGCTTGTTGAATTCATTTGTTCCATGGAATATTTTGTTGGAATGTTTTGTCCTGTTGGAATATTTCATCCTGTTGGAATATTCCGTCTTTTTGGAGTCTTGGTCTTGTTGGGACGATTTGTCTGTGGGTTGGTTTGGTTGGGTTAAAATATTTCATCTTGTTGGAGTGCTTTATCCTGTTGAAATGCTCCATCTTCTTGGAACGTTTTGTTTTTTTGGAGAGCACGGGTTTGTTGGAATGTTTGGATTTGTTGGAGTGTTTCTTTGAAATGTTTTTACCAATTGGAATGCACGCTTGTTCAAAGGTTTATACTCGAGTGATCTTATGGAATGTTTGGACTTGTTGCAATGTTGTATGGGTATGGGTTTATTATTGTCACATGTACTGAGACACAGTGAAATACTTGGTTTGTGTGCTATCCATTCAAATCATAACATACATCAAGAGACCCACAGACCATCTTTAATTGGACTTTACTGGACTTTATCTTGCACTAAACATTATTCCCTTTTATCATCCGTACCCTGTAGATGGCTTGATTGTAATCATGTATGGTCTTTCCACTGACTGGATAGCAAGCAACTGAAGCTTTTCACTGCGCCTTGGTACACGTGACAACAAGCCAAACCAAACTAAACAGTTGATGCAGAGAAAATAATACCAAAGTGAAGAATATAATATTACAGTTACAGAGAAAGCAGATTTATTTTAAAGTGCGAAGGCTGCAATGAGGTTGGTTCGGAGATCGGCACCACACCCTTGGCTTACGAAGTCTCTTCAATAAGTTGATGACAGTGGGAAATAAGCTGCTCTTGAATTTGGTGGTTCGTGCTTTCAAGCTGTTGTATCTTCTTTACTGTTATATCCTGACAGGAAATGGGCAAAGAGTGCATGACCAGGATGCGATTAGTCCTTAATTATGTCGGCTGCTTTTCTGAGGCAGCATAAATGTAGATGAAGTCGATAGGGGGATGCTGGTTTGTGTGATGGACTGCAATCTTTTGTAGTCTTGGAAGGACAGTTGCCAAATCAAGTTAGTTATAGAGTATTACAGCATGGAAACAGGCTCTTTGGCACAACTTGTCATGCCGATAAAGATGCCCCATGTACACCGCTTTTCCGTGTTTGGCCCACATCCCTCTAAACCTTCCCTTTCGATTGGCGTGTCCAAATGATTGTTGCTATAGTACCTGCCTCAACTATGTCCTTTGAAGCTCGTTCCATATACCCACCACCCTCTGTGTGGAAAAGGTTGCCCCTCATGTTCCTAGTAAATCTTTCCCCTCTGATCTTATTGTGTGCAGTTCTGGTCGCCCCATTACAGGAAGGGTGTGGAGGCTTTGGAGAGGAGGTGTACCGGAATGCTGTGTCGATTAGAGGGTTGCAGCTACAAGGAGAGGTTGGATAAACTTGGTTTGTTTTATCTGGAATGTCAGAGGTTGAGGGGAGAGTGATAGAAATATATAAAATCATGAGGGGCATAGACAGGGTAGACAGTTAGAAACTTTTCCCAGGGTGGAGATTTCCAACAAAATAGGGCTTAGCTATAAGATGAGAGAAGGAAAATCTAATGGAGATGTGCAGGGCAATTTTTTTACGCAGTGGGTGATGAGGACCTGGAACGCATTTACAGGGTTGGTGGTAGAGGCAGATACGATTGTGATGTTTAAGAGGCTTGAATTATATCTAATTGCAAGGAATAGTGGGATAAGTATCATGCATAGGCAGATGAGATCAATTTAACTTGACATTATGTTCGGCACAAACATTGTGGACCAAAGGGCCTATTCCTGTTCTATGTTCTTAAACCAATGTCCTCTGGTCCTTGATTCCCCCACTTTGGGTAAAAGTCAATGTGCATTCACCTTACCTATTCTCCTCTTTGTCTTATACACCTGACAAGAGTCAAGAGTGCAGACATGCATGTTCCTGTTAGAGTGACGGGCAAGGTAGGTGAGCACTAGGAAGCTTGGAAGACAAGGGAAATCAAAGCTCTGGTCAAGAGAAAGAAGGAGGAAGCAAAGGGTAGGAGTAAACGGGTCCTTTTCAGAATGGCAGGCAGTGACTAGTGGGGTACCGCAAGGCTCAGTGCTGGGACCCCAGCAATTTACAATATGTATTAATGATTTGGACGTGGGAATGAATGCAACATCTCCAAATTTGCGGATGACACTAAGCTGGGGGGTTGTGTTAGGTGTGAGGAGGATGCTAGGAGGCTGCAAGGTGACTTGGATAGGCTGGGTGAGTGGGCAAATGCATGGCAGATGCAGTATAATGTGGATAAATGTGATGTTATCCACTTTGGTGGCAAAAACAGGAGGGTAGACTATTATCTGAATGGTGGCAGATTAGGAAAAGGGGAGATACAACGAGACCTGGGTGTCATGGTACACCAGTCATTGAAAGTAGGCATGCAGGTGCAGCAGGCAGTGAAGAAAGCAAATGGAATTTTAGCATTCACAGCGAAAGGATTTGAGTATAGGAGCAGGGAGGTTCTACTGCAGTTGTTCAGGGTTTTGGTGAGACCACACCTGGAGTATTGCGTACCGTTTTGGTCTCCAAATCTGAGGAAAGACATTCTTGCCATAGAGGAGGTACAGAGAAGGTTCACCAGACTGATTCCTGGGATGTCAGGACTTTCATATGAGGAAAGACTGGATAGACTCGGCTTGTACTCGCTAGAATTTAGAAGATTGAGGGGAATCTTATAGAAACTTACAAAATTCTTAAGGGGTTGGACAGGCTAGATGCAGGAAGATTGTTCCCGATGTTGGGGAGGTCCAGAACAAGGGGTCACGGTCTAAGGATAAGGGGGAATTCCTTTAGGACCGAGATGAGGAAAACATTTTTCACACAGAGAGTGGTGAGTCTCTGGAATTCTCTGCCACAGAATGGTAGTTGAGGCCAGTTCATTGACTATATTTAAGAGTGAGTTAGATGTGGCCCTTGTGGCTAAAGGGATCAGGGGGTATGGAGAGAAGGCAGGTACGGGATACCGAGTTGGATGGCCAGCCATGATCATATTGAATGGCGGTGCAGGCTCGATGGGCCGAATGGCCTACTCCTGCACCTATTTTCTATGTTCTATGTCTATGTTTCTATGAGACATGGGCAGGTATAAGCAGCTGGGATCAAGTGTATCCCTGGAAGAGTGTTGGGAACTGAGGAGCAAGCTAACAATGGAAATCAGGAGGGCAAAAAGGGGATGGTAATGTATCTGGCAGATAACATTAAGGAAAATCATTAAAGGAAAAAGGGTAACAAGAGAGAGAATAGAACCCCTCATGAAACAAAGCAATGACTGTGTGGAACCCCCGGGGAAGGGCAATGTCCTCAACGAGTTCTTCTCCTCTGTTTTTACATGAGGAGTGGGGAACTTGGGGCAGTCAATGGAAGTGAAAATTGGCGTGCAGGTATAGCAGGCAGTGAAGAAAGCTAATGGAATATTGGCCTTCATAACAAGAGGATTTCAGTATAGGAGTAAAGAGGTTCTTCTGCAGGTGTATAGGGCTCTGGTAAGACCACATCTGGAGTATTGTGTACAGTTTTGGTCCTAATTTGAGGAAGGACATCTGTGTGATTGAGGCAGTGCAGTGTAAGTTCACGGGATTGATCCCTGGGATGGCGGGACTGTCATATGAGGAAAGATTGAAAAGACTAGGCTTGTATTCACTGGAGGTTAGAAGGATGAGGGGGAATCTTATAGAAACATATACAATTATAAAAGGACTGGACAAGCTAGATGCAGGAAAAATGTTCCCAATGTTGGGCGAGTCCAGAACCAGGGGCCATAGTCTTAGAATAAAGGGGAGGCCATTTAAAACTGAGGTGAGAAAATGCGTTTTCACCCAGAGAGTTGTGAATTTGTGTAATTCCCTGCCACAGTGGGCAGTGGAGGCCAAATCACTGGATGGATTTAAGAGTTAGATAGATCTCTAGGGGCTAGTGAAATGAAGGGATATAGGGAGAAGGCAGGCACGGGGTATTGATGGGGACAATCAGCCATGATCACAATAAATGGCGGTGCTGGCTCGAAGGGCCGAATGGTCTCCTCCTGCACCTATTTTCTATGTAAGTGCCTTGCGAGCTGTCAGTATTATGGTCAAGGAGGTGCTGAAGGTCCTAACGCAGATGAAGGTAGACAATCTCTGGACCTGATCAGATATATCTGAGGACACTGTGGGAATTGAGTGGAAATTGCAGGTGCCTTGGTTTATGAGTTGTGATCAAATACAGGTCAGTTGCAGAAGGACTGGAGGGTGGCAAATGGTGTGCTCTATTCAAGAAGGGTTGCAGGGAAAACCCTGGAAGTACAGGCCAGTGAGCCTAACATCTGTGGTCGGAAAGTTATTAGAGAGTAAACTGAGGGGTAAGATGCACAAGGGTTAATTAGAAATACAGTAGTTGTCATGATTTTGTACGTGGTCGCGTCTCACATATCTGAGTTTTTGAAAATGAGACCAAAAATGTTGACTGGGGCAGAGCTGCAGATGTATATATGAATTTCAGAAAGGCATTCGCAAGAGTTCTGTATGGTAGGCTGCTCTGGAAGGTTAGATCACATGGGATCCAGGGACAGATGGCTGAATGGATAGAAAATTGGCTTCATGCAGGGAAGCAGAGGGTGAAGGTGGAAGGTTGTTTATCAGGACTGGAGACTTGTGACTAGTGGAGTGCCTTTGGGTTTGGTGCTGGGCCCATTGCTGTTTGTCATCTATATCAATGAGAACGTATAAGGCATGATTAACAAGTGTAGCACCCACGAAAGCAGGTGGTATTGTTGATAGCGAAGCTGATAATCAAAAATTGCAGCACGATCTTGACAGGTTGGGCAGGTGGGCTGAGGAAAGGTGAGAGTCACAGATTCATGGAGGCAAACAGCATGGCGACTGGCAGTTTGGAACAACGTGACCATGCCAACCAACATACCCCATCTACATTAGTCCTACCTGCCTGCAATTGACCCGTATCCCTCTAAACCTATCCTATCCATGTATCTGTCTAAAAGTTTCACAAACATTGCGATAGTACCTGCTTCAAATACCTCCTCTGGCAGCTCGTTTCATACACCCACCACCCTTTGTGCAAAAAGTCACCCCTCGGGTTCCTATTAAATCTATCTCGATTCCCTTGTGCTGATCAAGATCCTCGTAATTTTTGATAACCACCTTAGCTTTCTACCACCCACTCTAGTGTCACCTTCAAACTTACTAATCATGTTTTCTGTATTCTCGTCCAAATTATTGATATAAACCATCAGCACCAAAAGGCCGAGCACCGATCCCTGAGGCACACCTAGTCACAACCTTCTACCATCACCCTTGGCTCCTTCCAGGAAGCCAATTCTCTATCCAGTTCAGCTCCCTCAACCTGGATCCCATGCGATGTAACCTTCCAGAGAAACCTACCATGAGGAACATTATCAAATGCCTTGTTGCCATCCATATGGACAACGTCTATGGCTTTTTGGTTCTTCGAAAAACTCAATCAAATTCATAAAGCATTCCGATAGGATCCATTCAACGTTTGTTTTACTTGGTGAAGTGCAAACTTGCTCCAATGTCCAAACTTGTTGGAATAGATTGATGGAAGGTTTTAACTATTGGAATGTTTTGGTTCAGTTAGTTTAGTTATTTCCCATGTGTACCAAATACAGTGAAAAGCTTGTGTTGCCTGCAAACCAGTCAGCGGAGAGACAATACATGATTATAATCAAGTCACCCATAAGGTCATAAGGAATAAGAGTAAAATTAGGCCATCCATAAGGTCATAAACAATAGTAGAATTAGGCCATTCGGCCCATCAAGTCTACTCTGTCATTCAATCATGGCTGATCTATCTCGCCCTCCTAACCCCATTTTCCTGCCTTCTCCCCATAACCTCTGACAAATGAGTGTACATGATAAAGGGAATAGCGTTAGGGTGAATCCAAAATTCCTCTGCTAACTTCAGTAGGATGTGCTGTGTATAAATCACAATGTAATTTACTGACAATAGAAAAGGAAGAAGTAAATCGGAAGAAATGGTGATTAAAGAAGTGAATTCAGTTATAGCGTGGAGAGCGAGTATAAGCATATAAGTTTGGCATCAAATATTCTGTTTCTTGCGGTTTCCTGATGTTAGCTTTAAATCTGTAGCATACACCTACCCTCTTGCCTTGCATTTCTCACAGCTGAGTCTGTATTCTGACAGATTTGTTTTCCAATACTTCGTTTCTAATGAGATTAGGTTTTACTGTATGAAGTGCAATCTTGATGATTAACCTCTGAGAGGATTGCGATGAAACCTATGCTTCAGCAAGTAACATCATGATGTTACTCAGCAGGTCTAAGGATTATCCCAGTTTGTATCAACGGAACATCAATTATCTGAAATAAAACCTAAACATGATGGCAAGTCTCCATTTTAACTTCTTCCGAAGATCCCCACGTCATAGTAACTGGTCTTCAGCCAATGTGATTCATGCCATGTGATGTTAAGAAACACTGGATACCACTTGTATCAAACCTCCTGTTCTCCCATCTTTTGCAATGCTGAACTATCTAGTATGGGCAGCAGTAGCAGACTTAACCTGGCTGTTGAGATTGTGGGAATGAGGGCAAGGTAAAAAGTCAGATGCTTGCATCTCCTACAGTTGCGTTGGATAGTTCTGTGAGGAGGGGAGTGGCTGGTGAAGGAGGAAGAGTTGACCAGAGCGTTTTGGAGGAAACGGACTTGAACTACGACAGTCTTCCCACTGTTCCAGTTCTGCTGAGGCTCTGTGACCTGAAGCAATGTTTATTTCTTCCCCCCCCCCCCCCCCCCCAATTGCTGTAATTTTTGATGCTGCTTGACCAACTGAGTGCTTCCTGCATTTTCTGCTTCTGTTTTCTATTTCTAACACTTGTAGTTTATTTGCTCCAACCTGGTCAATAATCTGCCTTATACCCTGAGCTTTAATTTTCACCGACAGTTACTATCATATCCAAACCTCGCGCTGTACACCATTAAGCTCTACCTGTTTGTCTGTCATGCAAATGTGGAATATGTACAGGCAGCAGGTACAAGGTTACAATGGAACAAGTTTAATGCTTTGCTTTGATAACTGCAAGATACTGGAGTGAGTGAATGGCCTGTCCCACTTGGGCGTCATTTGCGTGTCATTTACGTGACATCATTTACGCGTCAGGACGCATCATGACGCGCACGTGATGCGCGCATGCCGTGCATTACGCGTGCATGGTGCGTGGTGACGGAGGCAGTGACGCGCGGTTGCACGCGGCGCCCCAGGATTTTGGGATTCACAAAATCTTTGCGCGCCACCTGCGTGACCCGCAAATGACGCCCAAGTGGGACAGGCCCTAGATGTTCCCAATTGTTCTGGGAACTGATGTGCTGGAAGGACCAAAATATTCACTCGTTCCAGTACAAGCCTTTGTGAATCATCTCTCTCCTGTGGCAATTCACACAATAGCAACACTGAAACACACAAATTCACACACTCCCTTTTTCGCCCTCTCACACACGCACAAAGACACAAATATACGTATATATATAGATTTAGATATAGATATACACATAGATATTGATATAGATATAGAGAGATACACATACATGCACTAGTGCAAAAAATACTACATTGCACACTGGCACAAATACGCATTCTCTTTCTTGCGCACATACCTCAGTCTCTCATACACACACGCACACACAAACACTCTCACTCTCACTCTCTCTTCTACGGGTCCAGTACTTTTTGTTTCAATCTTGTCATCGACAGCGAGCAAAATTCTTCTGCAAATGTTAACTGATAACTGTTCAAATGTTTATTAAATTAAATGTTCAATTAAATGTGATTGAGATTATAAGGGGATCTGGAAGATAAAGGATTTATTTGGTAGGTGGCAGAACACGAAGGGTGGAGGGGGGGGGAACAGATAGCTCTTTCTCTTTGTGGATCCCTATGATCTACCTTTATGTCCTCACTGAAAAGTTAGCTTACCAGTGTTGAAGGTTTCTGTAGCTATTTGGAGAGCAAGTTCTGATTTTGCTCACTCCCGATGACAAAAGATTGGAGAAAAAAAAGTGCTGGACCTGTAGAAGAGAGAGCTATTTTGTCTCCTCGCAAAGATTTCCTCTCAACCATAAAGAGCCAAATGGATTATCTGGAGGTCAATTTTTCCATCTGTGGGAATTGTGACACCCATCATCTGTTGGGGCGTCTAAAAAGTAACAATGATGTCGCTTCAAAAGTAATTGAAAATAAAGTTGGGAATGTTCTGAAAATTTGGCAAGGTGTTACATAAATGGTCAATCTTTCATGGGCATGTTGCATTGCAAGAATATGCATACAGCAGTTGGCATGATCTCACTCTCTCACCCCACCCACTTAAGGGATGAAAAAAAAACACATGGTGCTGGAGTAACTCCGCAGGTAGGCAGCATCTCTGGTGGATATAAACAGGCGACCTTTCGGATGGGGTCTGTTGTTCAAGCCAGATATCTCACCTATGCATGACCTCCAGTGATACTGCCTGACCTGCTGAGTTACTCCGGCACTTTGTGTTTCGCTTTCGTAAACGAGCATCTGCAGTTCCTTGAATCTACACTTAAGTAATGTGATGGTTTGAAAAATTGCAGGCAGATCTACTTTGGCTGAGTTACTCAAGTTGAAACTGGATCCAAAGGTAGATGCAAGAGGTAGCTTTATCAGAAATACAGAATATGAAGGCTGTGAAAATGCTCAATTGCATTTTAATGGGTTGATGCCAGGCAATTGCCAGAGGCATTAATGATAAACCTAGTTAACTGATGGACCACCTTATTGAACTGGCCCAATTTGTAAACTTGTATGGTTCCATGGTTTCTGATGGTGATGTAATAGAAGCACAATTGCCTTTTAAGTTGGGCTAATCGTAAATTTACAGCAACTCCAGTGGTAGATTGGTAAAAGTTCAAGAAGTGTTCATTAAAATTGATTACTAGCAAGTGCTGAGCAATTGATATCAATTTATGAATACATTGTTTTCTGCACACTTCCCTTTTCTTACAGACACTGCTGTTTGTTATCACAATTTGGATGTCAATGTGGTTAACATTGTTGCTAAATTTGCAGATGACACAAATTGCTTGTGTCACATTGGACAGTGAGGTAGGATATCTAAAGGGCCTGTCCCACTTTCACGAGGCAATTCACAAATTCTCCCGAGTTTTCCCCTTGATTCAAACTCGCAGAATGTTCGTAAGGAGTGTGTGGGAGGCCGTAGGAGTTCGTAGATATATCGTAGCGGCTCGTTATGCTGGCCGTAGGTACTCGTGGCATCAGGTAAGTCGGGACGTTTTTTCCTGCCCGATAAAAAATGGTCGGGATGAAAGAAATTGCAACTTTTTACTCGTAGATTACCACGATCTTGATTATTTTTAGGTCCTTTAAACTCGGCAGAGATTTTGAATTAAGTCGCGAAAGTGGGACAGGCCCTTAAGTTTACAACAGGATCTTGATCATTTGGGGATGTGGGCCAAGAATTGGCAAATGGAATTTAACTGACAAGTGTGAGGTGTTGCACTTTGGCATGTCAAACCAGGACAGGACATGCACGGTAAATAGCCGAGCTCTGGAAAGTGTTACAGAACAGTGAGATCTGGGAGTACAGGTACGTCGTTCCTGAAAGTGGCAAGTCAGGTTGAAAGTGTGACGTTAGAAGGTGTTTGACACTCTGGCCTTCATTGGGAAGAGTATTGAGTACAAACGTTGGCACAGCTGTACAAGTCATTAGTGAGACCGCACTTGGAGTACTGTGTACAGCTCTGGTCGCTCATCTACAGGGAGGATGTCTCAAGTTGGTTGCAGAAATGAGGGTGCAGAAGAGATACTCCGGGACTTTACATGGGCTTGCGGGATTGAGTAATAGGGAGAGGCTGGATAGGCTGGGACCTTTTTCTTTGGAGGGTAGGCTGCTGCGGACTGACCTTATTAAAGTGTACAAGATCATGGATGAAGTGGACGCGTACTGTCTTTTTCCGAGGGTGGACTATTCTAAAACGAGAGGGCGTAGGCTTAAGATCGTTCTGGAGTATGGTGTACAATTTTGGTCGCCTAGTTATAGGAAGGATGTCAACAAAATAGAGAGAGTACAGAGGAGATTTACTAGAATGTTGCCAGGGTTCCAGCAACTATGTTACAGAGAAAGGTTGAACAAGTTAGGTCTTTATTCTTTGGAGCGCAGAAGGTTAAGGGGGGATTTGATTGAGGTCTTTAAAATGATGAAAGGGATAGACAGAGTTGACGTGGATACGTTTTTCCCATTGAGGGTAGGGAAATTTCAAACAAGAGGGCATGACATGAGAATTAAGGGACAGAGGTTTTGGGGTAACGTGAGGGGGAACTCAGAGGGTGGTGGCTGTGTGGAATCAGCTTCCAGCAGAAGTGGTGGAGGCAGGATCGATTTTAACATTTAAGAGTAAAGTGGATAGGTATATTAGGACGTGAAGGGAATGGAGGGGTATGGTCTGAGTGCAGGTAGATGGGACTAGGGGAAAACAAATGGTCGGCACGGACTGGAAGGGCCGAGAGGGCCTGTTTCCGTGCTGTAATTGTTATATGGTTATATGGTTATATGGTTATAAGATAGAGATTTAAGAGGGTTTCTTAGGGGCAACTTTTTCACTCACAGTTCATATCTGGAATGAGCTGCCAGGGGAATCTATAGAAGCAGATACAATTATGACTTTAGGAAGGCATGGACAGATATCTGGAAAGGAAAGGTTCAGAGGCCTATGGGACTTGACCAGCATGCCAATTTGTTCAGCATTGACAAAGTGGACATAAGGCTTGTTTCTGTGATGTCCTGAACGTTGACCTAGGGTGCTGGGTTGTTTTTTCTGGGGTCAGATATTTTGAAGCTCCTACCCTTGTTTCTAATGTCAGAATTAATTGATACCCTTGTCAGATAACCAATTATTTCTAGCACGGGGTTAGGCCGGCAAAATAAAGATGGTTACACTTTCCGTGCTCGTGGGGCAAAGCTTCTGGGATTCTGACCTGTGAACAAATGGTCTCCCAGACCCCAATATCCACCAGCCTTGACCTACGAGACTCGTGACTTGTAGCACCATGAACGACGGGGAGCTCACTACTGGGGTCATGACTCCTGGCATTGTGACCTATGGAGTCGTGACCTACCAACAGTGAATTCTGGATTTTGATTTCTGGAGTCCATGTTTAGGGTGACGCAGAGGTAGAGTTGCTGATTTACAGCGACAGAGACCTGGGTTTGATCCTGACCATGTGTGCTGTCTGTACAGAGTTTGTTCGTTCTCAATGTGACCGCATGGATTTTCTCCAGGTGCTCCGGCTTCCTCCCACTCTCCAAAGACGCACTGGCTAGTAGGTTAATTGGCTTCTGTAAATTGTACCTAGTGTGTAGGATAGAATTAGTGCACAGGTGATCACTGGTTGGCGAGGATTCGGTGGGCCGAAGGGCATGTTTCCACTGTTTCTCTAAAGATTTTAGAGAAACATTGTGATTTTTTTTTTTAAGAATGTGCAATCAGAGAGCGGGAACAACTTGAGTTGCAGATGGTAAATAAGTGAGGAGAGAATAGAGTTGACAACAAGATGTACCCTTCACCACATTGGAGTGTGTCTTTTTCTCCATTCCATCACCTGCTTCTCCGGTCACAATAAGATGTTAAAAATGGCCTCCTTGCAAGCAGTGTTATCACACTGTGCTGCATACTGGGTAGTTCAGTTGCAAGAGCATTATATATCCACTGACGCCTGGTTGAGTGAGACAGCAGGAGAGGGGCGACTGTTGTATGAGACATCCTGCTGATGGGTGCTTGGAGGAAATAGCTCCTTGACAAGCATGTCCAGAATTCAGTCTGCCTCCTCTGCATGCTCACACTGTGAAGCAGGGACAAATGAGGGGGGGAGGCAAGGCTGGAAAACATCCCTGCTTGTCATGGCTTTAAAAGCTTCCAGTGTGCCGGTAATGATGATCCCTCTGGAGATGACATGAAACGTTTTGCCTCTGGGAGTGCAGGTGATGGACAGGCAGTCTTCCTGCAAAGTGCTGAAACTCTTTGCTTCCAAGCATCTTCGAGGGGCTGATGGCAAACAGGTTACGCACGTAGAAGACATTTTCTGAATAAATCATCAGAAAGATCGTGGGGGTTCTGTGGTTTGGGCGGTTATTAATGGAGCTGCCATGTTGGAGGCATTACTTCAGCAACGAATGGTTCTTCCCTCGGCACCAGCAGTGATCAAAGCCCTCTGGCTCTGCGTCTTTACGGAACCTTGTTGCAATCCTAGTTGTGTCTTTGTTGTTCTGCGGATGGAAGCTTCCTTTAGCAAAAGCGTTTGGGAAGCTGAGGGATTTCAACTAGTGATTAGCTGCAACACAGGATCTACAGGGAGAAGGAATGGGGCAATGGGATGGAGAATGCAAAAGACCATAAGTAACATAGCAGTTTAATAATGAATATAGAGAAACAAGCCAAGCACTGGAGGATTGTGGTTTTTTTTTTAAAACTTGTTTTGAACTTTGGTTGAAGCACGCTGGGAGACTATGAACAGTTTTATTCTCCAATAATTAAAAAAACTCAGAGCTAGCGAAGATGTTGGAGCAGGCTGACTGGAGTGAGATCAGAAATGGGAGGTTGTAACTATCGGGAAATTCTGAACAGGCTGGCGTCAAATTCCTCTGAAGAATGCAGACTGACAGGATGAAAGCATACGACGGGGTGGTTTACAGAAGTATCTCCACATGTGGGGACCCCAGGGATTAGGGGACCATAAATATAAGGGCGGCGCAGAGGTAGCGTTGCTGCCTTACACTGCCAGAGACCCGGGTTCGATCCTGACTAAGTGTGCTGTCTGTAGGGAGTTTGTACGTTCTCCCCATGACCTGCATGCGTTTTCTATAGGTGATCAGGTTTCCTCCCACACTTCAAAGTCATACAGGTTTGTAGGTTAATTGGCTTTGGTAAAATTGTAAATTTTCCCACATCTATAGGATAGTGTTAGTGTATGGGGTGATCGCAGGTCGACATGGACTCAGTGGGCTGTGGAGCCTGTGTCCGTACTGTATCTCTAAACTAAACTAAACTAAAAACTTGTAGGTCTGATGGAGAACTCAACAAAGATTTCTTCAGTCAAAGGAAATATAACAAGAATGTGGAACCAGCCACCTCGGGGAGGCCCTGACCATGGTGAACATTGGGGAGCATCGGGAAGAGACTGACGTTGGTGCCTTCCCTCACGGTGGGAAATTTTGATCCTGCTGCGAGGGGATGTTTTACGTTGAATTTCTGTCCACTCTGTGTTGTGTTCTTTAATTTTGGCTGTATAGTGACTTCATTTCACTGTGCCAATTGACACATGTGACAAATAAAATCTAGCTGTATCTGTATCTGTATCTCAAGGAATGGTGAGGCAGCTGGTGCTGTTACCTTTAAACAGACAGTGGATAAGCATAAGGGAGAAAGAGATTGATGGCTGCGATAATTAGTTGGGAATAGGAAACATGGAAAAGAACTCCCGAGAAGCATGAACAACTTCTGTGGACAGTTGGGCAAAATTGTCCCCCGTGTTGCAGATTCAGTTTTAATAGCTATAGTTGAAAGACCTTCTTGGCTTGGCCTGGTGACCTTCCACTGAGGTGAAGGTAGACAAAAAAGCTGGAGAAACTCAGCGGGTGAGGCAGCATCTATGCAATATAATATAGATAAATGTGAGGTTATCCACTTTGGTGGCAACAACAAGGGGGCAGATTATTATCTCAATGGGGTTAGGTTAGGCAAGGGGGATGTACAGCGAGACCTGGGTGTCCTTGTACACCGGTCACTGAAAGTTGGCATGCAGGTACAGCAGGCAGTGATGAAAGCTAATGGAATGTTGGCCTTCATAACACGAGGATTTCAGTGTAGGAGTAGAGAGGTTCTTCTGCAGTTGTATAGGGCTCTGGTAAGACCACATCTGGAGTATTGCGTACAGTTCTGGTCTCCTAATTTGAGGAGGGCAGTGGAGGCCAAGTCACTGGATGGATGTAAGAGAGAGTTAGATAGAGCTCTAGGGGCTAGTGGGATCAAGGGATATGAGGAGAAGGCAGGCACGGGTTATTGCTTGGGGACGATCAGCCTATGATCACAATGAATGGCGGTGCTGGCTCGAAGGGCCGAATGGCCTCCTCCTGCACCTACTTTCTATGTTTCTATGGAGCGAAGGAATAGGCAACGTTTCAGGTTGAGACCCTTCTTCAGAATTCTTCAAACATTCCACTGAGGTGAGATCTGCTGAGATCAGTGAAATGTTGAGGTGAGAAGGAGCATAGGTAAGCTTAAGATAGACTTAAAATGTCAGAACAGGCAGCCTCCGTGGTGAAAGTTTGGGTGATGTTTACGGTCAGGGCCTTTCTAACACTCGATCACTAAATGCTTTTAGGTTCTTCCTCTTTGCTTTGCGTAGTGGCATCGATTCACTCCTGGTCTGCTGAACACGTGTACACACTGGCCATTGGCCATATAGACTGATAGAAAATGGCCTACAACATTTCTCTTGACTTCACTTGTAGAAAACTCTTCAGTCATGGCATTAATAGACAATAGATAATAGGTGCAGGAGTAGGCCATTCGGCCCTCCGAGCCAGCACCGCCATTCAATATGATCATGGCTGATCATCCCCAATCAGTGCCCCGTTCCTGCCTTCTCCCCATATCCCCTGACTCCGCTATCTTTAAGAGCCCTATCTAGCTCTCTCTTGAAAGTATCCAGAGAACCGGCCTCCACTGCCCTCTGAGGCAGAGAATTCCACAGACTAACACCCGATCGTTAAATGCCTTTAGGTTCTTCCTGTTTGCCTGTTAGGTTCCTGTTAGGTTCTTCCTGTTAAATGGCAGGGCAGGCTTGAGAGACCGAGTGGCTTAATCCAGGTCCTAATTCATATGTTTGAGTCCATGTCATAATGTCAAATAAGGCGTAAAATATGCAGAGAACTATGATGGTATTATGTTTTATGGCGTGCTGACTTATTTTACTTATTTATGTATCAGTAAATAAGTAAAATAAGTCGGCATGCCATAAAACATAATACCATCATAGTTCACTGCATATTTTTCTCCAACAATTTATTTTCAGTCAAGACTCTTGTGGCTACCCGTTAACAGCATGTTACTTCTACATGTACCCTTGTCCACCATCTCATCCACCCTCTCTGTGCACTGGTTCCTGGGAACAATCTCTGAATCCTCTGATTCCACAAAACAGGGATCAGAGAAAACCATGGAAGTGCACAGCAGGATGCTGCCATCCTTCTGGGAAGAGCAGGGAGAATAACTATTATTCTGTTGTCCACCAACTTGTCAATATTGTGACACAGCAATCCATCAGCAGCCCCAGATTTCCAGCCTCTGCAGTAAGTCGCTGTCATTGACTTAGTGCTCCTCAGTGGCAGAAAGCTGACATATACCTGCAGTGTGGACAGGAGAAACGGCAGCGGTAGAGTTGCTGCCTTACAGCGCTTGCAGCGCCAGAGACCCGGGTTGAATCCTGCAGGTGCTATCTGTATGGAGTTTGTACGTTCTCCCTGTTGCCACGCGGGTTTTCTATAAACTAAAACTGTATCTCAAAACTAAACTAAACTAAAAGACCAGTAGCTTGCTGTGGTCACCAACACTGCCCCTAGTTTATTATCGTCCCTAGTTAAAGAGTCTACATTAAGATCCAAGTGTGACAGGTTAATAGTGTAACATAATCTAGCATATATATTACTAAAACTCTCATCTTGTTTGTTTGTGAGTCTGTGTGTCTACGTGTTTGTGGGTCTGTCTGTGAGTCATGCCCTGAATTATGCCAAAACGGTACATGATAGCGCTACAATTTCTGGACCTCCTTACTCCTTACATTGTCCTGTGGTGTGTTGTATCAAGTTCCGTTCAGATTGATGGTATATTTTACAAGTTATTCACATTTAGAACTTTACATAATCCAGTTTGAGAAAAATCAGTTCAAGTTGCAATGGCAGTTAGCAGGTATGATGTCACAATGGGATCTCATTTAGAGAAACTGCCCACTTAACTTTTCACAGTAAAAAATCCTTTCTGGCTCTGCCTGTAACAATGTTGCAAATCACAGACACTGAGTCCTGGCAGCAAGTGCAATTGGGTTTTTTAAAGTAAAAAGTCATTTTTTAAAAGTTAAAAAAGAGGGAGGGTGAAGAGGAGGGGGAGGAAGTGCTGGGGAATAAGGGGAAACGAGCTGCCCCAGCGCAGTTAGGGGCTATGGGTGAATGGTGGAATATTGCATTGGAGGAACAGGTTGCGTTGGGGGAATGGGTGAGTGGTGGAATATTGTGTTGGGGAACGGGTTGCGTTGGGGGTCCAGGCTTCCTGTGGGGGCTATGGGTGAGTGGTGGAATATTGCATTAGGGGAACGGGTTGCATTGAGGGACCAGGCCTCCCATATGACAGGGACCCAACGGGTCCCTCTTGGTCTAGTTATACATAAAGATTCCAATTGATACCACCATTGAGTTTTCACATGGGAAGGAGAACTGATATACATGGCCTGCAGGGAACTTTGTTGCATTTAGTTTATTGTCACGTGTACCGAGGTACAGCGAAAAGCTTTTGTAACATTGAAGATTCTATTGTAAAATAAAAAGACAGATTGAAATTGAATGGTTGCTGTTTCTAAATGCAGCAATACAAATTATAAGCAGAAAGTCAAATTATAAACAAAAAAAACTTACTGGTGGAAAAGGATACAAAATGCTGGAGTAACTCAGTGGGTCAGACAGCTTCGCTGAAGAACAAGGATAGGTGATGTTTCGTGTCGGGACATTTCTTCAGACTGACGCCAGACCCGCTGAATTACTCGAGCACTTTATATCCTTCTCTGTAAAGTAGCATCGCAGTTCCTTGTTTCTACCCCAAGTGCAGGTGGACCTCAGCGGTTGGGTTGCTGCCTTAGTGCCAGAGTCCTGAGTTCGATCCTGACTACGTGTGCTGTCTGTACGTTCTCCCCGTGACCTGTGAGGGTTTTCTCCGGGTGCTCCGGTTTCCTCCCACACTCCAAAGATGTACAGGTTTGTAGGTTAATTGGCTCCTGTAAATTGTATATTGTCCCTATTGTGTGTGTGTAGTAGGATAGCATACTGGTTGGTGATCGCTGGTTGGCAAGGACTCGATGGGCCAATGGGCCTGTTTCCAGGCTGTATCTTTAAACTAAACTAAACTAAAAAAAAATCCATTTGTGGGAGCTTTCTATGCACAAATTGGCTGCTGCATTACCTTACATCACTATAAACAATGGATAATAGACAACAGACAATAGGTGCAGGAGTAGGCCAGTCGGCCCACCGGGAGAGGGGGGAGAGAGGGGGAGAAAAAGGAAGGAGAAGGAGGGAAGACACTTTTAAGAAGTATAATAAAGTTTAGCGGGCATTTTACCTACCGGTTGGTTTTCCAAGATCCTGAAAACTCAATGAGCCAATCAAAATGCCCGGTCAGCAAAGGAGATTGCCTACGGCTGCCCTCGACTGCCTGTAACTAAATAGCGACCCCTTTCCACTGCACTACGAGTTAAAAAGAATCATGCTGACCAAATTTTACTCGCGGAAAAACTTTCAACATGCTGACATTTTTTCCGCGAACTAGGTGAGGCCACGAGTATTCGGGAACTTCCCTCGAGCATGAAGGAGAGTTCCAGTGACCTCATAGAACCTCCTAGGACCCCGTGTCGACCATGCTGCGAGTTTGATTCGAGGGCCAACTCATCTAAACTCGCAAATTAGGTCGCCGCAGTGGGACAGCCCCTTTAAGAGCCCTATGTAGCTCTCTCTTGAAAGTATCCTCCACCTGAGGCAGATCACAATATTCCAAATATATTTACTTGGCTATGAGGCACTTTAAAATGTCCTGCGGTTATGAGCTGCCTTATAGAAGTGAAGATTCCTTCTGTGCACATGCATTTGTTTATAATGCAGGGGGAATATTTGCAGCCAACACATTCACAGGATACTTCCATCTCCACCCGATGAGTTTGGGTGCTCTCCTTAATGATCTGTCATTTGCATAATTTATTCATGTAGAGACTGAGGCCAAATGCTTCCCATAGTCCTTCGGGGTCTTTTATTTAATTATCTGAAACTGAATGTTTCAGCACTATTTTCCATCTCTGGTGACCCATGTTTTTTTTTTAAATCCAAAAATATACCTTAACAAAGATAGGCAAGGTGGATTATTATACAAACCAAAATTCACTGTTCATGAAACATTATATGGATAATCTTAGTTACTGTACATACAGAGTATGGCACACGAGGGAGTTCCCCTCATATCTAAACAGGGGCATGTTTATAATTGGATAGAAAATTTGTGATAGAAACTTTCTTGGAATACACTACAGGTTTATTGTTAACTTGGGCACCAACCATCTGTGTGCAATGGAGGTAGAAGAAGATTCTTAAATAATAACTTTTCCTCATAGACTCTTCACTTCATAGACAAGTAGCATTTTGCTAGGTTAAACCAGGACAATAGACAATAGACAATAGGTGCAGGAGTAGGCCATTCGGTCCTTCGAGCCAGCACTGCCATTCAATGTGATCATGGCTGATCATCCCCAATCAGTACCCCGTTCCTGCCTTCTCCCCATATCCCCTGACTCCGCTATCTTTGAGAGCCCTATCTAGCTCTCCCTTGAAAGTATCCAGAGAATCGGCCTCCACCGTCCTCTGAGGCGGAGAATTCCACACTCACAACTCTTTGTGAGAAAAAGTGTTTCCTCGTCTCTGTTCTAAATGGCTTACCCCTTATTCTTAAACTGTGGCCCCTGCTTCTGGACTCCCCCAACATCGGGAACTTGTTTCCTGCCTCTAGCGTGTCCAAATCTTAACAATCTTATATGTTTCAATAAGATCCCCTATCAACCTTCTAAACTCCAGAGGCAGCGGGCTTTTCAACTGTGTGCAGGCAATGTTGTCAATGTACCAGTGCCATCCACCTGCTCCGGCCACTGAGTCTAAATACCCACCACCCATTTTGAAGCAAGGCGAGGGGGGGTGAGGGGGGAGGTGAGGGGTGTTGTTCCCAAAGTCTGCATTTATCCCATAGTCAATGTTACTAAAACAGATGATGTGACCTTTGTGCAGTACTATTCGTGGGATCTAGCTGTCACAGGCTGGGTCCACAAATGGGGGGGCATCGGGGAAAGGGGGGGGGGGGGGTTGAAGAATGGGAGAAGGTAGGGTAGGGGGAGATGGGGATGTGAGGGGTGGGGGGGACTGGAGAAGGGGGAGAAGAGTGTAGCAGGGAGAAGGGAGGAAGAGGGGGAAGATAAGAAGGGGGGTGAGGGGAGGGGAGAAGGAGGGATGGGGGCAGTTTGGGGTTAAGAGGGGGGTGGAGGGGAGAGGGGAGTTCTGTCTACACTCACTGAATTCATCCCTGTGAAAAGTTAGAGACGGTGATTGGATCTGGAAGCGGACCAATACATCTGTAAATAAAACTGAACGACTCAGACATCTTTTCATTTGCACAATTGATTTTATTGTATTCATTTTAATATATTAATGTTTAAAATCCATGCATTGAAGGAAGAATATTTTACAGCCCATCTGTGGTCCTTAACCCCAACCCTAACCCTAACCGTTCATCACTCCCAGGACAGCCTACGTCAGCGTGTGACAGGGCGCACGACGTGATGAGACACCCAGATGTCGCCCCTGGATTTTGAACATTCCAAAATTGGCCCCGCTCCCCTGGTTGGAGCCGCTCCGCTCACGTGAGGCACCGCCATCGGCCGGGAGGGGGGGGTGGCGCTAGAAATAGCGGGAGTGGGAGAGAGGCGCGATTAGTCGAGGCACAGATTAGGTGTGAGATGGAGTTTAGTCGTGAGGTGGGAGGTTCATTTAAGTTGAGGTGGGGTTAAGGTCTGAGGTGAGGTGTGAGGTTTATTTGAGGGGCGAGGTTTGGTGAAGTACGGTTTAGTCGAGGCGAGGTTTAGGTATGAGGAGAAGTTTGGTATTTAGGTATCGTCGAGGCAACGGGTTTAGTTGAGGTGTCGGTGTGTAGGTGAGGGAAAGTGAGCGTAGGCAAGGTGAGGAGAAGTGGGTGTCTGAGCTCAGGTAGGGAGACCGAGGTGCTGTTGAAGGAGACGAGACCACTGCCTTTTGTGGCAGAGTATTCCACAAATTCACAAAACTCAGTGCCAGGCAAAGAGCCATTTCAGGTAACATATTTTTTGTAAAGATTTTTTTAGCTGTATGAGGCCATTTATTGAAACATATAAACATAAGATTATTAAGGGTTTGGACACGCTAGAGGCAGGAAACATGTTTCCAATGCTGGGAAAGTCCAGAACCAGGGGCCACAGTTTAAGAATAAAACTTTTTTCTTAAGAGATACTTTTTCACCCAGAGAATCTGTGGAATTCTCTGACTCAGAAGGCAGTTGAGGCCAATTGTCTGGAGGCTTTCAAGAGAGAGATAGATAGAGCTCTTAATGATAGCAGAGTCAAGGGATATGGGGAGAAAAAGAGAACAGGGTACTCAATGTGGATGATCAGCCATGATCACAATGAATGGAGGTGCTGGCTCGAAGGGCTGAATGGCCTACTCCTCCACCTATTGTCTATTATCTATTTCGTTAAATATATATCTTTTGGGGGCTATTTTACTGCTTATGTGTTAGAAAAATTCTAAGCTTCTGTTATGTAAACTACCAGCAGAAAGCTTGAGAATCACTTTCAATTTATTGAAAATGCATGAGCTTCAGGGGGTGCTGCCACTGGACCCCGCCGGGGTCCTAGCCAGCCTCCTGGACCCCCAGCCAATACTTCCTACTTTTTTTCTGAGGGTGAATATCATGCTTAGTCCACATTGCTTAAAAATTCTGGGTCTACTGTATGAGAAGGGGTCTAATATATATATATATATTAATATATAGTGTAATTCAATACAAAATAATAGTTAAAATAAAAAATTTAATGTTATTAAACATATGTAAGCTAGCTGTAAAACAAAAAAACGTTCAAATTAAGGATGTTTCATTCTAAATATATTTAATATAAAATAATTATAATTAAATTTAAAACACTGTTAACATTTATGACAGAAATTAAAATTTGTGGTGATCTGTCGTGGAACAACCCCATTGTAGAAGATAGCAGTGGTTACCCAGACCTCGTTACCAGTTGTGAAGGGGCCTCCATAACAGCTCAAGCTTCAGGGCCCCAAAAATGTAGGTCTGCCACTGATAAGGAGAGACTGGAGAGACGGGAATTTTCTCCGGAGATACTGCCTGACCCACTGAATTACTCCAGCACTTTGTGTCTATTTTTTGGATAGGCTGGAGTTTTTTTCTCTGCAATGTAGGAGGCTGGGTGTTGACCTTATAGAGTTTTATAAAATCATGAGACATAGTGTGCCCTCTATAATGTTTAGGACAAATTACCCATCATTTATTTATTTGCCTCTGGACTACACAATTTGAGATTCGTAATAGAAAAAAAATCACATGTGGTTAAAGTGCACATTGTCAGATTTTAATAAAGGCCATTTTTATACATTTTGGTTTCACCATGTAGAAATGACAGCAGTGTTTATACATAGTCCTCCCATTTCAGGGCACCATAATGTTTGGGACACAGCAATTTAATTTAATGTAAATGAAAGTAGTCATGTTTAGTATTTTGTTGCATATCCTTTGCATGCAGTGACTGCTTGAAGTCTGCGATTCATGGACATCACCAGTTGCTGGTGTCTTCTATGGTGATGCTCTGTCAGGCCTGCATTGCAGCCATCTTCAGCTTATGCTTGTTTTTGGGGGCTAGACCCTTTAAGTTTTCTCTTCAGCATATAAAAGGCATGCTCAATTGGGTTCCGATCAGGTGATTGACTTTGCCACTCAAGAATTGACCATTTTTTAGCTTTGAAAATCTCCTTTGTTGCTTTGTTTGGGATCATTTTCTTGCTGTAGAATGAACCGCCGACCAATGAGTTTTGAGGCATTTGTTTGAACTTGAGCAGATAGGAAGTGTCTATACACTTCAGAATTCATTATGCTAGTACCATCAGCAGTTGTATCATCAATGAAGATAAGTGAGCCAGTACCTTCAGCAGCCATACATGCCCAGGCCATAACACCCCCACCACCGTGTTTCACAGATGAGGTGGTATATTTTGGATCTTGGGCAGTTCCTTCTCTCCACCATACTTTGCACTAGCCATCAATCTGATAAAGGTTAATCTTCATCTCATCTGTCCACAAGACCTTTTTCCAGAACTGTGGTTGCTCTTTTAAGTACTTCTTGGCAAACTATAACATGGCCATCCTGTTTTTGCGGCTAACCAGTTGTTTGCGTCTTGCAGTGTAGCCTCTGTATTTCTGTTCATGAATTCCTCTGCGGACAGTGGTCATTGACAAATCCACACACGACTCCTGAAGAGTGTTTCTGATCTGTCGGTCAGGTGTTTGGGGATTTTTCTTTATTACTAGACCAAGTGCAGACCCGTTGGGTCTGCTCCCCCAACACAATATTCCACCACTCACCCGATTCCCCAATGCAACCCATTCCTCCAACGTAATATTGCACCATTCATGCATAGCCCCCAACTGCGCAGGCACAGCTCATTTCCCCTCATCCCCAGCACTCCTTCCTCCTCCTCTTCACCCACCCTCTTTTCCCCTCCTCCTCCCCTCCCCCAATCTCACCTTCCCTATCCGTTCCCCTACCCTGAGTCACTCCATAACTCCATCTCCTCCCCACCCCCCTCCACTATCCCTCCTCACCTGCCCCACTGCCCTCTTCTCTCTCTATTCCCCACTCCCTACCTCCCCCTTCCCCCCCCCCTCACCCTCTATTCCCCCTCCTCCCCCACCAGACATGAGACGGGGAAAAAAGAGGATGAAATAGATTTCTACACGGATTTTGAAATCCGCCGCCGCGGCTCCATCGCCACATGGCCCCATCATCGCGAGGCCTCACCGCCGCGGTCTCGATGCCTCCTGGCCAGGGCCTCGCGGGTAGTAGCCCGGGTTGGACGAAGCGGCCGACGATGCCCGCGGCTGGGCACCACAGAGGCCGTGAAGTGGGCTCGGCCGCTCGCCCGCTCGCCACCATGGAGGCACCCGCAGACGCAGCTCCAGCCGGCGGGGCGTTTATGATGCTCACTCGGCTCCTTCAGCTTTTATATTCTCCTCGCCAGGCAAGGCGGGCGCCACCCATGACTGACGGCAGACCTGGCCAATCAGTGCGGTGATGGTGCAGGAAGGGGAGTCCCAGGACAGGAGAGGAGACCAATCAGCGTGGCGGGACTGATAGGTGCAGAGACCAATCTGTGTATCCGCGGTTTTTAAGATTTTTAAGAATTTTAAACCTTAATAACTTTTCAAATATAACATTGATCAGAATAAAACTTGTTGAGAATGGTGAGTAAGGTGGCGAAAAATCATAGCGCTATCGCGTAGTGTTTTTGTGCAAGTAGAAGAAACGCAAAACCGGAAGAGCACAAGATCAGAGTTTTAGTTATGTATTGAGAGAATTCTTCTGTCATCAGCTGTGGAGGTCTTCCTTGGCCTGCCAGTCCCTTTGCGATTAGTAAGCTCACCAGTGCTCTATTTCTTCTGAATGATGTTCCAAACAGTTGATTTTGGTACGCCTAAGGTTTGGCTGATGTCTATAACAGTTGTATTCTTGTTTCTCTGTCTCATAATGCCTTCTTTGACTTTCATTGACACAACTTTGGATAAGGTGAATGGCTCCAGTCTTTTTCTTGGGCAAGGAGAGTCTAAAACTAGAGGGCGTAGATTTAAGATGAGAGGGGGAAGATTTAAAGGGGAGCTGAGGTGTAATCATTTCACGCAGTCGATATGTGGAATAGGTTGCTAGAGGAAGTAGTAGAGGTGGGTACAATTATAGCTTTTATAAGATATTTGGACAGGTACACGGATAGGAGTGGTTTACAGGGATATGTGCCAAGCAGAGACAAATGAGTGGCTCAGCTAAGCAAGTTAGTCGGCATACAGCACTGGAACAGGACCTTTGGCCCACAATGTCTGTGCTGGACACAATGCCAAGTTAAACTAATCCCTTCTACCTGCCCATGATCCATAACCCTCCATGCTCTGCATATCCATGTGCCCTTAATGTCTCTCAAATGCCATTATTGTATCTGCCTCCATCACCACCCCTGGCAGCACATTCCAGGCATCCATCAGTCTCTGGGTAAAGAACTTGTCTGGCACATCTTCTTTAAACCTTTCCCCTCGCACCTGATTCTGCGCAGTGTCGCCATATCTCTCAATAACTCTATTAGAAACCAGGGACTTGGTTAATGGTCTCGGACATCTCCTTCAAACTTTTCCCCTCTCACCTGATTCTGCGCTGTATAACCATATCGCTCTATAACTCCATTAGAGATCAGGGACTTGGTTAATAGTTAATGATGGGGCTACAGTCTTAGGGTTTAGGTTTAGGATGTGAGGGTTGGAATTGAGATTAGTATATTGAATAGAATAATTGTTGGGACTTGGATGTTTGCTAGGTTTATAATCATGAGTTGTGTTTGGCGTACTGTACACAGAGCTCCCAATATGGTAAGGTTAGATATAAAGTGGTAATTAATGTTATGGTTTAATGAAGGGAGTGTATTAATGTTGCAGTTAGATTACCTTGAGTAGGATTATGACAATCTTGTATTATGTTATGGGATGCGTGTTATATCTAGAATTGGCAATTTATGAATAGGTATATTGTTAGGACTGCAAATCCTTTCAGCATTATTGTAAGGATTGTGAGCATGATTAGGATTAGGGTTTGCCTGCATGTTGAGATGAGTGTTAGAAACTGTGCGTTCATCATTTTTCTGGACTACATTATTTCTCAGGAAAATTTCACTATGTTGGAAATCTGTCAGACTCAAAAATATTTATTTCTTCAAGTGGGCCTGTGCTTAATAAAACACAACCTAAACAATTAATTTGTTTCCTCTAACAAGCTGACAGCAGTAAAGAACTAGCTTGTTCCGGGAAAATTTTAATTTTGACATATTCGCCGTTGGCAGTGCTTAGAGATAAGGATATCTTCGATCTACTCTTTCACTTAGGTTGGAGTAATTGGGTTCCTTGGTCATTTTCAATCCTGCTCATTAATTTCCTGCATGTGCCTTAGTTTGTGCTTACGTCTCTTGCTGGTTACTACCAAGGCAAGAGCCAGAGCAAATGCCAGCCCCAGTGCCAAGATCATTGCCAGAGCTACAATCAAACTCGCTGGCACTGTCAGTTTCACCCTACAAGCTGATGAAGGTGGTCCACCTTCAGACTTCAGAGATACAGAGCAGAAACAGGCCCTTCGGCCCACCGAGTCCTCGCTGACCAATGATCACCCCCATACACTCGCACTATCCTACACACTGGAGACAATTTACAATTTTTACCAAAGCCAATCAACCTCAAACCTGTAGGTCTTTGGAGTGTGGGAGGAAACCAGATAACAAGGAGAAAGCCCACGCGGTCACGGGGAGAATGCACAAATTCCGTACTGACAGCACCCGTGGTTGGGATCGAACCCGGGTCTCTGCGGTGAGGCAGTAGCTCTGTGTCGCCCCAAACTAACCTGCTATCAAGCAAAATGGCCTGAAGTAGGGAAGAGTGAAATACTGGGAAGCTGTGTGTGTAGGGTCTACCGTGTGCTTTAGTGCTGTAACTACATACTGAAACCAGCTCTGCTGCATTTTCCATCATACCTGAGCTCACTGCCTGCTGAGGTTTTGGGTATGTTCCCATTCACAAACCCAAACACAGGTCTTGCATCTAATTTAGTCCCAATCGCTACAGTAGTTTGAGATACAAACTGCCCCCTCACTTGGTGAGCTCCTGGTTCTTTTCCTCCTGAATCGAGCAAGGAAGCAGAAAGTAAACGGAGAGGAAAGCAGAGAGAGGGTGCAGGGAGAGGGGACAGAGAGGGTAGAGAGTGGCAGGACGCACAGAGTAAGGAGAGTCATGGAGAACAGGGAGGGGGGGTAGAAATAGAGGAGATCATGCTCAGAGAAGGGGAAGAAAGGTGGAGTAATGCAGCTGGGGGGAGGAAAAGGAGAGGGGGGAGAGAGAGAGAGAGAGAGAGAGTGTCTGAAGGTGAGACAAGGGAGAACAGGAAGACAAATGGAAAATAGAAAGACTAATGGAGGATGAAGACAAGAGGGTAGAGAAAATGAGATTGAGAATGAGACAATAGAGAAGGAGCAGATCTTGGTGCTGGCGAGATTTCCACTGCTGCTCTTTGGACAGTCATTTTCTGCAGACTGAGGGTTCTGACAGAGCGAGGAGAAGTTCCAAGGAAGGAAGAAGGATCAGAGCAAGGGTTCAAGTGGAGATCAGGGTGGGTTCAGGCAGAGGCCAGGGTGAGGGTCATTTGGGTTAAGGTAAGATTCTGGAGCGGAGGGTTGATGTCAGTCTGGGGGTTCAGGGGGTGTCAGCAAGGGGCCAGCCCCAGGGGTGGGGTTCAGGACTCTCAATGAGTTGAGAATGAGGTGCATGAAATGCACGGAGGCGCAACGGTGGAGTTGCTGCCGTATAGCGCCAGAGAGCCGGGTTCGATCCTGACTACGGGTGCTGTCTGTACGAAGTTTGTATGTTCTCCCTGTGACCGTTGGGGTTTTCTCCCACATCCCAAAGACATGCAGGTTTGCAGGTTAATTGACCTCCGCAAATTGTCCCAGGTGTGTAGTATAGAAATGGTGTACGGGTGGCCGCTGGTTGGCATGGACACGGTGGGCCGATTGGCCTGTTTCCATGCTGTATCTTGAAGCAAAGTCTGGGCGAGGATGCACCATGAGTGAGCGAGTTGTTGTCTGCACCGTGTGATGGGGTGGGGGAGGCCGACCCAATTACAAAATGCATTGGACAAACACCTCAGATGGAGGAGAAGGTGAGGCCTCCGGGAAGGAGCATGGGATTTAAACGAAAATGCACAACACAGCCAAGCTCTGACACAGCTCCTTCAATCTAGTCCAGACTTCAGGAAACTTTCAGTTCTGAAAAGGAAGCCAAGTGCTGACCTTAAAATGTATTTTCATTTTAATGAATCACGGGTTTTCCATGCACATCCTGCTGACGTGATACTGGAGTTTAATGTTACACCCTCTACCCCAACCCCCGCCCCCCCTCCACAAGGCAAAAAAACCAGCAGTCTGAAGAAGGGTCTCAACTCAAAACATCACCCATTCCTTCTCTCCAGAGTTGCTGCCTGTCCCGCTGAGTTACTCCAGCTTTTTGTGTCTATCTTCGGTGTAAACCAACATCTGCAGTTCCTTCCTACATATTCCGCATTTGTTTTTGATGGGTTAAAAATAACTGACATTGTGTTTCTCTGTGTTATTCTCAGTCGGGATAACGAGTCACTGGGGAGTGACTCTGATCCATGCGACCCCACCATCAAAATATTCCAAATTCCCCCTTTGTTAATGGCCTCTCGGACAGGGGCCGGCGCAGCAATCTGCGTCTGTTTAATGACTTCCGTTTTGCGAGCCCCCGATCCTTCATCTTTACTACGGATGTTCGGTCACTCTGCACCTCCATCCCCCACTAGGAAAGCTTTAAAGCCCTCGGTTTCTTTCGCGAAGGTTACAACCAGCCAATTCTCCTCTACGGACACTCTCCTCCACGCAGCACAGCTGGTCTGGATGTGTTCTGTACCTTTTCATACCTCCAGTTTCCCTCTCTTCTGATTCTTAGTCCGAAGAAGAATCTCGACCCGAAACATCACATTTCTTTTCTCTAGAGATACTGCTTGACCCGCTGAGTTACTCCGGCATTTGGTGTCTTTCTTCAGTGTTAACCAACATCTGCCTTTCCTTCCTACCCCTTTATCTTTTTGACCAAATTTACACCCTCATTCTCCACCCAGTCCCATTACTTTGCCATCCTTATCCTTCCTCCTTATTGGAACATGCCAGTTCTGAACATTGATAAGCTGTCCTTTAAATTACTCTTGTCAGATGCGGACTTACCCAATAACAACTTCTCCAAGTTTACTCTCGCTATCTCCTGCCTATAATGTCTTACTCCAATGTAGTACCTTCCTCCAATGCCCTTATCCAATATCCTGATGGAGCGTATTGAGTATTCATCGGTCTTGCAGTTGCATGGGTGAGGTCCGTGTCAGAGCGGAGTTGGTAACAAATTGGATGGGGCTGGGTGGCTGTGGTCGGGCCGGTGAGGGCTGGGGTTGAGGCATCTCGAGGGCAATTTTGAAGTCTAGTTCATCTCACGAGTGCTGGGCAGTTGTGAGGGGTCAAGACTCGTGCAGAAACCTGGGCAGATGACAGGGTATCACTCTGCAAGTCTGGCATGTGCCCATACTGATACCCACATCTGGCACCACTGGTGACTGCACTGAGCGTAAAAGACTGGAGATGGAACTCCATGCATGAGCGAGAAGGAACAGTCAAGAGGGTCAAGTCGACAGTGTTTTTATTGTCGTATGCCCTGAAGTGGAACATTGGAATTCTTACCTGGAAGAACCATCAACTGGGAGTTTTTCGACATGGAGGTGGCTCAGTGGTACAGCTGCCATACAGCGCCAGACAGATCCATCCTGACTACGGGTGCTGCCAGTGTGGAGTTTGTATCTTCTCCCAGTGGCTGTGTTAGTTTACTCCGGGTGCTCCGGTTTCCTCCCACACTCCAAATACGTGCAGGTTTGTCGGTTAATTGTCCCGAGTGTGTGCAGGAGCGAACTAGTGTATGCGGAATGACTGGTCAACATGGACTCGATGGGAAGAAGGGTCTGTTTCCATCCTATATCTCGAAACTCTACTAAATCAGCTTCTGGTTTTGAGACAAATGGACTTCAACTATTGAGTGTAGAGTGCAGGGGGGGGGGTCGGGGTGAGGTTTTGACAGAGGATCAGAAAGGGATGGTGAGGGAGCCGGAGAAAAGTTGTGGGGACAGACAATAGACAATAGGCAATAGACAATAGGTGCAGGAGTAGGCCATTCGGCCCTTCGAGCCAGCACCGCCATTCAATGTGATCATGGCAGATCATCCCCAATCAGTACCCCGTTCCTGCCTTCTCCCCATATCACCTGACTCCGCTATTTTTAAGAGCCCTATCTAGCTCTCTCTTGAAAGCATTCAGAGAACCTGCCTCCACCTGAGGCAGAGAATTCCACACTCACCACCCTCTGTGAGAAAATGTGTTTCCTCGTCTCTGTTCTAAATGGCTTACTCCTTAATCTTAAACTGTGGCCCCAGGTTCTGGACCCCGCCAATATCGGGAACATATTTCCTGCCTCTAGCGTGTGCAAACCCTTAACAATCTTATATGTATCAATGAGATCCCCTCTCATCCTTTTAAACTCCAGTGTACAAGCCCAGCTGCTCCATTCTCTCAGCATATGACAGTCCTGCCATCCCGGGAATTAACCTTGTAAACCTACGCTGCACTCCCTCAATAGCAACAATGTCCTTCCTCAAATTAGGGGACCAAAACTGTACACAATACTCCTGGTGTGGTCTCACTAGGGCTCTGTACAACTGCAGAAGGACCTCTTTGCTCCTATATTCGATTCCTCTTGTTATAAAGGCCAACATGCCATTCGCTTTCTTCACTTTCATAGACTGATGTGCAAGGATCCCCAGATCCCGTAGTATTCTGCCTTCCTGTTTTTGCTACCAAAGTGGATAACCTCACATTTATCTGCATTAAACTTCATCTGCCATGCATCTGCCCACTCCCCCAACCTGTCCAAGTCACCCTGCACTCTCATAGCATCCTCCTCACAGTTCACACTGCCACCCAGCTTTGTGTCATCTGCAAATTTGCTAATGTTACTTTGAATCCCTTCATCCAAATCATTGATGTATATTGTAAATAGCTGCATTCCCAGCACCGAGCCTTGCGGTACCCCACTAGTTACTGCCTGCCATTCTGAACGGGACACGTTAATCCCTACTCTTTGTTTCCTGTCTGCCAACCATTTCTCTATCCATATAAGCACTCTACCCCCAATACCATGTGCCCTAATTTTGCCCACTAATCTCCTATGTGGGACCTTATCAAATGCTTTCTGAAAGTCCAGGTACTGGCTCTCCCTTGTCCATTTTCCTAGTTACATTTTCAAAAAATTCCAGAAGATTAGTCAAGCATGATTTTCCCTTCGTAAATTCATGCTGATTCGGACCAATCCTGTTACTGCTATCCAAATGTTCGGCTATCTCATCTTCCCCAGCCTCTTCCCCACCACCGATGTCAGGCTAACTGGTCTATAATTCCCTGTTTTCTCTCTCCCGCCTTTAAAAAGTGGGCTAACATTAGCTACCCTCTAATCCACAGGAACTGATCCTGAGTCAATAGAACATTGGAAAATTATCCCCAATGCATCCACGATTTCTAGAGCCACTTCCTTAAGTACCCTGGGATGCAGACCATCAGGCCCTGGGGATTTATCAGCCTTCAGTCCTATCAGTCTATCCATTTCCTGCCTAATGTGGATTTCCTTCAGTTCCTCCATCACCCCAGATCCTCTGGCCACTACTATATCAGGAAGATTGATTGTATCCTCCTTAGTGAAGACAGATCCAAAGACAGAGTTGTAAGTAGATTAGAGTTAGGATGAGGGGAACGGAGAGAGGCTGTGAGCAGATTAAAAGAGAGGATGTGAATTGGTTAGAGAGTATGACCTGGTCAATTATAAATGAGTTCCAAATTGTATCACGAAGGCTGTTCTGCCCATTTACAATCTCTGCACCTAAACCATCCCCCACCCCCTCGGTCGATATTGGCACCCATTTCATTGCGATTAGGAGAAAGGTTACACTGAATTTTCTATTTGGAGAAAGCTCAATTTAATATCAGAATAACCCTCCTAACATTTCTCTTGGCTTGTGTTTTGCAAGCCCCGTGTTTATTTAATTGATCAGTGTTTTCAGCTGACTCTTCCTGGAAGTTGCGGGATTCGATACTTCCTGCAGGTTCAAAATGTTGACAGGATCAGTTATTGGAAAGGTTAGAAAGAATGTAGCACTTGCCCCGTCTCATCTCTAACATTTCCTTTGCTCGGCACTCAATACCTTCTGCTTGGTTATCCAATTAGTGCCAGGCTGCCAGTGCGTTTGGAATTGAGGAGAGCGGTCCATTGGGAACGAGAGTTGCTGACTGTGAGAGGAGTACAAAGGTAACTTTTCACAGTGTGTGGACGCCTGGATTCTTGATTAGTGCAATCTGTAAAGAAGCACCATTGAAGCAATCCATACAGTGCTGTGCAGAGCCTGTGACGCCCTA
The DNA here is from genome assembly GCA_035221665.1 of Okamejei kenojei. Lineage (NCBI taxonomy): Eukaryota > Metazoa > Chordata > Chondrichthyes > Rajiformes > Rajidae > Okamejei > Okamejei kenojei. Next base: position 28,821,130 of record CM069135.1, on the reverse strand, counting down.
TTCCCACAGACACTACTTTGCTACCACGGCACCCAGCAATAATTTGACTCCAACCATGACACTTACGATTTACAGAATTAATGAATTGTGCTTCAGTTTTCTTGCTCCATCAATTTCGTTGTTCCCATTGATTTTTTTTGTTTTCTGTGAAGTGTTTTGAAGGGGATTGTTACTCTGCCTTTATTAACGTGGATTTTCACTGGAGTCTTTACTTCCTGCGAAAGAACCTCGAGTTGTTAAAAGATTCCTGAACTTGATTCTTGAACAGATGGCTTGGGAGGGTGTGCCTCAGATGGATTTTCTGGTCCACTGAGGTTAACTGCCGATGAACAATAATATCCCAGGCATTCTGCTTCATTGTAATTCAGTGAGATATGAACACAACTCATCTTCAATCATGCTTGTGATGAGGACAACTTGCTGCAGTTGCACAATATGGAGCTATATTGGAGAATTGAACATCAAGGCAAACACCACAGGACCAGTGGCTGGACTGTTTACAGACGCACATTTCAGAGCTACTTCACAAAAGCAAGGGAGCAATGGGGCAAATAGATGGAATGAAAGACTGCAAATACAGAATGGCTTGTATTTATAAAGCTATTTTTGTAAGTTCAGGCTGTGGCAAGAGTTTTACAGCTAACAAACTACCTTTCGAACTGTTGTTCATGCTGTAACATGGTCTAGACTGTTATCTGTCATAGGCCAAGAAAACCAAAAAGAATCAGAATAAGAGTGAGAAACAGAGTCGGAGATACACAGAGGAGGAGTAAGAGAGGGAAAGAGAGATTGAGTCATAGTCATACAACATGGAGACCCAACTCATCCTTGCCAACCAGTTTTTATTACTGAGCCAGTCCAATTTGTCTGTGTTAGGCTCATATTGCTCTAAGCCTTCGCTAATCCATGTACCTGTCTAACTATCTTTTAAACATCGTCTTTGAACCAGCCTCTTCAGCTTCCTCTGGCGGTTCAATCCATAGACACAGTACATTCTGCATGAAGAAATTGTCTCTCGAGTCTAAGTCTTTTCCCTCTCATCTTAAACCTATGCCTCTTTTTTCTGTACTCTGGGTAAAGGCTGTGACCATTCACCTTATCTATGCCTCTCATGATTACATATACATCTCTATAAAGGGCCTGTCCCACTTACGCGATTTTTTCGGCGACAGCCTGTATGGTCGTGAGAGGTCTCCTATGGTCGTGAGAGGTCTCCAAAGAGTCGTAGCATCTTCCTGGTCGCCGCTGAATTTTCAACATGTTGAAAAATTTTGGTGACCTATGACGGGTGCAGGCAGTCGCCGAAAAGTGGGACAGGCTCTTAGGGTCACCCCTCATCCTCTTACGCTCCAAGAATAAAAAGACCCAGCCTATCCAACCTCCCTTTATAACTCAAGCCCTTGAGTCCTAGTAACATTCTGGTGAATCTTTCCTGCACTCTTTCTTGCTTAATGACATCCTTCCATTAGCCAAACTACACACTATACTCCAGATGCGTCTCATCAATGTTTTGTACAGCTGTAACATGACTTAAAAACTTCTGTACTCAATACACTTAGCAATTGAAGGCAGGCATGCCAAGCACCATCTTCACCACCCTGCCAACCACTGTCACCACTTTCAAGGAACCAGTCCTAGTGCATCTGTGCCCCTGGGTCTTTCCACTCTGCATCGCTCTCCAGGCCCCCAACATTTAGTGTAAAAGTCCTCCCCTGGCTTGACTTACCAAAATGCAAGGGAAAATACCAGAGCAGATGCTAGAGAAGCAGAGACAGAAAGATTGGGAGCAAGAGAAATAGAGGGAGAGTGGACAAAATAAAGTGAGACTTGAAGAAAAACAGGGACGGAAGAATGAAGAGAGTTGGTATGGAAGATCGCCGAAAGAAAGGGGGTGAAAGAGTTGCTTTTCTCCCAGAATGTGTCCTGTGCTGCAGTCAGTCTCCAAAACCAGTGTTTAATATTAGATGTCCTTCCTAAACTCATCTGCCCCTCTCTTGACTCCTAATTGTTTTTATCCCTCAGACCTCCCCATCCCTCATATTTGCACATTGACTTTCTTCCCCTCCTCTCTTCTTACTCTGCTCCCTGTTCTCTCCTGTCCTCCACTCAAGTCTCCTGCATCCTCTTCTCCTCCACCGCTTTCATCTCCTCTCTCCAATGATTCAGTTCCTTCTGTCAAAACTCTCCTCTTCTCTCTTCCCTTCTCCTCTTTTCCCTATCTATTTCCTTATCCTTCTTCGTTTCCCAATTAATCAACCCTCGCCCCAATTTCTCTTTCCTCTCTGTGAATCTCTCCCGCCCCTTCTCAACAACCTTTTCCCTAGCCTTCCGCTTGCCACCGCTCAACTGCCCCAACCTACACCTCCATCATCAGGATCTGTGTTAACAGCAGAGAAATTCATAAACAATCAACTTAGAAGTTTGGATAAAGAGCCACGTCTCCACGTTTGCTGGTGACACAAAGATTGCAGCGTTGTAAGCAGTGACCACTGATACTCAACACACCAAAGATGGCTAAACGTCATGCCTATTCCATGACAGCTGGAAGCATTAGATTACAAAGAGAATGGATAAATTGAATGGGTAAAGCTGTGACAAATGGATTTCATGGTGGCCAAATATAAGATTCTCCCTACTTGAACTGGAAAAGAACAGAGTATTACTAACTGATGAAAATCTGGAACCAGTCAAAGTTTGAAGAGCCTTAAAGGCCCATGTACATGCTACCTTAAAACATAACCATATAACCATATAATAACCATATAACGGACAGATGATCAAAAATAATCAATAGGGCAAGTGGAGTTTAAGATGATTGGTAAAAATGACAGAACAGTCATGTGAAAAATAAGTGAGTCTTGTTCGTACAGGTGGAAAGAGTGATAGAAATAGCTTGCAAAGTAACTTGTAAAAAAGAAAATTGTTGGAATACTTGGAATAGTGAAAAGAGAGGAAATGGGTAGTAGGCAGCAACTACTGGACACCATAGACCTTGCATGGAATGATGGCAGGAATGACCTTCTGTGCTGAAGATGCCATGAATAAGGCAGAATATTTCCATGAAGTTTTCTTTAGTAACAGAAGCTGTGTTTCTGAGAGGCGTGCTACCGTACACATGGATCCATTCCCCATGCTGAATTGCAAGCATTGATATCGGATAAAGACTTTGCCTCGGACCTTTTTCTGGCGGGCAGTAGCAGCTGCGCGAAGCGCTTTGAATTTAGTGAGGGACAAATTGGAGCTACCAGCATGACTGCATTGCCCACTGTCATCAATCAGGGAGGGTTAGTCTTGCGGTAACCAGCAGCAGCTGGAAATCTAACCAATTCACTCCAACCAGCAATGGATTATGAGCCCCGTTTTCCCCAAGGGAGGAATTATGCTTCCCTGGTAAGAAATTCCAGGAAGGAGTCGGAGACAAAAACAACAGCTGCCTCCTGTCATTTCAAAGCACGTGGAAGGACAGGTTTGAAAACTCGGGAGAAGGTTGGGATGATGAGCGTGGCAATCCCGTGTCAAAGACCCTCTTGGAGCAGAGGAATGGAGGATATCACTTGACCCTTTGCACTAGTATATGAAAAGGATGTCTTTCAGCTCTTAAAGCTCCAGGTGTGGCCTCCTTTACATTGGCGAGACCAAGTGTAGGCTTGATGACCATTTCGCCACACACCTAGGCTCGGTCTGTGAAGGCCTGTTGGATCTCCTGGTTGCTAACCATTTTAACTTCCCTTCCCATTCCCAGACAACCTCTCTGTCCTGGGCCTCCTCCATTGCCAGAATAAGGCCACAATCAAAATGGAGGAACAGACCCGGGTTTGATCCTGACTACGGATGGAGCAGCACGGTAGCGCAGCAGTAGAGTTGCTGCATTACGCCTCCAGAAATCTGGGTTCGATCCTAGCTACTGCTGTTGTCTGTACGGAGTTTGTACGATCTCTTCGGGTTTTCTCCGGGATCTCTGGTTTCCTCCAACGCTCCAAAGACTTACGGGTTTGTGGGTTAATTGATTTGTATAATTGTAAATTGTCCCTAGTGTTTGTAAGTTAGAGTTAGTGTGGGATCACCGGTCGACGCGGACTCGGTAGTCTGTTTCCGCGCTGTATCTCGAAAACTAAACTGAATTAAACAAGACATTTTTTCTCTCAGAGAGCCATGAATTGACTTCTCTAGAGAGGCAGAATCATGGAATGTCTGTTCAAGACAGGGACTGGGCTACTGAGGACGAGCCTCAACAAGGACCACTGCGCCATTATTCAGACATGGCCCAATGCACAATCCAGGAGGAGCAGGCGATATCTCATCCACCTCGCCTCCATCTTGGGGGCAGCATGCGCTGCGGGTGAGTCTCCAGCAGTGCAGGAAGGATCTGACTGGGGCTGGACCCCTCCCTCTGCCCCCGAGCGATCCCGCCATCAGATAATATACAAGAGTCGCCCCTCTGAACCAGCCCATTGGTGACTGCAACATGACCATGGGACCCACACGTGTTGTCAGTGCTGAGAAAATGAAGTGATCATGAAAGAAACCAGAGGAATTGGTTAGTGAAATGGACATTTGTGTATGTAGCAGCTGTTGGTGATGTTATTGCTTATTATTTATCACATTAAATGATTGCCTGCTGGAGTCCTAATCCTGATGCTCAGATGAAGGAGGACGGGGATCTATAATCGGCCGACTTAATGGCAGCCATTTATTTAATTGTGCCATTACGATTATGCATAAACAAAGCTCCATTAAACCAACAGTTGTCATAGAAATATTGTCCACAGATTTGCTTGCCTTCCTCCAGATGATGTGCTGGATTAACGTGCCTCTGAATGATCCATTTTCTCAGGAATCCTTTCAAAATAAAGTACGGTAACTAGCTGAGCCTTTCCTCCACCAGTCAACCCCAGAGCATTCTCCCACTCACCGTGTCCAGAGGCAGGAATGCACACTCTCGTAGCCACCCCACCCTCCTCTTGTACGATGAATGAGCAGAAGTGTGCAAAGCGAAGAGCACCACACTCACTTTGCAACTTTCACCATCTGTCCTTAGGGATGTGCTTTAGTTTTAGAGTTGCAGCATGGAAACAGATCCTTCGTTCCGCACCGACCAACATTCCCTGCACATTAATACTATCCCACACACACCAGGGGCAATGTTACAATTTTACCAAGCCAATTAGCCTGCAAACTTGTAACATCTTTGGAGTGTGGGCGGAAACTGAAGCTCCTGGAGAAAACCTAGGCAGGTTACAGGGGGAACGTATGAACTCTGTATAGAGAGCACCTGTAGGATCTAACCCGGGTCACTGACGGTGTCAGGCAGCAACTCTACCGCTGCACACTATTGAGGGGCATCTCCACCACACCGTGCCCCCCATGTCCAGCAGCGGAAGGACCTTAGACTGTGGCCCTCCCCCACCGAGCCTTGGCGTTGGCTGCACCGAGCTTCAGTGCGTCCCTCAGCACGTACTCCTGCAGTCTGCAGCGGGCCAGTCGGCAACATTCCCTGACGGACATCTCGCTCTGCTGGGTGGTGAACAATGCTCGGGCAGACCAAAGAGCGTCTTTCACCGAGTTGATTACCCTCCAGCAGCGCTCGATGTCAGCCTCTGAATGTGTCCCTGGGAACAGTCCGTAAATCTGGCGATGAGGCATTTTGCCAGACAAGCTGGGCAGTCTGCTCAGGGAACCATAGAGTCCTTTCCCTGCAGTGCCTGCAGGACATTCTGTGCTGACCACTGCCCAATGGACATGTGGTCAAAGGTGTTGGTCCGGAAGAACCCTTCCACCGACGACAGATGGGGCGGCAATGTCCAGCTGACTGGCACATTGCGTGGCACCTGCGCCAGGCCCATCCTTCGCAACACCGGGGACAGGTAGAACCTCAGCAGGTAGTGACACTTGGTGCCCACGTGCCTTGGCTCTACACTCCGCCTGATGCAGCCACACACGAAGGTGGCCATCAGAATGAGGGCGACGTTGGGCACGCTTTTACCCCCGTTGTCTGCTGACTTGTACATTGTGGCCCGTCGCACCCGGTCTATCCTTGACCCCCAGATGAACTGGAAGATGGCCCGGGTGATCCCTGTGGCATAGAAGGGAGGGACAGGCCACACTTGTGCCAAGTACAGCAGTCCCGGGAGCACCTCACACCTGATGACCAAATTCTTTGCCGTTATGGAGAGGGAGCGTTGCCTCCACAGCTCCAGCTTCCTCCCCACCCTGGCTATCCGCTCCAGCCAATTTTTGTTACATGCCTCAGCCCCCCCGAACCAGATCCCCAGCACCTTCAAGAAGTCAGGCTTGATGGTGAAGGGGACGGAAGATCTGTCGGGCCAGTTGCCAAAGAGCATGGCCTCGCTCTTCCTGCGGTTCACCCTGGCTCCCGTGGCGACTCAAACTGGTCGCAGATACTAATCAGTCTGCGAACTGACCCTGGGTCTGAGCAGAAGACAGCGACATCGTCCATGTACAAGGGAGGTTTTTACTTGAATGCCCCCACTGCCTGGCAATGTCACTCCTCTTATGCTCGCATCCTTCCTGATGGATTCGGCAAAAGAGTTCAAATACAGCAGACAAACAAGACAGGAGAGAGAGGGCAACCCTGCCTAACTCCAGACCTTACAGGGAAACTGTCTGATTCCCACCCATTGATTTGGACTGCACTACGGATGTTGGTGTAGAGCAGTTTGATCCAATTCCTGATTCCCTCCCCAAAACCCATTTTGGAGAGCACGTCCCTCATGTACGTGTGCAAAATCCTGTCGAAGGCCTTCTCCTGGTCCAAGCTGACTAGGCAGGCATCCACCCGTCTGTCCTGCACGTAGGCGATGGTATCTCTCAGCAGCGCTAGGCTGTCTGAGATTTTCCTGCCAGGTACAGCACAGGTTTGGTCCGGGTGGATCACCTGTCCCAGAGCAGACTTGACCCGGTTGGCGATGGCCTTAGACAGGATCTTGTAGTCTACATTCAAGAGTGTTATGGGTCTCCAATTCTTTATGTCCTTCATCTCCCCCTTCTGCTTGTAGATTAGGGTGATGTTGCCCTTCCTCATGGAGTCTGACATGCTACCAGCTAGAAGCATGTTGTTGTACACTTCTAGCAGGTCCGGGCCCATCCAGTCCCACAGAGCCGAATACAACTCGGCCGGTAAGCCATCGTTTCTGGGAGTTTTATTCATCCGTTGTAACCAACCTGATCTCCCAGTGGCTCAGCACCAACTCCCCCTCCAATTCCGAATCCAACCTTTCTGTCCTGGGCCTCCTCCATGGCCAGAGTGAGTCCCACTGCAAATTGGAGGAGCAGCACCTCATATTTCGCTTGGGTAGTTTACACCCCAGCATTATGAACATTGACTTATCCAATTTCAGGTAGTCCTTGCTTTCTCCCTCCTTCCCCTCCCCGTCCCAGCTTTCCCACAGCCTACTGTCTCTGCCTCTTCCTTTCTTATCCCGCCCCCCCCCCCCCCCATCAGTCTGAAGAAGGGTCTCGACCTGAAATGTCGCCTATTCCTTCGCTCCATAGATGCTGCCTCATCCGCTGAGTTTCTCCAGCACTTTTGTCTACCTTGTTTAATTTAGTTTAGTTTAGAGATACACCGCAGAAACGGGCCCTTTGGCCCACCAAGTCCACGCGGTCCCCACACAGGAACACTATCCTAAACACATTAGGAACAATTTATCAGCAGTTCCTTCCTACACAGGGACAATTTACAATTTTACCAAAGCCAATTAACCTGTACGTCTTTGGAGTGTGGGAGGAAACCGGAGGACCCGGAGAAAACCCACGGGGTACAAACTCCGTACACACAGCACCAGTAATCAGGATTGAACCCGTGTCTCTGGCGATGTAAGGCATTAACTTTACTGCTGCGCCAGCAATTCCTCATCATCACTACCTTAACGAAGTTCTTCCCCTTATTCTGAAATCATATGTACCCAAATTTCAAACAAAACCCATCAGAGAAACTAATCTTTCAGTATCTACCCTGGCGATTCGCCACAACTTTAGTAAATGCCCTCCTCATTTTCCTTAACCCCAATATATGGGCCTTTATCCAGCTTAGTCTTACTTCATATTCCATCCCTGCAACCCAAGAATTGCCCACGTAAACTGTCTTTGCACTGTTTCCAATGTAAGTACATCATTCTTAGGCATGGAGACCAAAACAGCATGGAGTTGTCAGGGAGCGGTCCTACCCTAGAAAGTTGCATCCGTTACTTTTGCACTGCGCAGCCTCTGCACTAAAGGCAGCTATTCCAACAGCATTACTTGTTGCATCTGCACTCCAGCCTTTTGTCTTTCTAGCAGTTTGACTGCCAGATTCCTTCTTTTTTTTAAGAGATCCAGTGTGGAAGCAGGCCCATCAGCCCACCGGGAACCCACCGACCAACAATCACTACACTAGTTCTATGTCACCCCAGTTTTTGCATGCTACACACTAGAGGCAATTTACAGAAGCCAATTATCCTACAGACCTCAATTTCCTGATTTTTCTGCCTATTTCAACTATATCTAACTCCATCAATCCAGTCTCCACAACACCCTGGGGTAGAGAATTCCAGAGATTCGCCAACTTCTATGAGTAGATTTTGTAATCTCATTATACTTAACTAATGATTTGTTTTCACTCTTCCTTCCACATTGTGGCATACTGTGCATCATCTGCCAGGCAGGCTTGTTTATGCTGCCTATACTCTCTGCTGGCTCTTTGTATCATCCTCACAGTTTGCTGCCCCACCTACCTTTGTATAATTACCCGCTGGAGGAGATGAGTAGAGAGTACCTGGCCTGGGAAACATCTTAGTCAGAGTGGAAGGGATACACTTAGATAACACTTTGCTATCTAACTTCTGCTGTCTCGAGACATTGTGCAACAAGGGTGACGGAGCAATGAAGAGTTCACAGCCATTCACCAACTGTCAAACTCACAAGTGTGCGTGCAATTTGGATACTGGCATTTTGGGAGTGATTAAGATTGTAAAACACTCTTGCCGTTTGTTGCTATTGCACCGAGAATGAACCACTTGAGCTCCGAGCTCCCCACGTACAGTTCATGAAACAATCTTGCGTTCTCAACCATGTCTCACGCCATCTGTTCAGCTCACACATGGAGTCTGAATTTAAAGGGGAACTGTGCGGACAGATTGAACAGAGATACTCACAACAGCAATGCAGCAACAATGGCCATTCCCATTCAGGTTGTCCTGGGCTACATCTTCAGCATCCTTCTCACAATGTGGAACCCAAGACAATACACACTGCTGCAACTCACCGGCTTACCTTTTGTTGAACTATTGTTTGACGTAACTAGGAACTAGTTCACTCAATGGATCTTCCTGTCGTTTTTAGGATTGGGGTGTTTTAGATGACAATCAGTTTCAGTAATTACCTGTTTTAGGTATGCATCTCATTAGCTACTGACCCTGCTAAAGGCTCTATGGGATAAACTTGTTGCTCTGGGTTTGCACAAATCCAACTTTCAGGTATGGGAAACCCCATGGATCTTAAAGAGCAAGGTCGGATTGGGGGTTGCAGTGGACACAGCTGCCTGGAAGTATTTGCTGATTCAGCTCATTCTGATTTCTAGAAAGTGACTGAGTTACCAACAGTGACTAGATTTTGGAGAACACGGATAGACAACATGGAAACGCTGCCTATACATGTTCTCCAGAGATGCTACCTAAACTGCTGAGTTACTCCAGCACGTTGTGTGTTTTTTTTGTAAATCTGTGATTCCTTGAGTTTAGAGTCATTAGGCTTTGCAAGGCGGATGCGCGAGCATTAAAGTCAAGGTTATTTCTTTACCTTGGGTACTATTTTCACTGTGATTCCAAAGTAAAGTTTAGGTTCAAAATTCAGCACAAAATCAGCACACTTCAACGTTTAATAAAATCCAATGCTCTCAACATTCATTTTCAGTGCATTAAAAGTTAGTTGGGTCAAGCAAAGGGATGAAGCTAGCAGGGATCCTGCCCTGGATTACCATCTCCATATTTTTTGTCCTCCTTTCCCCTTCCATCCAGTGATTTTACTGTCTTACCATTCTAACTGCACTCTGCCCCAACCCAGCCAACCCTCCCATCTGTTAACCCTCCCTCTCACCACCTTTACTTCTGACCACCGGTTTCTCTAACTGACTCCTCTTTTTCTTCACAGGTTCCTCCTGGTCTTTGGCTGCTTGGTTCTGTCAGTGCTCTCTACAATCCCGGAGCACGCCACACTTGCTTCGCACTGTCTCTTCATCCTGGTGAGAGCCTTTCCCATGGGGAGTTTGTGTACAGATCACTGCATGTGTTGTGCGTGTATGAAATCAAAGTCCTCGAATCCTGCAGGCTGTGCTGAAGTAGAAACACAGATGGGGGAGAGATTGTGATAGATCTCTACGAGCTCATTGCGAACTTTCAATGCATTTTAACTGAGCAACGATCAGTTTGTTGGCGTCAAGTTGGGAAAAGGGGAAGTACAAAGGGATCTGGGGGTCCTTGTACATCAGTCTATGAAAGTAAGCATGCAGGTACAGCAGGCAGTGAAGAAAGCGAATGGCATGTTGGCCTGTATAACAAGAGGAATCGAGTATAGGAGCAAAGAGGTCCTTCTGCAGTTGTACAGAGCCCTAGTGAGACCACACCTGGATTATTGTGTACAGCTTTGGTCCCCTAATTTGAGGAAGGACATTCTTGCTATTGAGGGAGTGCAGCGTAAGTTTACAAGGTTAATTCCCAGGATGGCGGGACTGTCATCTGCAGAGAGAATGGATCAGCTGGGCTTGTACACTCTGGAATTTAGAAGGATGAGAGGGGATCTCATTGAAACATATAAGATTGTTAAGGGTTTGGAAACATGTTCCCGATGTTGGGGGAATCTAGAACCAGGGGCCACAGTTTAAGAATAAGGAGTAAGCCATTTAGAACGGAGACGAGGAACTCTTTCTCACAGAGAGTGGTGAGTCTGTGGAATTCTCTGCCTCAGAGGGCAGTTGAGGTGGGTTCTTTCGATGCTTTCAAGAGAGGCTAGATAGGGCTCTTAAAAATAGCGTAGTCAGTGGATATGGAGAGAAGGCAGGAACGGGGTACAGATTGGGGATGATCAGCCATGATCACATTGAATGGCGGTGCAGGCTCAAAGGGCCGAATGGCCTACACCTGCACCTATTGTCTATTGTCTATCTATCTATTGAAACGGAAATCAAGGCAGCTAAAAGTCTAATACAAATGGTAAGCGCCTGAAATAGACATCAGGTCAAAACGACCAAGGGGCGGCAGTGAACTGAAGCTCCAGAATTAATGCTAACATTGTTTAAAATTACTGCAGACATCATAGACAAATCACTCACACATTCACCCATTTGTCACACTCAATAACTATTAATAACTTCGATCTATCAGCTATTGCCAAAGCCACAGATCATCCGTTTGCACATCCATCTCTCGCACCCGTCGATCACTCACATACTCATAATTTTCCCATTCCCTCGCTCCTGCACGCATCACTCCATTGCTCATCCTCCACTGACATAACCATCTCTACTTCTTGTGCACACACCGCCATTCATTATTCAGCAGGAGCAACCTTAACACAATGAAATCAGAAGAGTGATACCTATAGTAACATGTATGACACACGGTGGCTCAGCGGTAGAGTTACTGCCTGACAGCGACATTGACCCGGGTTTGATCCCGATTGCGGGTGCTGGCTGTACGGAGTTTGTACATTCTCCCCATCACCACATAAGTTTTCACCGGGTGCTCCGGTTTCCTCCCTCACTCCAAAGATGTCCAGGCTTGTACATTAGTTGGCTTGGTAAAATTGTAAATTGTCCCGAGTGTATGGGGTTCATTGGTCGACGCAGACTCGGTAGGCCGAAGGGCTTAATGTTAAACCCTTTCCCATGGTGGAACTTAGCGGATCAGGCAGTATCTCAGGAGAATGTGGATAGGTGACTTTTCAGGTTGCAAACCTTCTTGCAGGGGTGGAGGAAGAAAACTAGAGGAGAGATGGGGCAGAACAACTCATGACAGGTAATAGGTGAACAAAACTGAGGGAAATTACTAATACCCGATGGTTAGACAAAGGCCAGAGATGAAGAAAACAGAAGGTGTGACACAAAAGCACTGAAGAGTTGTGAATTGTGAAGCCAGAGGAAGGAATGTACATGGAGTGGGGGGGAGGGGAGAAATAGGTGCAAGTTCCAGGTGGGGCACAGAGGAGGAGTGGAAAGAAAGTGAAGGGGGGGGGGGGAATGCAGGGGGGGGGGGGTGAGGTTGTTAAATGTTATCTAAATTTGGAGATTTCAATGTTCATACCATTGAGTTGTAATCTACCCAAGCAAACTATGAGGTGCTGTTCCTCCTGTTGGCGTGTGGCCTCACTCCGGCAATGGAGGAGGCCCAGGATGGAGAGGTTGAAGTCAGACTGATAGTTAATGATCAAGCAAACTCGAGTGGGTGAGAGGACACAAGGGAGATGTCCACATGAATCAGGAATTCCGAAGATGTGAGAAAGGATCCACAGTATGACATGACAATACGTGGCCAAAGAAATGCCCACTCTAGTAACACAATATTCTCCACTTTGATTATACTCTCTAATTTACTATCTGATATAATTCTCGTATGATATAATGCATGTAAAAAACATTTTTCACTGTATCTCAGTATGCGTGACAATAATAAAACAATGCTACTACCAAGGGTGGCACAATGACGCAGCTGGTAGAGCTGCTGCCTCACAACAACAGAGACCCGGGTTCGATCCTGACCTCGAGTGTTGTCTGTGTGGAGTTTGCACGTTCTCCTTGCGACCGCAAGGATTTCCTCCGGGTGCTCCGCTTTCCTCCCACATCCCAAAGGTGTGTAGGTCTGTGGGTTAATTGGTCTCTGTAAATTGCCCCATATGTTTAGGGAGTGGAAAAGAAACTGGAATGACACATGACCCGTGGGAATGGGTGATCGATGGTCAGCGTGCACTCGGTCGGCTGAAGCACCTGCTTCCATGCTGTCTTAAAGTAAACCAGAGGCAAAACTATTTGCAAAAGAGCTGAACATTGTGTCCAATTTGTAATTCACTGAAATGGAGACGTCGGAGGGTGAGGATGAGGTCTCTACTGAGGTCTGACTTTATAGGGATGAGAGGGTAGATGCCAGAAGGGATAGTGGAAATATTTCAAACCAGTGGAAAATCTCCAGAATTTTGACAAAGTCCATCACGCCATCCCTCGGCCTTTGCTTTTCTAGAAAAAATAATATATGGGCACAGCTTTGTTTATATGTTATTAATAGAGAGTGGCATGTGATTGACTATATTGAATCATCCTGTATTCATTGACCCAGCCTTGAAGTACTGTTGCTGCTTACTTGGCAGGGGAATCAAGAACCGGAGGACATAGGTTTAAGGTGAGAGGGGCAAGATTTAACGGGAACCTGGGGGACAAATTCTTCACTCAGAGCGTGGTAGGTTTATGGAACGAGCAATCAGATGAGGTTGATCCAGCTGATACTATAATCATTTGAAAGACATTTGGACAGGTACATGGATAGAAAGGTTTAAAGGGATATGGGCCAAGTGGGACTAGCTTAGATGGAGCATCTTGGGTCAGCATGGAGGAGATGGGCCGAAGGTCCTGTTCCTGTGCTGTGTGGCTCCATTAGTTTGGCGGTGCTGCTCAGCGCAGTTACTGGAAACCATCACCAATTTTCTTCTCTGTTTGCCCGGCAGGAATTCGTGATGATCGTGGTGTTTGGGCTGGAGTTCATCGTGCGAGTATGGGCCGCGGGCTGCTGCTGTCGGTATCGCGGGTGGATGGGACGCGCCCGCTTTGTACGCAAGCCATTCTGTGTCATCGGTGAGTGATAGCCCACGTGGGGGGAGTGGGACGTGGGGCCGCCAACGAGGGATGATGGCGAATGCTGGGAGCATCAAGGACAAGGACGTTGATCCTGATTCGAGTGGAGGCTACACCTCAGTGTTGGAGTCAGGTACCTGTGCACTGAGTCACCTTCTGTGTGACTCTGCGGGTGAAACTGTTTGATGAACATCACCCTGTTAGAATTGATTCAGATTTTTCATTTGTAGCCTGCAGTACTTCAGAATTTCTTTAGCTGCGATAAAAATAAAAAATAAAAAATAAAAATAAAAAAATAAAAAAACAGGATACCGTAAATAAGAAGTGTTGCTGGATAGGGCAGTGGTTCTTTCAGTGGATGGCATCTGGTGCAGTGAAGTTCTAGCCAGTCTTCCAGTGCCACTTGTCGGGAAGGGCTCCGATCCAAAACCTCACCTATTCCTCTTCTCCAGAGATGCTGCCTGACCCGCTGTGTTACTCCAGCATTTTGTGTCCATCCACTCAGTACAAGGCTGACTAAGTACAAGGATTGGAGGGCAGGAAAGAAGGAAAAGACAGAGATACAAGGATTTGCAGGCGCTGGAATCTTGAATAAAACACAAAGTGCTGGAGTAACTCAGCGGGTCAGGCAGCACCTCTGGAGGACATGGATGGTCAATGTTTCAGGCCATGACCTTCAGACAGAAAGAAAACCCATCAGACATACCCAGTCAACAAAGGAGATAAAAAAGCTTCTGGGATTAACCAATTGTACAAACATGAACTAATTCATGATGTCCAGTTGGTTCGTAAAGGCCCTTCAACCCAACAGGCCCCACAGCCTCCCTTCCCTTTTCCTCCAACCCATCAACATTTCCTCTTATTTTTTTATTTTTCCTCTTCTTATAAAGTTTTCCCCTCAAAGGCATCAATTAAAGAAGCTAAGCTCCTTTAGCCTGGGACAGAAGCTTTTCTCAAATCAACTCAGTTTCTGCTCCCATGAATTACTGCAGTTTCACTCTTGACAAATTTTTGGTTGGAATTTACACAGCGAGGTAAACCTGGACTTCAGTGAGTAATGAGGTGTTAAACGGATTCATTTGGGAACATAATTAATGTTTTTACCAGTTGCAAGGGAACCCAGCCAATAAATCTGCTACGAGAAGGAACTGTGTGAATGAAGTAGAAAACAATCTAGTGGAAATTAAAATGACCCTCCATGTAGCACATAAAACAAAATGTTCTTTGGCAAGAACAGATATGGATGAATTGAATTTTAAACAAGAAATCAATTGACCACAAGTCTTCATTATTGCAATCGGATTTGTGGTGACCTGTAGCACAACTTTTTTTGTCTTCAGTGGCTCCTTTGCCTACACTGGCTGAGGGGACATGTATTTCCCACCACCGACATTAGTGGCTCACAAACCATTATTGTGGCTTTGTTAGAATAAGGAGGGGGGGGGAGCAAATAATGGAAATCTGCAATAAAAGCCAGAACACACTAGAAACACTCGACAGGTCGGTCAGCACCTGTAGAGAGTGAAACAGTTGCCCTGTAGAAGGAAAGGTCGACACAGTGTGGCACAGCTGGTAGAGCTGCTGCCTCCCAGTGCCAGAGACTCGGGTTCGATTCTGACCTCAGCTGCCGTGCCCGTGTGGAGTTTGCACGCTCTCCCTGCGACCGCGTGGGTGTCGTCCGGGTGCTTTAGTTTCTTCCCACATCCCAAATACAAGTGGGTTTGTAAATTAATTGGCCTCTGTATATTGCCCCTAGTGTGTAGGGGGTGAATACAAAAGTGAGATGACGTAGATAATGATAACGTGAACAGCTGATCGTTCGTCAGCACAGACTCAGTCAGCGGAAGGTCCTGTTTCTGTGCTGTATCTCTAAACTAAACTAAAATAACTAAATTAAAATACTCCATGCACTCTTCTGAGCTGCTTCCAAGGTTCAATGAAAGGTCTGCTTGCAGCAGCATCGCGTTCACATACTCAGACAACACAAAAAACATTAATTATACATCAATTTCACCAAAAGTTCTACCCAATGGTAAAAAGAAAGAAGCCTGCAAAAAAACAAGATATTAGTGCAAAACCCATTTAACAAAAAACGTATATACATGGTACTGCAAGAGGTGGTTCATAGTGTACCATTGCTGAGGTGGGATTCAGGTTGTGCAGATAGGTTGAAGAACCTAATAATCTTCTAAAGTAGTTCTTGCTGAATCTGGTGATCTGCGACTTCAGGCTTCTATACCTCCTGCAGTGAGAAGTGTCCCCAGTCCGGATGGTGAGGAGCCTTGATGAAAGATGCTTCCTTTCATCAATACCTAATGTAGATACCTCCAATGGTGGAGAGGGCTGTGCTCATGATGGACTGGACTGAGTTCATCACTCTCTGTTGCCTCTTGTATTCTTATGTGTTAAAATCCTAGCACAGGATACGTACTACAGGTGAAACAAGGAACTGCAGCTGCTGGTTAATACACAAAAGTACACAAGGTGTTGGAGTAACTCAGCAGGTCAGGCAGCATCTCTGAAGAACATGGAGAAGTGATGTTTCAGGTTGAGTCTGAAGAAGAGCTTCGACCCGAAAAGTCACCTATCCATGCTTTCCAGTGATGAGCTGCCTGACCTGCTGAGTTCCTCCAGCACTTGTTGTTTGGTGACATCCCAAATCTCTTTAGACTTCTAAGAAAGTAGAGGCTGGTATGCCTTCATTGTGATTATATCTGTGCTGGGCCAAGAACAATTCATCCAAGATCTTAAAGCCTATGAATTTCTCGAAGAGACAGATAAATCTGTGCATTTGGGCATCAGAGAGTCACAGCTGTGACAGCTGCTGCCTCAGAGCTTCAGCGATCCATGTTTAGTCCCGGCTGCAGTGCTGTCTGTGTGGAGTTTGCATGTTTTCCCTGTGACTGAATGGGCTTTTCCGGTTTCTACCCACATCCCAAAGACATGCAGGTTCAGTGGTAATTGGCCTCTGTAAATTGCCTCTCGTGTGTAGTAAGTGATAAAATCTGAGGGGCATTGATGGGAATATGTTGATAGAGAATCCCTTCGTTATCACCTCTTCCACAGCCAATAACAGACCATTGTGGGCTCCACCTTTACTTGGTCATCAATGCCTGCTCTGATTTGATCGGTATCTTTTCATACCTCTAGTCTCCCTCTTCCCTTACTCTCAGTCTGAAGAAGGATCTCCACCCGAAACGTCACCTATTCTTTTTCTCCAGAGATGCTGCCTGACCCGCTGAGTCACTCCAGCTTTTTGTGTCTATCCTCCATCAATGAAGGCAGGTTTGTGGATCCTCGATTTTATCCTTCTAAAGTCAACAATTAACTCCTTGGCCTTACTGACGCTGAGAGCAAGTTTGGCTGGTTTGTGCTGGCACCAATAAATCAATTTTCAATCTCCCTCGTGTATTCTGACTCGGGATTACCCAGCGAACGTCCAAAAAACAGTGTTGGCCTCGGCAAATTTAAAGATGTCGTTGGAATTGTGTCTGGCTCCACAGTCATGAGCGTAGCGAGCTTAGAACAGGGGACTGAGCACACAATCCTGAGCTGCTCCTGTGCTGATGGTTATCGAGGAGGAAGTGTTGCCAATTCATACTGATTGTCGGCTGCCAATGGGGAAGTTGAGGATTCAATTACGTCGGGATGACAGGAGACCCAGTTCCCTAAGTTTGGAGGGGACGATGGTGTTGAACATGTATGTCCTAAACACATTGATACTCCCAACATGTATTACTTCATGTTTGGACTAAACTCCGCCTGCCATTTCAGCCCATTTCACCAACACATCGATATCTCCTGGTAGCCTAAAACTACCCTCCACACCGTTAACACCTCAGCCCATTGTAGTGTCAACTGCGAACGTATTTCTCAAAAATATTCAGTAAATCAGCCTATTAACTTCATTCACCCCTGAGATTATATTGTCGCCACCATCTGACCCCTGCTCACAGGGTTTAACCAATAATTGCCCCCATTAGTGTAGTTGTTACAAAATAATAAAGATCTTTCAAATACTGCAGTAAGATATTGTGCAAGGGAGCATGAAATAAATGTTTAATGAATGCATTGTCAACAGTGCATTTCCATAATAGAGAATTGGCTATTTTTGCACATTGGTGAGATGCTGTACAAAGACAAAAATACAGTGCCATGAATGCAGTTCCACAGAATTAAATAAATGCCAGGTTGGCCTCAGGGAGTTTAGAGAGAGAGAGAGAGAGAGAGAGAGGGGGAGAAAGTGATGGGGGATAGGAAAGATGGAGAGGGAGATCTGCATAATACAAGATCAGACACAATCTCGCATCTGCACAGTAACTACCTCAGCAGCATTACTTACAGTAGTACCTGGTGCTCAATAAAGGACCATGAATCAAACTGGTTACCTTACTGCTAAATGCAAAATGCTGCAAATACTCATCAGATCAGGCAACCTGTGTGGAGATGGAAGCAGAGTTTATGGTTTATTATGATACAAGGCCATTCCCCTGAAACATTAACTCAGGTTCTGTCTCGTATTAAAATGCTGGAAACACTCAGCAGTCGGGCAGCAAATTTATAGACGCTGCCTGTCCTGTTGAGTAATTCTAACGGTTTCTGTTTTTATTTCAGATTTGCAGCATTTTCAGTCCTTTTTCCCCTTTTCTTATCTTCCTGCAACATCTGCGGTGTCATTTCTTTTTTTTTTGAGACCTGTTGCTCGATTCATGTTCCACCACAAAGTCTTGTGTCCCCAACATTTAAACTGAAATTCCAGTGCATTATAGGGGAAGTCCTGTGTACCTGAACAGTTCATCCTTGTGTGAGTTTTATACTATATGTGGAGAGTGTGGCTAGTTTAATTTAGTTTTTAGTTTAATTTAGTTTAGTTTAATTTAGTGATACAGCATGGAAATAGGCCCTTTGTCCGACCAGGTCTATGCCGACCATCGATCACCCATTCACACTAGTTCTATGTTATCCCACTTTCTCATCCGCTCTCTACACACTAGGGGTAATTTACTGAGACCAATTTACCTACAAACCCACATGTCTTTGGGATGTGGGATGAAACTGGAATATCTGGAGGAAACCCACACAGCCAAGGGGAGAACGTACAAACTCCACGGACAGAAACCGAGGTCAGGATCGAACCTGGATCTCTGGCGCTGTGAGGCAACTTTAATTATTGTCACATAGAAGGAGGCATTGAACTCATCGTGCCAATGTTAGCTTGCAGGCAGGTCCCGATATTCCTCCTCCTGTTTACTTACATTCCCCCTCCACCCAAATCTATTCTCTCTCACAACTGATCTCCCCATTGATTTATTGATTGGTGCCCATCTCCTTTAAACCATGACCCTCTCATCTTATAGCTATGCCCGTTAGTACTTGATTTTTACATTCTGGGGCGAAGGTCTAACTGCTGACCCTCAGCAGTCTCTCATAATTTTTTATAGCTCTCTCAGGTCTCCCCGCAACCTCTGGTGTTCCAGAGAAAACAATCAAAGTTTGACCAACCTCTCCTTGTGCTAATACCCCACTAATCCAGGCATCATTCTGGTAAACCTCCTCTTCTCCCTTTCCAAAGCATCCACATCCTTACTGGAATGGGGCGACCAGAACCGCACGTAATATTCCAAATGCAGCCTAACCAAAGTCTTATAAAGCTGCATCATGACTTCTTGACTATCTTCTCTTAATCTATTAATTGATCCATTAAAGTTATTTTGCTGATCAAGTAAGGCAGAGAAAAGAGAGAGACTTCATTGGTAATTTGGCAAGTCAGCTACAGCTGTGCCCAACATGGATGTTCAACTTGGATGCATTTCCTCGTCTAATCTAATCTTTCCTCAGCCAGTTTGTTCAGCAATATTCTGCTCCAGAAACAGAGTCTGCTGCAGTCCCCAGATGACCCTATTGTTCTGGTTTGAATGGTCCAGAGTAAGGGCAAACTGTGGCAATATCAACATCAGTGTGATCCCACTTCCACGGGAAGTTCAGAACTACACGTTATTCTTCCCTAAAAAGGGACATCCAACTACAAGGAGGGGTATCCTGTAACATCCGAGCCAGGACATGGCCAAATGGAGTGGACAGGTATGTCCACTACACTGAGGTAGAATTGCTGCCAGAGACCCAGGATCAATCCTGACCACGGGTGCCATCTGTATTGTGCACCTTCTCCCTGTGGCCACGTGGGTTTTCTCCGGGTGTTCCGGTTTCCTGCTACACTCCAGCGTGTGTAGATTAATATTCGGGGGGATCGCTGGTCGGCACTGACTCGGTGGGCCTGAAGAATCCGTTTCCGTGCTGTATCTCTAAAGTGTGGGTGGAGCATTCATGATTTTGGAGGCGACATTTGTAAGGAATCCAGGGCTGGTGTGGAGAACAGGAGGCACATTGACAGGGAGAGTTCTGGGGAGATCCAAGGCGAACCTTTCCCAAAATCACACAGACAGCACTTCCAAATTCAGTACTCGTTGCAGCAGAAGAACGGGTGATGCATGCCAACCTTGCCCACAACCCAAAAATAAATAGCAAAACACACACAGGGATGGCTGGCTTACTGCCAGGATGAAGGGGATAGAATGGTAATTATTTATAGTAAAAAGACACAAAATGTATTGTAGCTACTGATCCATCTCTCTCAAAGTGCAGATACATCAGTTCCACACTGGCAGTGATTTAGAGCGTGCTGCATTCTCTCCCTCCCAAGGGCTCATGCTGGGGTGGAGCGAGGCACCACGCGTCAGGCTTTGCAGTACAATCTGAGTAAGCACTTTTGTTTTGTTTTGACAAGCGGCGTTGAAATATAACTGGGCTCATTCCCTGCAATGCACCTTTCCCCCGATCCTGCCACACCGAAGGTGTCGCTTCGTAAACAGTTCTGTACAAGATCGGACAAATGTACCCTGACCACAGGTTTCTGTTGATCTGCTTGTATTGTCGATCCTGCACAAATTGAAGAAGCAAGGAACTGCAGATGCTGGTTTACAGGGGGGGGGGGGGGAAAGGCCCAAAGTTCTGAAGTAACTCGACAGGTCAGGCAGCATCCCTGAAGAATGTAGATAGGTGATGTTTCAGGTCGGGACCCTTTTTCAGACTAAATGTAAAGGGGGTTGGGGGGAGAAAAGCTGGAAGACAGGGGGGTCTCCTGTGTCTTTTTTTTCAGCACAAATTGAATCAGTTTTCGGAAGTCATTTTTTTTCATCTCTTGGCTCTGAAGCTCATTTGCATTCCACTGAAAACAACATTTTGATATATATTGGTGTACATAAGGTGGTGCAGTTTTATTAATTCATCTGCAAATGGTTTGCCCCACAAAATTATCAGCATTTTGAACCAAGTAGCCAAACCTCAGCCTGTGATTTACTTGCTTTTAACTAAATGAAAATTACTTTCAAGTACTGTGTTGGACCATTCAGGTTTAGTGGGCCACCAGTAGCCAGATTCAAAGCAAAGTGGAAGTAATATAACCATATAACCATATAACAATTACAGTACGGAAACAGGCCCTCTCGGCCCTTCCAGTCCGTGCCGACCATTTGTTTTCCCCTAGTCCCATCTACCTGCACTCAGACCATACCCCTCCATTCCCTTCACGTCCATATACCTATCCACTTTACTTTTAAATGTTAAAATCGATCCTGCCTCCACCACTTCTGCTGGAAGCTCATTCCACACAGCCACCACCCTCTGAGTAAAGAAGTCCCCCCTCACGTTACCCCTAAACTTCTGTCCCTTAATTCTCATGTCATGCCCTCTTGTTTGAATCTTCCCTACCCTCAATGGGAAAAACTTATCCACATCAACTCTGTCTATCCCTTTCATCATTTTAAAGACCTCAATCAAGTCCCCCCTTAACCTTCTGCGCTCCAAAGAATAAAGACCTAACTTGTTCAACCTTTCTCTGTAACATAGTTGCTGGATCCCTGGCAACATTCTAGTAAATCTCCTCTGTACTCTCTCTATTTTGTTGACATCCTTCCTATAATTAGGCGACCAAAATTGTACACCATACTCCAGAATTGGTCTTACCAATGCCTTGTACAATTTTAACATTACTTCCCTACTCCTATATTCAGATTTATAAAGGCCAGCACACCAAAGGCTTTCTTTACCACCCTATCTACATGCGATTCCACCTTCAGGGAACTATGCACAGTTATTCCTAGATCCCTCTGTTCCACAGCATTCCTCAATTCCCTACCATTTACCATGTACGTCCTATTTTGATTTGTCCTGCCAAGATGTAGCACTTCACACTTAACAGCATTAAACTCCATCTGCCATCTTTCAGCCCACTTTTCCAAATGGCCCAAATCTCTCTGTAGACTTTGAAAATCTACTTCATTATCCACAACACCACCTATCTTAGTATCATCTGCATACTTACTTATCCAATTTTCCACCCCATCATCCAGATCATTGATGTACATGACAAACAACAGTGGACCCAACACAGATCCCTGAGGCACCCCACTGGCCACCGGCTTCCAACCTGACAAACAGCCATCCACCATTACTCTCTGACATCTCCCATTCAGCCACTGTTGAATCTATCTTGCTACTCCGCCATTAACACCCAAAGATTGAACCTTCTTAACCAACCTTCCATGGGGAACCTTGTCAAAGGCCTTACTGAAATCCATATAGACAACATCCACTGCTTTACCCTCATCAATTTCCCTAGTTACCGCTTCAAAAAATTCAAGAAGGTTTGTCAAACATGACCTTCCAGGCACAAATCCATGTTGATTGTTCCTGATCAGACCCTGTTTATCCAGATGCTTATATATATTATCTCTAAGTATCCTTTCCATTAATTTGCCTACCACTGACGTCAAACTAATAGGTCTATAATTGCTAGGTTTATTCTTTGAACCCTTTTTAAACAATGGAACAACATGCGCAGTACGCCAATCCTCCGGCACTATTCCTGTTTCTAATAACATTTGAAATATTTCTGTCATAGCTCCTGCTATTTCTACACTAACTTCCCTCAGTGTCCTAGGGAATATCCTGTCAGGACCTGGAGACTTATCCACTTTTATATTTTTCAAAAGTGTCAGTACTTCCTCCTCTTTGAATCTCATAGTTTCCATAGCTACTCTACTTTTTTCCCTTACCTCACAGAGTTCAATATCCTTCTCCTTGGTGAATACCGAAGAAAATAAATTGTTCAATATCTCCCCCATCTCTTTTGGCTCTGCAGATAGCTGTCCATTCTGGTTCTCTAATGGTCCAATTTTATCCCTCGTTATCCTTTTGCTATTAATATAGCTGTAGAAACCCTTTGGATTTACTTTCACTTTTCTTGCCAAAGCAACCTCATATCTTCTTTTAGCCTTCCTAATTTCTTTCTTAAGATTCTTTTTACATTCTTTATACTCCTCTAGCACCTCATTTACTCCATGCCTCCTATAATTTTTGTACATATCTCTCTTTTTTCGAAACAAGTGTCCAATTTCCCTTGAAAACCATAAAGATTCTGTACTCTTACAATTTCCCCTTTAAATGTCCTCCATTTCTCTTCTACATCCTTCCCATGAAACAAAGTGTCCCAATTCACTCCTTTAAAATCCTTACGCATTCCCTCAAAGTTAGCCTTTCTCCAATCAAAAATCTCTACCCTAGGTCCAGTTCTGACTCTCTCCATAATTATATTGAAACTAATGGTATTGTGATCACTGGTCCCGAAGTGCTCACCAACGCATACCTCCGTCACCTGACCTGCCTCATTTCCTAACAGGAGGTCCAGCACTGCCCCTTCTCTGGTCGATACCTCTATGTACTGCTGCAAAAAAACTATCCTGCACACATTTTACAAACTCCAAACCATCCAGCCCATTTACAGAATGTGTTTCCCAGTCTATTTTTGGAAAATTGAAATCTCCCACAATCACTACCTTGTGCTTACTACTAATATCTGCTATCTCCTTACATATTTGCTCATCCAATTCTCGCTCCCCATTTGGCGGTCTATAGTACACCCCTAAAAGTGTTGCTACACCGTTCCCACTTCTCAGTTCCACCCAAATAGCCTCCCTAGACGAGCCCTCTAATCTATCCTGTCAAAGCACTGCTGTAATATCTTCTCTGACAAGCAATGCAACACCTCCCCCTCTGGTCCCTCCAATTCTATCACACCTGAAGCAACGAAATCCTGAAATATTTAGTTTCCAATCACAGCCCTCCTGCAACCATGTTTCACTGATTGCCACAACATCATATTTCCAGGTGTCAATCCAAGCTCTAAGTTCATCCACCTTACTTACAATGCTCCTAGCATTAAAATATACACATTTTAGAAATCCACCATCCCTTATTCTCTGTCTATTATCTTTTTCATCTTTCTCGGCTATATTTTCGGTCCGAGTGCTTTCCTTCTCTGCCTCTTGCCCCACACCCTGACCCCTAGCCCCCTCTACCCGAGTCCCTCCCCCCAGCCTTTCTAGTTTAAAGTCTCCCCAGTAGCCTTTGCAAATCTCCCTGCCAGGATATTGGTCCCCCTCGGGTTCAAGTGCAACCCGTCCTTTTTGTACAGATCATGCCTTCCCCAAAAGAGGTCCCAGTGATCAAGAAACTTGAATCCCTGCCCACTGCACCAGTCCCTCAGCCACACATTTATCCTCCACCTCATTTCATTCCTACTCTCGCTGTCACAGACAATATATTATCGATAGATTTTAAATGTGGAATCTATATCTGGGTGGCCATCCTTATGACACTCATTAAGATACTGAACTTTTTAAAACTCCTTGCAGAGGTGGGAATTTCCTGTGGTGGGGCCATTTTTATAGGTTTCCAGCACCATGGGCTGGGACGAAGACACGAGGAACTGCAGATGCTGCGAATGTTACATCAAGCACAAAGTGCTGGAGTAACTCAGCAGATCAGGCATCATTGCTGAAGGACGGGCGAGGCAGCACCTATAGAACCATAACTAAAGAAAATGGAGAGAGTTAGTAGGAACCCCAGAGGTACACATCTTACACAAAGGGTGATGGGTCCATGGAATGAGCTCCCGGAGGAGGTCGTTGAGGCAGATACTATTGTAATGTTTAAGAAACAGTGGCTCCTGACAAACAGCCCGCTCAGCCCTTCGTGTCTGTGGTATCTGGGTTAGGATGCAAAGGCCATCCATAGTTGGCAAAACCTGAGAACTGCTCGCTGAACACAATGCAGACATTGATAGCGTCAATAAAAAACTTCCCTCAGCAGATCCCCCTATCCATTCCCTGCTGTCCTGATAATAGCACCAGAAAATCCTCGCCAATAAATCATCTTCAGCCTGAAGTAACAAAACAGCTGTTTTCCCTTCACTAACTTGAATGCTGATAAAGTCTTGCCACACAATGTGCTAAATTAAAAGATCAATTCAAGCTCCTCTCAAAATTAAATGCTCCTTGGGGATTTAATTAGATCCAGTTCATCTCACGATTGTAAATGGTGAGAAGTTTTTTTTTAAACATTGTAAATGGGAATCGCACAAAACTTGTCAGTTGACGAAATCCATTGTTAAATTCAAAACTGTTCTGAGGAATTAGGAGGAATTATGCTGCCTGGGGTCAGATTGAAATCTCGCTGTAATCTCGTTGGTGTGCAGACTTTGGACTTTTTCTTTTTCTTTTGTAAATTGCGTCAAAATATGGCGACGAGTGCAATAAATTCACTGCACTGTGCAATAAAGAGCCATTGAGCCATTGTACCTGTTGACAGCCGTAGATTCGTAGATTCATACATTCATACAGCACAGAAACAGGCCCTTTGGTCCATTATTTCCATGCTGTCATTTGCACCGATCTACAGTATATTAATCCCATTGCCTGCATTGGGTGAAGAAGGGCCATGAGCCGAAACGTCATCTATCCATGTTCTCCGGCAGCTGGTTGTAGATATCAATCACTCTCTATGTGAAAACCATTTCCCTCCGATCCCTTTTAAATCTCCTCCCTTCATCTTAAGCCTGTGCCTTCCTGTCTGAAGGTAGACAAGGTAATCAGACAAGCATCCCTGACACAGTCACTTCCTGTGGTTGCTGACTCTGACTGACAAACTCACATTGGTCATCCAGATTCCTGCACGCAGCAGAGACTGCCTGTCCGGTTTATTATTTAGCACTATTGCCTGGGAAAGACAAAAAACACTCAAATAAACATAGAAACAGAGAAGAATAGGTGCAGGAGTAGGCCATTCGGTCCTTCGAGCCAGCACCGCCATTTAATATGATTGTGGCTAAAATCAGTACCCCATCGCTACTTCCTCAAGACTAAGAAAATTCAGCACGTCTCCAGCGACTCTTACCAATATTTACAGATGCCCCATAGAAGCACGCCATCAGCACCACCACTTGGTTTGGCAACTGCTTTGCCCAACATCACAAGAAACAACAGAGATTATGGATGTAGCCCGGTCCATCACACGAACCAGCCCCCAAACCCCCCATTAACTCCATCTGCACTTCACACTGCCTCAGGAAAGCAGGCAATATAATCAAGGACAATTTACACCCTAGTCATTCCCTCCTCCTCACTCTCCATTGGGTCTCTCGTGAGCTGTAGATGTAGTCTTGTTCTCTCCATCTGCCTTGTTACTGTCCTTGCAATATATTTTTATCTACACTTTCTATGTAACTGTAACACTGTATTCTGCACTCTGTTTCCTTGATCTCTTTGCACTGCCCGTTGTACTTGTAAATGGTTTGATTGTACTCATGTATGAATGAATGAATAAGTTTATTGGCCAAGTATTCACATGCAAGGAATTTGCCTTGGTGCTCTGCCCACAAGTGACAACATGACATACAGTGAAAGTTAGGAATGACACATAAAACATTACACATTAATAATAAAACATTATTGATTAAACATGTGAATTAAATAAAATACCAGAGCGAAAGGAATCTACAGATTTTTGGTTATTGAGTTGAGCCACTGCTCATGGAAAAAAAAGCTGTTTTTGTGTCTGGCTGTGGCAGCTTTGACAGTCCGGAGTCGCCTTCCAGAGGGAAGTGATTCAAAGAGGTTGTGGGGTAATCCATGCATGTTTAGCATGTAAAGCACACCTTCTCACTGTGCCTCGGCACATATGAATGAATACTTTATTGTCACATGTGACAAGTCACAGTGAAATACTTTGCTTGTACACCCAAGGTATGCAATAGTCGCCACATAAAGGGTGCCGACAAAGTTACAAAGTATCCCGCGCCAGGTCCACCTTTGTTCTCCCTCCCCCCTCCCCTATGGCAGTCCCCCCAGTCCAGGTCCTCCATTGTTCCTACCCCTGGTGTCGATGTCCTCACTCCCACCTGGTCCGTCCTTGACTGCCGCAACGACCTCTCCACTATCGCCATCGGGTCCCCTCCTGACGCCTCCGTAGCGCCGACCCAGACCCCACGTGACAATAATAAATCAAACCAAAACAAAGAGTTATTAAAATAAGGTGATCAGCAGATTGTTCAGATATTGTAGGTTAAGCTGGAAAGAGTGCAGACAAGATTTAGGAGGTTGGTGGCACGAATCGAGGTGCCTCAGCTATAGGGCGAGTTTGGGCATGCTTGGACTTTATTCCTTGGAATGCAGGGGACTAAGGGGCGATCTTATAGAGGTTTATAAAATCATCGAGGGTAATTGATAGGGTGAATGCTCAGAGTCTTTTATCCAGAGTAGAGGAATCAAGAACGAGGCATTATAGGTGTAAGGTGAGAGGGGAAAATTTAATAGCAATCTGAGGGGCAACTTTTTCACTCGGAGAATGATGGATATGTGGAACGAGCTGCTTGTGGAGGTAGGTGATGCAGGTACAATAACAACATTTAAAATGCACTTAGACCAATTACATGGATAGTACAGGTTTAAAGGGATATGGGCCAAATGCGGGCAAACGGGACGAGCTAAGATGGGGCATCTTGGTTGGCATGGACCAATTTGCCTGAAGGACCTGTTTCCGTGCTGTATGACTCTGTGATCCTAGGGGTACCACAATATTGTGACATTCAAGGCATCAAAGAGGGAATTACACAGACATAGTTACGTGGTGAAATAAAAAGACTGAAGATATAAGACAGGTTAGATTCCAATAAGGAAGGCTAAACACTAAGAGCTCGATTTAATAGAGATGTTACTGTTAAGAGGGGATGGGGAAGATCAATTGTGGTTGTCTGGGAGTCACAGAGGAAAAGCTCAGTGTATGAGAGTGAAGGCAGAGAACTGTAGAAACATGGAGGGAGCTTGCTGACGTCCTTGCCCTCCGCAGATATCCTGGTTCTGATCGCCTCCGTCGCCGTCATTGCTGCCGGCACACAGCAGAACATCTTTGCCACGTCCGCCCTCCGAAGTCTCCGCTTCCTGCAGATTCTCCGCATGGTGCGTATGGACCGTCGAGGAGGCACCTGGAAGCTGCTGGGATCAGTGGTGTATGCGCACAGTAAGGTGGGTGAGTGGGGAGATCCGCAAGGCAGGCTCATCGCCCAGACCCCATCCCAGCTTGTAACTGGGCTTAACAGTCACTGATTTTTTTAATTGACCAAAAAGCACCTTAGTGTTTAACACCTGTCTTTGAACAGAATAATTCACCCTTGCCACTCATGTGGCCCCCTGGGGCGATATTCATTCCCTTGTTTGAGGGGCGTCTTCACCAGACTCTGCTCCTCAATGTTCAGCAGCTGAAGGACCCTAGACTGTAGCCCTAACCCCCACAGAGTCTTGGAAACAAAGCCCCCAACCCACGTACACCTGCAGTTTGAAATGGGCCTCTCGGCAATATTCCCTGATGGACATCTCGCTGATCAGCCAACGGCCTTCCTACCTTGTTCTCACTCCTGTTCTGAGGCTGGAGGAAGGCTTGGCTTTGAGGGTCCCATTAGTCCACGGTGAACATTCCTGGCCCAGTGGCGCATCGGTAGAGTTGCTACCTTACAGCGCCAGAGACCCGGGTTCGATCCTGACTACCGGTGCTCTCTGCACCGAGTTTGTATGTAGTTCTTCCTGTGTTCATATGGGTTTTCTGTGGGTGCTCCGGTTTCCTCCCACATTGCAAAGACATGCAGGTATGTCAGTCAATTGGCCTCTGTAAATTGTCCCTGGTGTGTAGGATGGAATCAGTGTATGGGGATCGCTGATCAGCATGGATTCAGTGGGCCGAAGGGCCGGTTTCCACCCTACAGTATATCTCTAAACTAAACTAAATATTCCTGGCCAGGGAAGGCCGCAGTGTGGGGCAGCATGTGAAAGGCTTCAGAATGAAAAGCTGCTGTTCATCACGATCCTGAGGTTGCTGCAGGAGCAAAGAGGTTGTCTAGAACAGCAGAATCCCAGGACACAGCGCCTTCTTAAAGAGGGGAAGGAAAGAAGTGGCCAACCTGGGAAGAGGTCTTCTCAGAGAGATGGCGGAAGCTGATCAAGAGAATGAATATCAGAGTTAACATCGATTTATTCTAACACTAAATTAAATAACTTTCTTCTATGCTATATGATGTTATGATCCAGTATTTTTTCTTTTCTTTAATCCCTATGGGTTGTGAACGTTGTTGAGAGGGCCAGCATTTATTGCCCATCCTTATTGCCTCTGTACTGAGGAGGCAGTTACAAGTCAACCATATTGGTGGGGATGGAGTCCCATAGAGACGATAAATTACACCCCCGCCCCCCCCCCCCCCCCCACCCCCCCACTGAATAGTGAGTCTTTACAACAATCCAATTGCTCTGCGGTTATCATGACTGTTGCTAGTTTTTAATTATAGATTTATTTGCGGGCACATGAAGAAATTGTGGCGAGAGTAACTGAACACTCGGGAGGGACAGCTGGCATTGTACCTCTGGTTCCAAGTCTACCCACCGCGGGGGATTTTCCACACCTCGTGTCCGGGTCGGTTGCCGTTGACAGGGAATGATTGTTGGGATTAGTCAACAATCCACCATTAGTGTATCAAATGGCTCCCAGAATGGTAGAAGAAAAACAGTTGCACCGTCTACATTTCCGAATGGAAATTTCTGAAGTCCCGTGAACCTTTTCCAAAATATAATATTTTCCGTCCTGCTGATTAACCAGTGGTGCACCAGGCTCCTTCCCACACCTGGGAATCTAACACAGATAGCCCCTGAGAGCTGTGGAGGAGACAATGATACCTCATGGCCCACACTGAGTGGGACCCAGTGATTGACCACTGCTACTCTTATTACTTCATGCCAACCTGTATCACTGTAAACCTGAGTTACATCTACTTACAAAGGGTACTGGAACTTGTTCAATCCCAAGTGTTATTTTAAAGATTGCTATAACGGTAGGGCTACCAACCTCCATGACTGTGTAGCTCTGCTCTGGTGGCCTTGAGACAGGAAATGGTGGAGATGTATCTTGTCTCATGGTGGCACAGAGGTAGAGTTGCTGCCTTACAGATCCTGGGTTCGATCCTGACTGCGGGTGCTGTCTGTATGGAGTTTGTACCTTCTCCGTGTGGCCGTGTGGGTTTCTCCAGGTGCTCTGGTTTCCTCCTGCACTCCAAAGACGTACAGGTTTGTAGGCTAATTGTGCTTCTGTAAAAATTGTAGTGTCCCTAGTGTGTATGATTGTGCTAGTGTACAGGATGATCGCAGGTCGGCTTGGACTCGTTGGGCCGAAGGGGCTGTTTCCACGCTGTATCTCTAAAGTCCAAAGTTTATAGTCTAAATCTCAGGAGTTCCTCCACCCACAGACGGTCAGGTGTACGGGTCAAATCCCAGGAGCCCGGATCCAGAGACGGAAGAACGACATTAACATACACACACACACACACACACACACACACACACACACACAGTGAATGCATCGTGGAGTAGAATCATCAAGCACTCTGATAAGCACAGAGGCGTTGGATTGTTGTATAACTCAGCCCCAGCGTGTCCTTGCTGGTTGAAACAAAGCCCCCAACCCAATGCCACCTTCCGTCACTGGGTCCGTAGCTCTGCAGCTCACACCTACTGGTGGTTCAGCGTGAGGTTCAAGCTGCTGGAGGACCTCAGCAGATCAGGCAGCACCTCTGGAGGTCATGGATAACCCTGATGCAGGGTGTCAATCCAAACTTCGAACATCCATCCGTCTCTACCTCCATGGATGCTGCCCGATCCTCCTGCAGTTTGTTTTCTACCACGGATTCCAATCAATGGGCGGCATGGTGGCGTAGCAGCAGAGCTGCTGCCTGGCAGCGCCAGAGGCCCTGGTTCGATCCTGACCAGGGGTGCTGTCTGTATGGAGTCTGTACCTTCTCCCCGTGACCGCATGGGTTTTCTCTGAGATCTTTGGTTTCCTCCCACACTCCAAAGACGTACAGGTTTGTAGGTTCATTGGTTTGGTAGAAATGTAAATTGTGCCTAGTGTGGGTGGGCTAGTGTTAATGTGCGGGGATCGCTGGCCGGATGGACTCGGGAACGAAGGGCCTGTTTCCGCGCTGTATCCCTAAACTAAACTAAAACTAAAGACTGTTTAAGTGTGATGAGAGTTTCTGCTGTCTTCACGCAGAGAGTTGCTGACCCCCAGACTCTCTTGGTGATTGTTTTATTCATCATCCCCCCTCGAACCTTTCCCCAAGTTACTTTAAATTTATGCCTCCGGCCTTTGACCTTGAGTTTAGTTTAGTTTACCTGTCCGATAAAAGGTATTAGATCCTTTCTATCAGAAAGCCATGTCCCACAACCACACCGCTAGACTCACTAAGTACCATTGCTCAGTCCTTCTGTCAGGATCTATACCTAATATTCAGAACCTCCTTTGTCCACCTAACACCACCGCAGGCTTTGTGGCCGCGTATTACACCTTAACCCTTAATGGGATTATGAGGTTGCTGGATTGTTGCAGATCTCGCTGGCTCCTGGACCCCGTGCTGTCGACAAGCCCTGGAGACACTGACACTGTGTTCCCTTCCCTCCCTGCAGGAGCTGATCACGGCCTGGTACATTGGCTTCCTGGTGCTCATTTTCTCCTCGTTCCTCGTCTACTTGGTAGAGAAGGATTCCAACGTGCAGTTTGCCACGTATGCAGATGCGTTGTGGTGGGGCACGGTGAGTTCACCCTTTTGCCGTGCTGACTGGTGTTCACTGGTCTGACTGGGGCGGAGAGTGGTTGGGTGGGGGTGAGGAGGAGGGGGCGGAGAGGAGGAGGAGGGGGGAGGAGGGGGGGAGAGGAGGAGGGGGGGAGAGGAGGAGGGGGGAGAGGACGGGAGCGGGGCGGGCGGCCCCGGGCAGCGGGCGGCCGGGGGGGAACACAGCGTGCATACCCGTTGTGACCTCATCACGTCATCAGCCAAAGCCAGGTGGTATTATTTTCTAAGTTATTTCAGATTTTTGAACATTTTGATTAATAACTCGAGAAATAATGCATTAATTTTTCAGATAGGGCAATTTTGGACTCGACGGAATAAATCTCTATCGAAATATGTAAATTTTTCAAAGGCTTCTTACGAGAATGCAGTGTAGTGGAAACCAATTTTGAAATGATCACAGAAGATAGAGAAAAAAAGCTGGAGTAACTCAGTGGGACAGGCTCTGGAGAGAAGGAATGAGTGACATTTCGGGTCAAGACCCTTCTTCAGAAACCCCAGGTCCTTCGACGAGCAGAGAATACAGGACCAGCCAACCTCAGCTGATGGGAAACTGTAGATGTTGCATCCCCCAATTTACAATCAGGATCCATCCCGACTGCCCCAACGCTCCCTCCCACCCTGTTGTTGTGATGGTAATTCATTTTGCAGCAGGGCAGTTTTAAGGGAGTGACTCCCGTTCAATGTCACTGCATTTGATGTTGTTGCACTGCTGTTCCAGGTAGGGAAAGAGATAGACACAGAAAGCTGGAGCAACTCAGCGGGTCAGACAGCATCTCCGGTGAAATGGAATAGGTGACATTTTGGGTCGAGGCTGTGTATTCGGTCTGGAACACTGAACAAACCCCTGACACTAGTAGTTCAGTGTGTGTATCTATCGAACTGCTGCAGGACCTCAGCAGATCAGGCAGCACCTCTGGAGGCTGTGGGTGATCCTGAGGCACGGTGTCAATCCAAGACTTTGACCATCCCTCTGCCTGGGCCTCCACGGATGCTGCCTGATCCTCCTGCAGTTTGTTTTCCGCTCCTGATTCAAGCATCTGCAGTCTCTTGTGCCTCTGTGCGAGTATCCAGTCCTACAACATGTGGGCCATAGGAACTCCAGGCCAGGCTAAGCAGATCTTCACTGTCTGCTCCCATTGCATCAACTCTGTGTGATCTTCGTGTAGCAAAACACAATCCGTGCTTTCTGTCCTTGATACTCCAACCCTGTCAGAAACTCCGGGGTGCGTTTTGCAAAGCTTTGGTTAGTTCACTAGCAGACTGACCACTGCGGTTCCTGCAATGAACTGGGAGGCTGGGTGAATGGGTGTGTTGTGGTATTAGTGTGCCTGGTCCCCAGAGAAGCCCCTCTTCCAGCTGAGGCGGCTGCAGTCCCTGTACCATCCAAGGCCAGTGGCAGCAGCTGCAAACTTATCCATTCACAGCCTCAATGCTACAATAAACAAAGATTCCCCTCCCCTTCCCCGTTGGTGGCAAGGTGGCGCAGCGGGTAGAGCCAGCACCTCAAAGCGCCAGAGACCCAGGTTCAATCCTGACCTCGGGTGGTGGCTGTGTGGAGTTTGCATGTTCTCCCTGTGACCGCATGGGTTTCCTCCGGGTGCTCCGGTTTCTTCCCACATCCTAAAGACGTGCGGGTTTGTAGGCTAATTAGTCTCTGCAAATTGACTCTTAGCGTGTAGGGAGTGGAAGGGAAAGGGGGACAACTTAGAATGTGAGATCGATGGTTGACATGGGCACAGTGGGCCGAAGGGTCTGTTTCCATGATGTATCTCTAAACCAAACTAAACTCACCTTTCTCTACCAGCTATCTCCCTCCTATTCCATCAGCCTGAAGAAGGGTCCCAACCCACAACGTTGTCTGTCCATTTCCCTCCACAGATGCTGCCTGACCTGCTGAGTCCCTCCAGTGCTTTGTTTCCTGCTCAAGATGGCAGCATCTGCAGTGTCCTGTGTCTCTAACATGTGATCCTTGTCTCTCCCTCCAGATTACACTGACGACCATTGGATATGGGGACAAGACTCCCACCACCTGGTTGGGGAGGCTGCTGTCGGCGGGATTTGCCCTCCTTGGGATCTCATTCTTCGCACTTCCAGCGGTAATTACCCGAGAGGTTGGATCGAACATAATACGACGGGGGTGGGGGGGAGGGGGGGGGTGGGGGGACTGGGGCACAACCACTCCATTGTGGTGCTGAAGTGGCTGCGTTTCAGAATGAGTTGGTGACCTCTCCACCAGCAGATGGGTTGTAGTCAAAGAGCAGCAGAAGCTGCCATCAACGTATGAAGGCAGCTTAATTTAACCGTTTGCTGGCCGCATCAAGAGGGACATAATAGCCGGAGTGATCAGTGGCGCAGACTCCTGAATCGGGGTGCAAAGGGTTAAATTATGAGGTGTTCTCATGAACTCGTATGTAGATCCCCAGAACACAGGAGTGCTCCAACTGAGTAGTTAAGATGATCAGAGAAGTGTGAGAAGAGGGCAGGTACGAAAACTTTCAGCCCAGATGGTAAGGCCGTCGAGATAATGTAGATTAAGAGGCCGTGGCACTGAAATTAGACTCAAAGCCATTAAAGGCATTGCTGCTTCACACAGGCAGCAGTGGAAATAAACGTAAAAGGTTGGAGATGTTCCACACATGTCAGCCAGCACGTGGCAGAGTGAAACAAAGGTAGTTGTAGCTCAGTAATGGCTTCAATTACAGGAGGTGGACCTCGCTCCCCAAGAGGATATGGATGTCGCCATCATTCTGAGCTTTCGAGATCGATCAACTCTTGGAAGGCAAGAGGATCGAAGGACATGGGAAAAGGCGGGTGAATGTGCTGAAGAAGTAGATCAGCTCTGAACAAATTTGCAGAAGGGTCTCAATGGGCAGTTCTCTTATTGTTCCGTCAAGGGACGTTTAATGGTGAAATTGAGTTTTAAGGTATTTTTAAAAGAAACCTGACCCCAGATAATTACTGCAATTCTAATTGTCCTGACTATATCTGCTAAAGTTGCTAAATAGTAGGAATAATTTCTCCTATTGTGCAGCGACACATTCTCACCAGTAATAAGAAGCGTCATTAGAATATAAAGAGCCTGAAGATGGTGACTGTTTTAACCGAGATGGGAACCCACTTGGACATGTTCATCCTCAGCACAATCCTTCCAGGGAAATAGGAATGGGAATGACCTTGCATTGAAAAAGTTTAGTTTAGTTTATTATTGTCACATTTACTGAGGTTCAGTGAAAATCTCTTTTGTTGCGTGCCATCCAATCAGTGCAAATACTATACATCAGATTACAATAGACGACAGGTGCAGGAGCAGGCCATTCGGCCCTTCGAGCCATTCAATGTGATCATCGATTTGTCCACATGTCGTGGATCAATCGAGTCGTCCACAGTGTGCAGATACAGGATAAAGGGAATAATGTTTAGTGCAGGATAATGTCTAGTAAAGCCTGATTAAAGAGAGTTTGAAGGTCTCCAACGGCGTAGATGGGAGGCCAGGAACATTCTCTAGTTGGCGAGAGGACAGTTCAGTCTAGATATTTAACACAGAAAGTTAACGTAACAACATCATCCCAACGTAAATCTGCGAAAAGGTGAATGTGATTTACATTAGGAGGTATCAGGGCAGCTCCCCAAAAACATGGACAAAGATTAGGTGCATCTTTGAGGAGGCACATAGGATTTTAGCATGGGAAGGGAATTCTAGAGCCGACACACAGCAGTGATGGGTCAAAGGAAGCGGGCAGAAGGTGGAGAGCTGGGAGGGTTGAGGTGGGATAGGAGGTTCGAGATATGGAAGCAAGGTAATTAATGAGCTGATGAGAACTGGTTCATATCTAAACCAACAGAGTGCTTTCTCAGAGTGTCAGTTTGCTGTTTCATAACATTGGAGGATGATAATCACCAGTGGTAATTGTTGTATGTCTTTAAAACTTAATGGTGTCCCTCTGCTTATTTAAAACAAAATGTTGGAGACTGGCACGGATTTTTAATGGAGACAGTTTTGCCAAAGATTATGTTACGTGCTGTGTCGCATATAAAAATACAAATTAAGATCGTGCGATCATAAGATTATAAGACATAGCAACAGAATTAGACTATTCAGCTCAACGATTCCTGTGAGGTTACAAGCCAAGCACTGCTCCGCTCACTGAGGCAAGGACCTGCCTTTACACAGGCTGCCCATCAGTGAAACTGCTCCCATCGGCTCGGCTCGAAGCAGCACAAGGAGCTCAACAAATACTCTGCCTCCCGGCACTCAGAGTGGCTTCGGGCATTAAGTATTGGAAGCAGTGAGGCAAGAAGAGTTGTCAGGTTCCTGTTCTGTTTGCAGCCGTCATCGCTTCACACCCCTGGGATGCTGAGACCACTTCAGGGTGGGAGTCACTCACGGGCAGTGTTGGCCTCTGTCAGGTAGACAGCTAGTCCTTCAGGAATGGCCCATGGAGAGGTTATAGAAACATAGAAACATAGAAAATAGGTGCAGGAATAGGCCATTCAGCCCTTCGAGCCTGCACCGCCATTCAATATGATCATGGCTGATCATCCAACTCAGTATCCTGTACCTGCCTTCTTTCCATACCCCCTGATCCCTTTAGCCACAAGGGCCACATCTAACTCCCTCTTAAATATAGCCAATGAACTGGCCTCAACTACCTTCTGTGGCAGAGAATTCCAGAGACTCACCATGTGAAAAAAGTTTTCCTCATCTCGGTCCTAAAGGAATTCCACCTTATCCTTAGACTGTGACCCCTTGTTCTGGACCCCTTGTTGTACCCTAGGACAGGCCAGATAACCACACATAGTCCCAGAACTGCCCAGGGAATCTGCTTGGAAAGCCATTTGAGTGATTTTTTTTTAGTGGGCCGATCTAATTTTCACCACTTTCCATATATTCACCTTGCTATATATTCATGAGAAAATGTACGGGTCTGTAACATTTTAGTTTAGCTTTGTTTAGTTGAATTTAATTTAATTTAGTGTCACGTGTATCAAGGTACAATGAAAATGTTTTGTTGCGTGCTAACCAGTCAATGGGAATACAATACATTACAATCGAGCCTTCCACAGTGTACAGATACGTGATAAAGGGAATAACAAATAACGTTTAGTGGAAGGTAAAGTCCGATCAAAGATAGTCCGAGAGTCTGCAATGAAGTAGACAGTAGCTCAGGACTGCTGAGTTGTTGGTAAGATCCCCAGGCAAATCCTGTAATATGTTTACTTGCTTGTTTGCTTGCTAAATTCTGTACCTCTCTATGACTGTGACTGCATGACTCTGGCACTAAATGTTAAACTAATACTTTTAGTAGTGAGCATGAAAAGTTTATTTCGACCCTCAGTTAGAGCACCGGGTGCTGTGTTGAGCGTCATACCTTACATGAGATTTTGAGTGTTTATGAGAGATATAATGAGGGATATAATTATATAATATAATAAGGGATGAACAAAACAAACTTTTTCATTCGACAATGCAAATTATGGAGCAAAACAACGGGTATGTTTTAAACTGGAATAGAATGGGTAGGTATGCATGCGCTTAAGCAGCTGAGGGGGCCAGGAATAGAGCAGCAATCCTCCCAGCAACTTGTGTGGGCATGTAACCAGTTGGAGTAGGTGAAACTGATGTGCTTTCATGACCTTTATCACAGGGCATTCTTGGCTCAGGGTTTGCCTTAAAAGTTCAAGAACAACACCGGCAGAAACACTTTGAGAAGAGGAGGCATCCTGCTGCAAGCCTCATCCAGGTGGGTCTAGTACTGATCAACACTGAAGTGTTGGGGAGT
The DNA here is from genome assembly GCA_035221665.1 of Okamejei kenojei. Taxonomy (NCBI): domain Eukaryota; kingdom Metazoa; phylum Chordata; class Chondrichthyes; order Rajiformes; family Rajidae; genus Okamejei; species Okamejei kenojei. Next base: position 28,783,458 of record CM069135.1, on the reverse strand, counting down.
GGTGTTGGGGCCGTTTGTCCATTCAGGTAGGTCTAATACTGAACCACACTGCAGCATGGGCATGCTGTTGGAGGCATTGGAGAGTCTGAAGGAGAGTCCCGACCCAAAACGTCAGCTCTCCATGTTCTCCAGAGATGCTGGCTGACCCACTGAGTTACCCCAGCACTTTGTGTTTTATTTTGTAAACCAGCATCTGCAGTTCCATGTTTTTCGCATGGGAATGGTGTTGGGGCTGTCAGTCCCTGATGTGGGTCTGTCCAGACCCAGAGACCCAGGCAAATAAAAAACTAAAGATGTCTCTGCAAAGGCAGTCGTATTTCTTAAAGAAATCTGGTGCCTATGTGACTGATTGGATTCATTGAATAGTTCCCAATGCTGAATAATCGAGGACGAATAGAAAACATATCTGCAACACTACAGCAAGGCAGGGTGATATAAGGACCATTGGACTGAGTTAAAAACAGTGACTCGTGTTTATTGATTCACGTTCTATGAGTCACGTGCAATAACACATATACAATGACTCATGCACAGTGACTGGGAGCAGTGCTCATGTACAGTGACTCAAAACATATTACTCACTTAGAGTTACCCACTTATAGATATTTAGTTTGGGTCCCACCTGGACCACCCAGTTGCAGATCTCATCACAGCTCTGTGCCAAATGCAAACAAGCAATTGATTATAAAGATGAGGTGAGGAAAGGCTGTCGTTGACATCAAGGGGCCCCGACAAACCTGAGAGAAAATATTCCTCACTGGCAAAATACATACCAAGCAGAAACAAACATGGATTTGGTTGTTTAAGACCGATCACCTCAGTCTTGGGACAACACTGGAGGACTTCCTCTCGGCTATGTCTGAGCCTCAACCATCTTCAGCTGCTTCATCAATCATATTCCCTCCAAGAGTGGAAATGTTTGGCGATGATTGCATAGTTTGGTGATAATTCCATTCACAAGCAATAAAAAGGGAGTACCTTCACTGGGAGATTTGCTGTTCAATGCTATGTTCTTGAAGGAGATTTTCAGATGGGTAATAAATGCCAAAAATAATCATTAAACTCTTAAGTTACTCACACACCGGGACTCAGCAAGACAGAGGTAAAAAAAAACCTAGAGTAATCTTTCCAGGTTCAAGACTCCAAAACAAATATTATCTGCAACTATGCTAGGCTATAGAACTAAGTGTAAGCACAACCATTTCTAAGTTGGATGCACGAGAAATAAGGTACCTTAAAGCACCCCACAGAGTCAAGAATTATATTAAATATACAAATCAGACATTTTTATTTTTTGTTATTGATGTTTGTGCGATTAAAGTGCCATTATTTCCAGAACATTTTGGTCATTAGGATTTTCATATTCACTCACCCTGATATTCATATGAAGTTTAAATTCATGAAAGCACTTATCTTCATGACTTAATAAACACAGTCCCTCCATGAGAGTATTCCGACAATGAATTATTCTTTCTCATTTAATCAACTTACTTCTAACAGAACTCTAGTTTTATTTTTAGTTTAGTTTAGTTTATTGTCACGTGTACTGAGGTACAGTGAACAGCTTTTGTTGCGTGCTAACTAGTCAACAGAAAGACTACATGATTACAATCGAGCCGTGCACTGTGTACAGATACATGTTAATGGGAATAACTTGTGGGTTAAACTTTGGTGGTGGAAGGCAGTTAATACATTGTCACAGAAGGCTGTGGAGGCCAAGTCAATGAATATTTTTAAGGCAGAGATAGATAGATTCTTGATTTGTACGGGTGTCAGGGGTTATGGCGAGAAGGCAGGAGAATGGGGTTAGGAGGGAGCGATAGATCAGCCATGATTCAATGGCAGAGTAGACTTGATGGGCCAAATGGCCTAATTCTCCTCCTATCAGTTATGACCTTATGTATCTACAGAGGCTTTCTCCAATCCCTCCATAGACCCTTTGGAACACAATGACCCATTCTTCAGATGCTAATCTTTAAAAATCCCTCTTCAGTGAGTTCAAAGTACTGACTGGTGGCCGGTCGGTGGAAGTTGCCAAGTGTGAAACTCAGACTTCAGAGCATTCCTGCACGAACTTGAGCTTTCCCCAGCATTCCAACGTGAAACACCCGCCTCAAGAGTGACACAGTGTCCCGTTTTATTTTACGTTGTTGCAGAACGGAGCGCCATGTGTCAGGGGTGAACAGCAGGGAGCATCAGTGAGGATCATCTTTCACTGTCGGGGAGGAAATTGATTAAAAAGAAAGGGCATGTTTCTTGGGCTCAGCCTTGTTTGCCCTCGAGTATAGAAGATTAAAGGGAGATCTAATTGCAGTGTTAAGGGTGATTAGGAGATTTGGCCGGGTAGATGGAGAACAAGCATTTCCCCTGGAGCAGAGTCAATTACAACCAGGCCGTTCGGAAGATGCTGCCCCACACAGTGAGTGAACGGTGGAAATCGAGGAAGCTGTCATAATGAAGACGGGTTAGGGCAGCAGGTCAATTAAGGGAGAAAACGGGTAAAGGAGAATAGCGGCAAGACTCGCCTGAGGATGGACACAAAATGCTGGATCAACTCAGCGGGACAGGCAGCAACTCTGGAGAGAAGGAATGGGTGGCGTTTTGGGTTGAGACCCTTCTTCTTTACCCGAGGACCTGATTGGCTTCCTGTCCCAGTGTTCTCCACAGCAAAGATCACAACAAACGCAATTTGACAAGTCAGTTTTTTTTACAATTTAAATCATTTTCTTCAATTCATAACTGCATGACTTATGTTAAGTCCTGTCTGGGATGTTGGAGGCAATTAGCAGCTCTCTATAGAGATTTCCTCCTCTCCCTTCACAGATCCTTGATCCTTCAGGCAGTAACCTTTCCTAATACTCCCCAGTGATCATTAATTGACTTCATAATAACAACATCCACATACCCTTTCTTTATCAGTGCTATTCACCACTGGGCATAGCTTATTTAAAGTCAGAAAGTGTATTGCCGGGCCTCTACTTACTGGAGTTTAGAAGATTGAGGTGGGACCTCATTCAAACTTACAGAATAATGAAAGGCATAGAGAGGGTGGATGTGGAAAGGATACTTGCTCTGGTTGGAGGTCATAGCCTCAGAATTAGGTGCTCTTTTAGAAAGGAGGTGAGGAGGAACGTCTTTAGTCAGAGGGTGTTAATCTGTGGAACTCATTGTTACAGATGGCTGTGGAGGCCGTCAGTGGGTATTTTTAAGGCAGAGATAGACAAATTCTTGATTAGAACTAGTGTCAAGGGTTATGGGGAGAAGGCAGGAAAATGGGATTAGATCAGCCATGATTGAGGGGCGGAGTAGACTCGATGGGACGAATGGCCTATTCTACTCATATAATTTAAATTTATGAACGTATCCACGGAATATTATCTCTCCAAAAATTGTTCCCAATGTAAATCACTTGATTCTAATGGGAGAGGACCATTTGAGTGTTCAGTGTCAAGAAGAGCATTAGCAGGGTCAGCGAAGGTAGACCTTCTGTGCTGGGCATCAAGAAGGGCCTCAACCCGAAATCACCCATTCCTTCTCTCCAGACATGCTGCCTGTCCCGCTGAGTTACTCCAGCATTTTGTGTCTAACTTGAGTATAGAAGATGGGACATTATGTTACAGTTGTACAATACATTGGTGAAGCCACCCTTGGAGTATTGTGATCAGTTTTGTTCATCTGGCTCTGGAAAAGATGCCATCAAGCTGGAAGATTTATAAGGATGTTGCCAGGACCTGAGGGCCTAAGATATAGGGAGAGATGGACAGGCTAGGACTTTATTGCTTGGAGTGTGGAAGGCTGAGTGGTGTACAAAATCATGAGGAGAATAGATAGGGTGAATGCACAGAGTCTTTTTCCCAGGCTAGGGGAATCCAGAACTAGTGGGCATAGGTTTAAAGTGAGAGGGAAAGGAACCCGAAGGGCAACTTTTCCATACAGTGTGGTGGGATATGGAATCAGCTGTCAGAGAATGTAGTTGAACCACGTAAAGTTAGCATTTAAGACATTTGGTCAGGTACACGGAAAGGATAGGTCTAGAACAGGGGTTCTCAACCAGGGGGGAATTCCCCCCAGGGGGGGAATTTCAGGTTTTCATGGGGGAGGGGGGAGAATTGGGACCACAGATTAGCAAATTCAAACTGTTAGAAATAAAGGATTTTCAGTATTATATGCATATTACTTGGAATGCACTTTTTGAGGCAGACAATCTTGGAAAGGGGGGGAATGACATTCTGGCATATGGTGAAAGGGGTGCATGGGGCAAACAAGGTTGAGAACCACTGGTCAAGAAGGATATAGGTCAAATGCAGGCAAATGGGATTAGCATAGATGGGGCATCTTGGTCGGCCTGGACGGGTTGGGTCACAGGGCCTGCTTCTATGCTGTATGTATCTGTGACTCTATGTGAGCTAACACCTCTTAAAAATACTCGTTTAACACAGAAGTGTATTTGTATTTGCAGTGCAACTTGATTTATTTATTGCTCAGTTGTTGTAGTATTTAAATTAAAAAATAATTTGACAATATTTAGTAGCACACTGGGACAAGTTAAAGTGTGAGAGTGAATTCTCTTCCACTACCATTCCCATTTATGAAAACTCCAGATCTGAAAGCAGTTCTTCCAGGGATTGTCTTGTGATTTTTAGCCACCACTCTTTTTGGCCTGTTTGACTTGCTGATTTTCTTTTGTGCCTTCTTCCTACCCCGAACACCTTCGCCCTTTGACCCAAGGCTGCTTGGCGGTTTTACTCCACCGACGGGAGTCGGACTTACCTGGGGGCCACCTGGCGATTCTATGAGAGTATCCTGTCTCCACTCAGGCATGTATCAAGTGCTTTGATCATGAATGCACCAATCATTGGGATTGCTTTCACTAATCTGCTTTTCTTTTCCATTTTTGTTTTACTTTCTACCCCTCGTTTCCCCCTCCCTCCTGGCCTTGTTTATTTTCTCTGTATGTAAACATCTGCACGTAGTATGTGTGGCATAGTTATGCTGCTGATGATGAGAACTCGGTTTCCATAGCAACCTGGAAGCCACATTTGAACGCCTTGCATATCTGCAGCCCTGCAAAGTAGGTACAAAACTGGCAGCTGATGTTGTTATGTTGGCGTCCGTCTTCTGGCTTGTGGCTATCCCTTGCTTTTTGAAGCTGATTCCATGTGTTTGTGTGAAGCTGCAGCTGTCCGAACAGTCATTGGTAGGATCCAGTTACCCCTGCCCTGGAAAAACCACTGCCTGCCAGACAAGCAGAGTTAAAAGAGATACGTGAAAAATATTTATTTTCAAATCCTAAGACTTTGTAAACCAAAGTCAGGGTCTTTTTGTTTCAAAATCAAACAAAAACACTGCAAATCCTGGGAATCAAAAATAAAAAGGGGGTGTCAGGGGTTATGGGGAGAAGGCAGGAGAATCGGGTTGAGGGGGGAAAGATAGATCAGCCACGTTTTAATTGCGGAGTTGACTTGATGGGCCAAACGGCCTAATTCTGATTCTATAACGTGAACATATGAAAACTGTTATTGCTGCAAACACCCGGCAGGACAGTCAGCATGTTTGGAGAGAGAAACGGGGTGAACATTTCTTTGATGAAGGGTCTCAAACCAGAAATATTAACTCTGTTTCTCTTCACACAGTTGCTGCCTCCTCTGCTGAGTGTTTCCAGCATTTTCTGTTTTCATTAGATTTTGTTTTAAATACTTAAAAAGTACCAATTAGAATTTGAACCAATTCTCATCAAAAATAAATGATAGATTTGGTCTCCTGTGCATTTCAGGCACAACTTCTGTTGTCCACAATGTATAGACACGATGCACATATGCCATTATCCAGCCCAGTATTCACACTCCATTCTGAATAGACAATTATAACTAAGTGCTTAGGCAGAGGATTGTGGGATTCAATGCCCTTTACTGGTCCCTGGTGTTTTTGATGGGGCAAAATAGAGAGAGTAAAGGGGCTGTCCCACTTGGGCCACCCAATCCGCGAGTTTTGGCGAGTTTGCCCTCGACTCATACTCGCAGCATGGTCGACACGAGGTCGTAGGAGGTCTTTGTGACTCTCCTTCATGCTTGAGAGTAGTCCCCACGTACTCGAGGCCTCAGCTAGGCGGCGGCGTATTTTTCAACGTGCTGAAAAATGCCCGCGAGTAAAAAAAGGTCGCCATGGAAAAAATCGATACTTTTTTTACTCGTAGGTTTAGTCGTAGTAGGACATAGTAGGTCGGCATGTTAGTCATAGGTAATCAAGGGTAGTCAAAGGTAGTCGAAGGTAATCGTAGATAGTCTTCATCATAGTCAAAGGAAGGTCGAAGGGGATCGAAGGAGGTCGTCTTCACTCTCCACTATTTGGTGTCCAATTTTCCCAAAGTTAGTCGAAGCTAGTCTTCAACATAGTCGAAGGAGGTCGAAGGAAGTCGTCTATACATAGTCGAAGGAGGTCTTCAACATGACATTTTTTCAAACTCTCCTAAACTCTTCTAAACTCGCAATTTGATCGCCATAGTGGGACAGCCCCTTAAGAGAGAGAGCTCTGCTCTGTATCCAACCTGTCCTAATCCTACCCCAGGGACATTTGAAGCAACAGCGATCAGTCGCCTGCTTTGTGACAGTTTTGTATGAACTTAATCTGTCCTTTGATGAGTAAATGGTTCAAATATCATGACATAACTCTGTACATGTTGGCAGCCAGAGGAGAGGGCGAACTGGATCCTGTCAACACCATTTCCCTTTCATTTCACTTGCATGGCACATGTTTAAGATGACAGTTAAGAGCTTTTCTGGCAATATCTGCACTCTGGGGAGGGAGTCTATCTTAGTTACGCACACAAACTCACGCACACTGAGACACTCACGCACATACGCGCATACACACTCATGCACGCACGCATAGAATCACGCACGCACACAAACACAGACACATGCACACTCACACATGCCGAGACACACACATATGCACACACACAAATACACACACTCACACACAATCATGCGTACACACACTCACAAGCACACACACACTCACATGCATACCATTACACACACATGCACACTCACAAACACACATGCACATACTCACACACACGCGCATACACACATACACACACTCACACACACATACATATATAGGGAAAATACAAATTAGAGAGAGAAAAGAGAAGGGCAAGCAGATGAAGAAGGGCTGGGTAGGAGGGAGAGGCGTAAGGTAGAGGAAGAGGGGGGTGAAGGCTCAAAGTAATGGGGTTACACAGCTCCCCCCAGGAGTGCAGCATTAGAGCATGCACCCTCTGCCCTTCAACATGCTGAGCACCACCTTTGCTTCCTTGAGTGCCTCCCGCTTTGGCTCCTGTGTTGGCTGCTGGGCTTAACTCTGACTCTCCCTTCTCCACTGCTGGTATGGGTGGACCACTGCTTAACCCGCCCCAGCTTCTGCAAGTGGGTTTGACAAGTGCGATACTTTCCTGGTGTGAGCTGGGAGGCTGGTGGTTGTGACGACTTTACAGTGCGTGGAATTGTTCAATGATTGTTTCTTTTTATTACTTTCTGTCTGACTCTGTTTCCTTTTACCAACTAACCCTGAAGAAAAGACCAAGGAGAGGCTGTCACCAGGTTTGTTCCCTCTTACCAAATAGCGGAAAACTGTGCAAAACATTCATTCACTGTTTATATTCAGGTTCCCAGCTCTTTATATCTCGCTGGAAATTAGTGTAGTTCCTCATTAAAGGCACAGGGTGATGCGACAAGCCAGGAAGATGAAGCTGTCGTCCACCACTCCCCCTACCTTTGCTCTTTCTTTATCCAGCTAGCTTACTGAAAAGTTGCCTGTTGTCTAATCCACTTTTCCATTGATCTGGTCCAGTGACTAGTTCACCCGCTGGTACATGCAAGGAGAGAATGTGGCCGGCTTTCCATGGGCTGGTGTGAAGGGAATGGCCCTGGCCCCACACAGTGATTCACGGGCACAGGGCATGGAGACTTGGTGGCTGTCACTGGGTGCCCTCTGTCCAGGAGCCTCCGCAGCACTGAAGCCCACTGCCAGGCCCAAGTGTTGGTCATGATTCCGCATCACCCACCTAACAATTCGTCTTGTGTTCTGCAGCTCCTTTTGATGAAGCATCCTTTTATAGTCGGCCATGTGGTCACTTTGGAAAGCTCACCACCACATCTTCAGCAAGAGCTGAAATACCAACAGGAAAATAATCCCTAATGCTAAGAATAGTCTGTCGTGATGCGAGGTCGTGGGTCCATATCATTGAGAGAAGCCCTTCCCTCCAGAGGCATGCATTATTGATTGACCACTGTTTAATAATACAAGGTTTCGGTGAAAAGTGGTAGATGGAAGAAGAAAGGGTTATTGTTGGGAGATGATTGCTCAAACTGTTTGGTGCATCGGTCAGTTTTTAAAATGCTCCTCTATCTCCCCTCACTTCCCAGTAAGCCATTTAATAATAAACAGAAGCTCTTCAGGAAATACACCTCCCGGAAATATAGGTATCCAGTATCTGCTCACATGGTCTTTGGGAATGCCACTAACAGCAGTTGCATGCTCAGTCATCCTCTCCTGTCCTCTTGAAGAGGCTTTAAATACTACCTGTCCTCTAACTGTTGTGGGACTTGTTTGCTCTGCCTCCCTCCTTCTCCTTCCTCCCCTCGGCTTTCCATTTCCCCACTCTTCTTCCACTCTCTCTCCTCCCCATCCCTTCCTTTCCTACCTCCTCCTTTCCCCCACTTTTGCTTGCTGCCTGCAGATCCTGAATAGCTGGGATGGACTTTGGTCACTGCCTTTTCTCAGCATGGTCCTTGGTACTTGAAATCTCCTCAATGCAGACATGGGGCAAGAGGCTCTTACAGTTATGTGAACAGTGCTCGGTAGGGTTCCTGCAATGACTCTTGAAACCCACACAGGTCCTTCCATGAATCCCATTGCTCGGATTTTATGCAAGAGTTAGCAGTTAGCGCTCGCAATTCCGAGACTGTGAATCGATCAGCTGATCCATGAAGCACACATGGGCAGATAAATGTGGAATCAGAGCATTGTTGTCTTTGTGTCCCAGTCTTCCATGTTATCATGCTGACATTAAAATTACAATAAATTACAGTACATAAAACCCTAATGCCCTTGCACAGTAAACTGGATGCTCACCAGAAGAAGTTAGGGCTAGTTTTTTTGTATATATCTTTTTTTTAATGTTTTTAACTATGTGATACATTTTAATTTATATCCTGACAATTTCGCCTGTGTTGAAAATTATGATTAACTACTGTGGAGTCTCATTTTTCTTTCAGATTCCATTATTATTGGAGATTTGTAATCTTTTTTTTTAAACTTTAAATAGTGTATTACTGAAATGATTAACAAGTCAAAACCTCAACGAATGTTTGTGGGCAAATGTGGGTGTCATGAAAGGCAAATCTTTCACCATTGACAGTGAAATGTTGCCCGTTAGGTGGGACTGAATCTCTCACTGGGAACTGTTCACTAACTGCAGAGGATGTTCACACATTGGCTGCCGGCAAGGAATGTGAGAGTTTAACTGCACTCCTCAACTTGACTTTTGTGCATTCTGCATGCTCGCAAAGTGTTGCATTTGGCATGAAACTTCTGTCATTTGATTCACGCTGATTGCTCACGAGAAGCAGACAGGTCGAGGATTTGTCATCTGTAATGTTGCACAATAGGGGCCTTGTGGAACAGAAAAGACTTGGCAGATCTCTATCAGACGTTGCCCAATTCCTCTTTAATTGATGTTGTAGTCTTATCCTCATGGTTATGTCACTCCCTTTCTAATAACACTGCATCCAAACATCTCTTCTGACTTTCCCTGTGATTCTTCCCAAACTAATCCTCAGTCTGGGTTCTTCGCTGCTGCTTGGTAATTGATCTCCTTGCTCTAAACAAGTTTGAGGGGCTTTGAAAAACTAAAACTCAAAAGTGCTTCAACTTGTTGACTTAACTGCACTATTTGATGTGATCAGAACTTCTATGTGATCATGTCTGTTTAATCAGTGGCAATTTGTATTTAACTCATTTCACAAGGCATGGTATAACTATTCCCTGGTACCTGGAATGACTCACCTGCAGCTTTCTAACTCTTTCTCTGCTCCTTTACTTTGTATCGTTGACCATTGGCAGGGTATTGGGTTAAACACCTTTTCTAATCCTTTTCTAATCCTTGTAATGAGATCATCTCTCACATCTTAACCATACAGCGTGGAAACAGGCCCTTCGGCCCAACTTGCCCACACCGGCCAACATATCTACATGAATTCCACATACCTGCATTTGGTCCATATCCCTCTAAACCTGCCCTGTCCATGTAACTGTCTAAATGTTTCATAAATGTTGGGATAGTCTCAGCCTCAACTACCTCTTCTGGCAGTTTGTTCCATACACCCACCACCCTTTGTGTGAAAACATTACATCTCAGATTCCTATTAAATCTTTTCCCCTTCACCTTAAACCTATGTCCTCTGGTCCTCTATTCACCTACTCTTGGCAAGAGGTTCTGTGCGTCTACCCAATTTATTCCTCTTATGATTTTACACACCTCTATAAAATCACCCCTCATCCTCCTGTGCTCCAAGGAATAGACCCAATCTACACAACCTCTCCCCATAGCTCAGGCCCTCGGGTCCTGGCAACATCCTCGTAAATCTTCTGTAAATCTTCGTAAACCTGTGATACAAATAGTTTGATTATTGAAATGTAAAATCTTCCAAAGAAGGCAAACATAAAGGCAGATCAGTAATAGTTAATCTAGTTAAAAATAAGAAGGGAAGGGCGCAAGGGGCAGCTCCACCTCAAGGCAGCATCTTAAAATATATGCACAAATGTTGGAAACGTGAAGCAAAAGTGAGAAAATACAATTAAGAAACTGACAGAAAGAAAGACGCTGATTAAAAATGCTGATTCGTTTGGTCTGCCATATTGCTAAACAGTGGTTAGCAACTATGAAAAGGACAGTCAAAACACCAGTAATTTGCTCTGTCCATGTTCCCTGCTTTGGTGAGATTGGGGAGTTAGACTTTAACTGCTGAAGAAGGTGAATTTAATATGTTCATTGGGAATCTAATGGAAACCTGGCAACTTACAGTGGACTATCGTGTAAAACCTTCCTGGAGGAGGCAATTTAGTAATTTCAATGGCAAATGCTTGGGGGAAATCCACAATGAATGCTGAAAGGTTACTGGCCTGGATTGTTAAGTCTGTTTCTCTATCCACAGCATTGGGGAAGCACAGTGGCATAGCTGATAGAGCTGCTGTCTCGCAGCGCTAGAGACCCGAGGTTCGATCCTGATCTCGGGTGCTGTCTGTGTGGAGTTTGCACCTTCTCCCTGTGACTGTGTGGATTTCCTCCGGGTGCTCCATTTCCTCCTGCATCCCAAACACACGCGGGTTTGTAGTTTAATCGGCCTCTGTAAATTGCCTCTAGTGTGCAGGGAGTTTATGAGTAGGTCGATGTGGATTTGGGGGCCAAATGGCCTGTCTCTAAACCAAACTAATCATTCACTGCCCTGTTATCGGGTGAATTCTGGGCATCTACACAGATTCCTCTTCGGCACTCTAAAGTTGTATTACAAAATCATATTGAAAAGATTGGAGGAAGCTCTGTTATAATTGCCATCAAAATATTAACTTTTTTGTTCATTTTCAAAATTTTGGAGATGTACATAGAAAATTTACAGCAATTCTACACTAATTTTTTTTTAATTGTCACCATTCTCATCAACTCCCCCAGATCTTATCACCACGTATAGACTTACCCCTGAGTCTGAAGAAGGGTTTCGGCCCAAAACGTTGCCTATTTCCTTTGCTCCATAGGTGCTGCCGCACCCGCTGAGTTTCTCCAGCACTTTTGTCTCCCTGAGGGATAAGTTACATATACATTTGGATATACAGGGAATGATTAGGGACAGTCAGCATTGTTTTGTATGTGGGAGATCAAGTCTAACAAATTCAATTTGAGTGTTTTGAAGAAGCAACCAAAAAGGTTGATGAGGGCAAAACCATGGATGATAGCTATATGGACCTCAGTAAGACCTATGATAAAGTTCTGCATGGTAGGCTGCTCTGGAAGGACAGATCGCATGATAACCAGGTAGAGCTAGCTACATGGATACAGAATTGGCTTTATGGAAGGAAGCAGGCTGTGTGTGGAAGGCTGTGTGTGAGTGCAGGTATGCCACAGGTATTGGTGTTGAGCTCATGGCATTTGTTGTTTATATCAATGATTTAGATAAGATTGTAGAAATCATGATTAGTAAGGAACAAGGTACTGTATGCCGTGAGAGAATTAGCAGAGCAGACTGAAAGCATAAATACAGCAGTAGATACTGTACATGTGCACATGTGTGTCCCTTGACTGAGCATCTTGGAGCATATGCAGTCCACGTTTGACCGTCTTGTGTTCTGTAGCCAACTCCATCATCCTTTATATTGTAGCTTGTACGTGCCTTGAAATATTGGATAAATTAACGCATCGTGCCTGTTCAGCCTCGTTGAAAACAATGCAGCAGATCCTCCACTGACTGGTGAGATGTTGAGCAGTCAGTAGGGTGCTATTGCATGTACATTATTTCACCCAGTACATTCCTCAGAAGGGTGCTGGGGAGCACAAGGGTTCTCCCTGGAGTTAGTAGACCCATGTTTCACTGGAGAGATTGGAGAAGGCTGGGGGACTCTGGGCATCTATAGGAAGCTCTGATGAAAGCTGGAAGGATGAGGCTGGAGGTGGACTGGAAGAAGCTGGGTGTGGTAGCACCAGTCCACACTGGGGGACCGAGGTGGTGACCAAGCCTGCCAACTCCTCACTTTAGTGGCTGCTTCTCAGCCGGGCTGGAGGTCATGTCTCGGCAAGCCGTCCGATTAATGTAACCTTAGAATGTACCTTTTACCATCATCAAACGGAAGACAATGTGAATTATTAGGGATGTTACTTTGTTTGTGTTTGAAGAGATGTCCTGTGTGGAGCATAAACATGTTGCTCACCGACTAAAGATTATTTCTAAACAGCATACAAACCTTGGACTCCCTTAAGCCAACAGCGCTTCCCCTCTGAACTGAGAAAGATACTGGTGGGGCAAAGGGCATCTTGGTACGTCCAAAGAATGGAGCACAACTAGAATCCTATCCTGTTCCTCATGTAACCTCAGCCAAACCTCAGGAAGGTGCACGTAGTTTAAGCACCAGTCCAGCACTCTTGGCATCCAACCTCACCACGCCCCTCCTCTCTCCCACACTCCAGTTGTGCTCACTCAAGCAAGCAGTCTCTATGACTTTGAGAAGTCCGCTGAGTTCAGCAGAGAGCCCAGCATGTTGAGAAGCTGATGGGAAGTCAGGCGAACAAGTGGCGACACTTTGCCTTTCTTCTTGATATATTTAAGAGAGAGTCAGATATGGCTCCTGGGGCTAACGGAATCAAGGGATATGGGGAGAAAGTAGAAACGGGGTACTGAAGTTGGATGATCAGCCATGATCATATTGAATGGTAGTGCTGGCTCAAAGGGCCGAATGGCCTACTCCTGCACCTATTTTCTATGTTTCCCATTGGAAAATGCAGTTACGGGAATAAATGTAGGTTCAGGGTACATCCCCTGTATGGTAATAGCTTGAATGGGTTAAATACATTATATCTGCAATACTGGTTTAGGCATCCTGTCACTTTTGTTTCCTTCTGCTGTATTTTCCTCCTTTACTCCGCATCACTAATCCTGTACTTTCCCTCATTACACTGTCTTTTCACGTATTCACTCACTGTCTCAATCCCCTCCTTCAACTACTTCTTTGCCGCCTCTCAACGTCTTGCATTGATTGCTCCGTGACTCGTGCAATGGGAAACCTTCTTTTGAATGAATTGCACTACAGATAGTTGAACCGCCTGCGGAGTGTGGCTCTGGGGCAAAGCGGATCTGATTGTATTCCAGGAATAATACAAGACGGTCTCTTTCCTGTCTCTCAATGTTTAGCCACAAATTAAGTTTTAAGGATCGGGTGCGAATGGCCAGCCCCAGGGGTCAAGGGGTGAAAGGTAGGCAAGCCTCGCTAGGTGCCGAGCGCCTGTCACCCAGCAACGACCTCGCCGCAGAGACCAGCCCCACCAAGATGCAGAAGAGCTGGAGCTTCAATGACCGGTCTCGACTGCAATCTTCACTGCGATGTAAGACCAGTCAGGCACGCGGCACAACAGACGGTGAGAGAGTGACTGCACTTGTAGAGAAACTCTGGGGCAGTGGGAGAGGCACATCAGGTCAGGAAGAGTGGCCCAGATCCCAGGAGGGTGAAAAAGATCCCGGGTAATAGGGAGAGACGATTCGGGGGCATTCGGAGACACTTCATAAATTCATAGGTTCTATGAGCAGAATAAGGCCATTTGGCCCATTAAGTCCACTCCACCATTCAATCATGGCTGATCTATCTCTCCCTCTCAACCCCATTCTCCCGCCTTCACCCCATAACCCCTGATACCCTTACTAATCAAACTAATAAACATCCTGGGGTACTGGGCGAGATATTGTCATCAGCAGAAGATCACTATGGGACAATGGAAAATATAGTCTAGGGCACTGGGAGGTACAGTGTAGGACATTGGGAGAGATCTTCTGGGACACTAGAAAGATCATTCTGCAACACTGAAGAAGACTCTTGGGACTATTGGAGAAACCCTTGGGGAGCCAGGGAGAGACATGGCAAACATGTGGAAGAGACATGAGATGGTGACACCTGCAGAACTGGTATCTTCCAAATCTTCCTGGGTCACAAATCGGGATCTCTTAGACATTGCATTAATGTGTTGTGGGGGCAAAGGCAAGTTGTAGGAAATATTAGGGCGGGGGGGGGGGGGACATGGCGGTTGGAGAGTAGGTCCGATGTCAGGAAGTAGAATGGAAGGTTGAATTCAAGTCTTTGGAAGAGTTGCCCAAGTGAATGTCAGGAGAAGTAAAAGGAAGTTGAGAGATCGTCATCATTTCACAGACCTCTTCTGCTTCCCCTTCCATGCCTGGTGGTGCAGGGAGGATGTCCCAGTGACTTTGAGGATGATGTCGATCAGATACAATACCACTTTCTGAGGGCCTTGTGTTTAACTCTCAGCTTCATAGTGAATGAATTTGTCTTTAGGAAATGTTTTAGACCTTGAATATTCAGTTTAGCAGATAGGAGAAATTCAATGTTGTTGAGTTATTTTTCTGATCTATTCAAAGATTATGCAGCGGAAAATAAACATTTGTTCAATTATTCCACAGATGCTGTCATGGCTCCAGATGAAGGCTTTGATGAGAGGGGAGGTCACGGTGAGCTCTCAGTGAAGGAGCTTACACCTGTCTTCAAGACTGTAATTAGGGCCATCAGGTGCAGTTTTACAGGAGATTGCTATGGTCTTTGTAATGATCAATGTGCTTAAATGTGCTCTGATGGGTTTGACAGTAATATAAGTTCAGTGAGAGGAGACAGTAACAGAGTGGGGATAACATTGCCTTCTTTAGATTGGTGTGGAGTGCCTCAGCAACCAGAGTTGCGTGATTACAAATCCACCTCTGTGACCAGCACACAAAGAGTCATCTGGGTTGGGCGCCATCTTAGATCTTCATTCCACGGTCTTACAGGAACTATCTATGTCACAAGGCACACCTCTACTCATTTATTTTTGCCACCCTATTATTGTTGGCTAATTGATGAAAACTGACCTGTACTTTGTCAACCATCAATTATTGTTAAATCCAGTGTAGTGCTGGATTCAGGACTGCTACATTTTCCCTGTTCTATAATGAGATTTTTTAACTCACGCTGAATGTTTCAATGGGTCAATCAATCAGACGATCAAAATTCAATACCCCTTTGACATTAAGTCATAGGTTAAAATGTTGCAGCAGCTTGAGTTTTGCAGAATGCCAGAAGACAAATTGGATCGAGATCCCCACTCGCAATGTGATCCAAGGCTGGATGATGAGGGATGAAGCATGGTGGGGGAATCGATGAACAACTACACTGTATGTATGACTCAATTATCTCCCAGTCAGAATACAGATGACTGGCGCAATTACCCTGGTGTGTTGCAGGTTTATGAAGTTCCATGTTGCAAAAAGAAAGTTCAAAGAGACTCTACGGCCATACGATGTGAAGGATGTGATTGAGCAATATTCGTCTGGACATTTGGACATGCTCGGTAGGATCAAGAGTCTGCAGACACGGTGAGCGAGGCTTCCAAAGCTCCACTTGGTCCAGGTTTAGTTGACATTTACTGGTTCATATGGTAGCATTCTGGTATTTCAATGGGAAGATTGTGTTTTCTCATCCTTTTTTTTGGTTCTAAGTTCAGTAATTTGGATTCACAATCCCAGTGCAACACGGACTTCCCATTAGAGTTCATGGCTTCCAGTTGCAATGTTAAACCGACGTGTGTTCTACCCTCTTAAGTATCCATTGAAGGTCCCATGCCATTAATTGGACATCGTCATTAGCCTAAAATAGACACTAAATGTTGGAGTAAAGACAGGCAGCATCTTTGGAGAGAAGGAATGGGTGACGTTTCAGGTCGAGACCCTTCTTGGCGTCCTGTCCAATATTCGTCCCTCAGTCAACAAACAGAAACAGAATGCCTGGTGAATTTACACCACTGTGCACAGATTAGCCGCTGCATTTCTTCCAACAATTACTGCACTTACGTAAATGTGATTCTTCTTTGCTGTGGAGTGTTTTTTGGACAAGCTGACTCCATGAATGATGACACTATGTGAATATAAATTGTTTCTTTAGCTGAATTGAATTGGTTTTGACTCAGTCTCTACTCTGAAGTGTGGTAGACACTGATGGGAGCCTGACTATTTCCAGAGGGCTACAGAGACAGGCTGAATGACTTGATCATCTCAGGGCACATCGTATGCATCTGTTAGCTCATAAGATAATAAGCGCTAGGAATAGAATTAGGCCATTCACCCCATCAAGTCTACTCCACCATTCAATTATGGCTGACCTATCGCTCCCTCCTAATCCCATTCTCCTGCCTTCTCCCCATTACCTCTGACAGCCATATTAATCAAGAATCTATCTATCACTGCCTTAAATAGGTATGTTACAATACTTACCTTGAATGGCGCTGCAGTTCTGCCACTCCCAGTGTGCGCGACTTTGGCGCCTTTCAGAGGGGGGCGGATTTAAAGTGCCGTTTTTCTCCAGACAGGACAAATCGATCCATCTCAGGGGATTTTTTTCGCTAAAGAGAAATCGCTCCGACATTTGTTTTATGAAGGTATTTTTAAACAACACTAGATCATTTATTAGCTAGAGTAATTAAAAAATCATCTTCTAAAGCTGTGAGCACCAACAACGGGAAGGATTTTATGTAGGGGAGAAAAGAAGGTACACAGTTTATTTTTACATAAAAACATGGTTCTTAGGAAGCATTTAATCACATTTTCATGTTGCGAAATGGGGACAAAAAATATATAAGAACCAGCAATGTTTTTTCTGCCGACTGTGGGTTAAATTCACCGCAAACCGCAACGTTCCAATCCACCGCGTTCCACTAAAACCCACTCGCAAGTTGATTTAAATGGCCATTCATTTACAGGAATTAAACACTAAATTCCTTCCATTTGGCCTATAAATTAATGAAAATGAGATTTAAAAATCATGGTATATTGTGAATTATTGTGTGAATGTTATTTGGACACTTAGGCAATTTAAAAATGTTTATCTTTGCTTAAGAAATGGATAGATGTTTAGATCTAGTAATTGAATTTTGTAATTAGCTACAATTAGGTAACTAACTAATTATATGCTTTAATTTCAGGTCATCCAAGTAAGATTGTTTCATATTTGTTTCAGAATGCTTCAATCTATAATAACTGAAAATTTCATTGAATTCTCTTAATTTTTAAGAACGTTATGGGCTTTTGACTGTCCTAGATCACAGCTTTTGAGTTAAGTCAATGGAAAGGCAATGGGGAACAAGATGCTAATTTCCGATTATGAAAATGGCCATAGCTTTTTTAATACTGAAGATATGAAAGTGAATTAGGTGTCAAATTAAACTTCTTTTTATGCTTTATCTGATGGGATAAATTGCAGACTTGATTTTTAAAATCTCAAAATTTTGTAACATTACTACCTTAAATATGTCCACTGAAGTATATCCACTCATGATTCCACACAAACCTGTTCATTTGGAAAGAACAACCTTTGTATTTTTAGGTGCAGTCACTTGGAAATGCTATTGCCTCCGATCCGCAGTACTTTGGCAAGATCATGCCTAGAGATCAGAGAGGACGGCTCCTGTAGTTTAAGTGGGATATACCCATTTTTGCACTCTGGAATTTAAACGGATCAGTGTACTTACTTTAGATGTAGCTTCTCGTGAAGGTTTCTTTGTGCGCAGTTCAGTAGATGTTATTATAGACTGCAGTGGACCACAATGAAAGAACCCTTTCCCAGTCTATATGCTAGAGTTGCCTGATTGTGTTTGTTTCATTCAATGCAGCGTTGACCATATTCTTGGGAAAGGACAATTCACAACGGAAAAGAGGTCTCGTGACAAAGGACCACCAGACAATGATGTCACTGTTGATCTTAGCATGATGGGACGGGTGGTAAAAGTTGAGAAGCAGGTAACGACATTGGTTTGACTCCATCCATTCTCAAAAGGGAAACTCTCTTCATGGGATAATCGCTCTGCGGTGCACATAGTCAAGACTGGTTGGGGTGATTGAAGGGTTGGGCCTGTTGTTGTCCTCTCTGTAATCTGGATGATTGAAAAGCACAGCAAGTACAGGGCCCTTTATAATTGCCCATGACCCTTGTCTTTGCAGGTACAGTCCATTGAGTCAAAGCTAGATGTGCTCTTGGAAGTCTACAGGCAGCGTCTATGGAAAGGCTCCATCTCAGCGTTGACTCTTGCCTCTCTGCAGAGCCCTCCACTTGACCTCGATCAAACGTCTGATTATCAGAGCCCTGTAGATGGGCTCTGTTCAGCACGGCCCAGCAACTGCACGTCAAGATCTACAAGTGGCAGGGGACTGCAGCTCATCCTCACACCAAATGAGCCAAGTGCTCCCTCTTACGGCAATGTTAGCCCGGTCACGCATGCTCACCTTACTCCTGGTAACAAGACTGACGGGCCTACGATGCCTGCAGAAAACCCAATGGTTCCATCTGCCAAGGCAGCAGAGACCTCTCGACAGTTACCCCCCTTCCAGAATGGCAGTAGGGTAGCTCCCCTCCAGATTATTCCAGTCACTTCACACAGGGTTGATTCTTACGTCACCACATGCCTTGTCGCTGGCCAAACGGCAGAAGTTAATTACACTCAGGAGATGCCGTGGAGGAGGTGCCAGAGTGTGGAAAGCGACTCCTTGGTCACATTTTGTTCAGTGACGGACAAACCTTTAGAACACTCGCTATCAGTGCAAAATCTGATCCAGCCAACGCAAGGACTGATGGTGCCATTCATGGGCAGGAACCCCGAGAGTGCCAAGGTGCGACAAGAGCACTACCCCAAATGGACAGAATCACAATTCCTGGTCGGAGATGAGATCAGCCCAGAGACGTTCGACACCACAAACACAACGAGGGCTGGCATTCCCAGAACATCTCAACTCATCGATCAAACTGAGAATCCTGTAAGATCCTTGAGCATGTCTCCTATTCACTTTAAATGAGAACAAAAGAAGCTTCCCTTTCACGTGTTGCTTGAAAATGCAGCTTTCTCTGAAGTCTCTGAAAATGGAAAATTGGACACTCGGAGACACAAAAAAAAATGCAGATGCTGGAATCTCGAGATGAACACAAAATGCTAGAGTAACTCAGCGGGTCATGTAGCATCTGTGGAGGGAATCGACAGACGATGTTCTGGGTCAGGACCCATCTCCAGAGAGTCACTTGGACATACTGGCGACATACTGAACAAATTAAAAAGGCACTTGTAGGTTCCGTACTGGTCTAGTTGCATGAATGAATGCATGCTAAATTGTAAATGAGATTGTTTTAAAGTATTGTTGGAGCAGCTTGTTTCTTTGATATACCAGGAATTATTTTTGTAACAAATGTGCACAGAGACAATTTGATGTTGTATCAGAGAACAGTCCAGGGATCTGGACTGATTAAGACTACTTTTATTTACAGTATAGTTGCACTTTCCAACTTCTGTACTGTTTATGAAACCCTGTTACGTTATTTTATCCAGGCAATGCCCCCTGTTTACACTAGAAGTATTTTGTCTGATTAATGTGAGGTACAAGATATAGACCCTCATTCTGTTTGAAAATTGTTTGTAAAATATTCAACAATACTTTGAAAGTTAATTGCTGATTATTTTATTGAACTTTTTATTTTAAGGTTAAGTGTTCAGCTCAGATTGTTCTAAGAACCTTTTCTGTGTGGAGAGAAGTGTGTGAACAATCAAGGAGGCAGATGGGGGATGGAGTACCAGAGCTAGAAGTCAGTATGGTCTTCAACTGTGAACATACTGTAAACTGTAAGATGTTATAAATGATGTGGCTTCCTTTGAAGCATATCCAGCCTTGGGCAAACTCTTTTCCGTTAGAATAAGATGTTAATGTCTCTCTAAAAAAAAGACTTACTGTAGAATGCTTTGTATATAATTTTCTTAATGTATGTATAAGAGATGCAGATATTTGTACTGATTAGATATATAATACTGTTTGAACAGCAACCTGGCTGGTAGATCCAGATGCTGCTTTGAAGCACAATTTGCTGAGCAATCGATCATATTATAGAAACATAAAACCTTACAGCACAACAAGAGGCTTTTCAGCTAATTGTGCCTTTGCTGTCTCTTTGAAAGAGCCATGCATGTGATTCAAACCCTGTCTCTTCACCTGAGCTATGAAAATGATTTTCTTTCAATTATTTATATAAATTCCTCACACAAACCTCCACCATCCTTTCAGTTGAGTGCATTCCCAGCAACCGGTTTTTCTAATTTATTTGAATACATTTTCTATTTATTTACCAATTATCTTTTGCTAATGAAATCCATTTCTTCCCATCAACAGCCATCATCCTCAGTATTTTGAACATTACTGTTCATTCATAGAGTCATACAGCGTGGAAACTAGGTCCATTTGCCCAACTGGCCCACGCTGCCCAACATGCCCCATATACACTAGTCCCACCTGCGTGAGTTTGGCCCATATCCCTCTAAAGCTGGCCTATCCATGTACCTGTCTAAATGTTTCTTTACATTTAAGTCACTCCTCACCCTTGTCTGTGTTGAGAAAAAACTGTCCAGAAACTGATAAACACGCTCTAAAGTTCTAAATGTTTTGCGCTCTTTCTACATGTCATGAAAGTCCCATATCCCTGGTACCATTCAAGTAAACCTCCTCAGAGTTTTGACATCCTCCCTACAGCATAATACCTAGAAAGTCCTAAACAGTAATTTATAAAGATTTTGTTTAGCTCTCCTGCTGCATTTATACATATACCTTATTTATAAGCATAGAATTTCATGCTTATCATAAGAAACCTTTTTAACTTGAATTTGCTATCTTAAAATATTAACATTGTGAACCCACAGGTATGTAAGCTTGTGCTTGCCCATAGAAATTGTACCATTCAATTTATTTTATTGCTCCTCATTTGTATTGTTCCTCAACACCTTGCACTATATATTTAATTTCAAATGTCACGTGTCTGCCCATTTCATTGATCTGCCTATGTTATCCTGATTTGCTACTTGCATGACTACACACTACTTTTAACTACAGTAAACTTTGAATTGTGCCTTTGTTGCTCATCTTTAGAGAAGGCTATTGCATTCTTCAACCACATCTGAAAAATAACCCACACCATTAATCTCTTCTCTCTGTCCCATATTGTCAATTTTATATCCTTGTCCAGTTAATCCCATTTGCTACCAGACCTATTGTGCTGCACTTTACCAAATGCCTTTTGGACGTCTGTATAAAAACCAAACTGCATACGTAAATCAAAGTCCATGCAGAGGTCCCATATGCTTTCTCCACTTCATCATTGCAGAGTTCTGTCAACTTAGATCTGATTTACTTTCAGCCAATGTATGCTGATCTTCATTCAGTAACCCATGTGTTTCCAGCAAGGAAGTAATTTGGAGTCACATTATCTCTGGAAACTGAGATTAGGTTGACTGGCCTGTCGAGACTGCATTTATTGAAAACGGTACTCCAATTATCTGGTACTGCCCTCCCAAAGAAGAATTTCAAATCTTTGCCCTCCAAAGTAACTTAGAATGCTTCCCGTCCTCATTTTTCTTATTATAATTTTTTCAAATTTATACGTATTTCCTGTTTTTCTACTTTAATTGTCTACCTCTTGTTCGCTGTGATATTAGTAGCAACCTTTCCTCTCGCACCTAAGCTACAATCTAATGAATATTTTTACATTGTCCTAATCAGCCCCTCGAATCATTTGGCTATCCTCTAACCATTTATGGTATGTTAATGAAAAACCTACTTATTTCTTTATACATCAGTTAATTGTCTATGTTCATACTCCTCATCTTGGTCCCCATGTTACCTTTTCCAGTTCTTTTCAATTGTATTTTGAATCTGACTTTGTTATACACTTATTTTCTACAATTTCATTTTAAGCTTTATATATTTAATCACTCATAACATCTCTGGAGAACTTCGATAGGTGACGTTTTGGGTCGGTGCCCTTCTTCAGACTGATCCTAAGTTCTAGTTTAAGTTAGCTGTATTTTTCTTCTAGTCTAGTCTCTCCCCTCTTTGAAGACATTCCGTGAAATACTTATTGTTTTGTAAGTTAACTTTTGATTCCATCCACAGGGACTAGTTCCCATTTCAATGCCCTAAAGTTTACCCTTACCTTGTCTTCTTCTTTTGGTAACTGCAAAGCAGATCATAGTCCAAATCAGACATCCAGGCCAGGGTTTCAGGCCAGCGCTTCAGGTTTAGGTGCACTTTCTCTTGGGTGGACTGTACTGTTAATTGGATTCACTGTCTGCTTAGAAGCTGCGTAATGCAGATACTGTGGAGAAGGTGGCAGTGTCCGCCATGACCAGTTCTGAAATAGTTGAGGATTTTACAGCTTTTTCCGAGGAAAGGCCAATAGTTTAGGTTGTACTGTGAGATTCCTAGTGGGAACTCCATGTAACATATAGCAATTCCTGTAAGCATTATGCCCACAGTCATCAAAATCCAAGTGGAAATCACAGGGGGGACACCTGTGAATAACGGAATTAGCCTTCTGGGTTTGCGTTGAGTTGCTTTGGTGGTAGGTTAGTCTGATGACGCTGATCAACTTGTCTACTGATATGGTATCCATGGTATCCTTTGAGCTTGCTGTTCATTCTGTTGTCTACAGAGCAGTGGCCTCATCAGCACCTCATAACTGAAATTCCATTAATCATCAAGATATCTGACACATTGGTATCAGGTGAGATGCAGTGGTGTCTGATTGTCACCTATAGTGGCGTTTAATCATTCAGACCAATAGTTGTCTGCTGGTTCAGTGTTTTCCACAAGAATTTTAATCTTTAACATCTGACTGAGCTCAAAGACTCCAGCATTGTGATAGCTATATATTAAAGTCTTCCTTTATTCCCTTCAGTCTCACTAAACCCATTGTTTTGTAAATTCCTACAAATTTGTTAAAGGCATTAATAGTTTGCACGATCCAATTCATGTTGGTATCTGTTGACTTTGGAAGGTTTGCCCGTCGTATTATTTAGGATCTGGATCAAATATTCTCTAAATGGTCCAAACAGTTCAATTGACAATTTGTGGTTGTGTTTGCTTTCTTTGAAGAACATAGATCTGGGTTATATTTTGTTTGTCCTTGGTATCAAAAAGAAGGAATTTCATTTTTAGGGAAGTCATCTGCACAATTGCTTCTCCATGATAGTTGACGTTTTCTCATCACAAAATTGAGTGACAGTTATTGCAATCTCCAAAGTGGTAGGAATGGTGTTGACTAAAAGAGAGTGGAGGGTCTTTGCTTTAATGGAAGTTTGTAGAAATCAGTGATCATCTCTCCCAAGCATACTGTGGTAATGGAATGTTACAAAACTGCTGAACATGTATAGTTTTCTATACCTTGTATAAGATGGTGCCCTGAGTCATATTTGATATAGTTACTAAAACCAGTTCAGTCAAGAAACAATAACGCATCCCTGCTTATCAAACTGGTGAACCCATTCTGAATCTGATCTTTCAGAACCTGGAGGTCAACATTGTGTTTCTTCGGTAAACTTTCAGAATATTCACATTTAGAACATAAAACCCCTTTTAAGGTTGAGGTATATTTTGATGGGAGGACCGCTTCCTGATTTGACCTGGTGCCCAATCTCACCATGAAAACAATGTGATGATATCCTTTGCAATGACAAATACCCCGGGATCTAAGATCGAAGGTCACTTAGAGGCTCCTCCGTTAAATTATTCTAATGCTTGATCATTCCTTTTCCTTTTCCATGTCTGAACTGCATGATACTGAGATCGCTATTTCTCAAATATGCCCCTGCAGAAATCTCCCCTGCTGGCCCATCTTAAGAATGAGGTTCTGTATTGGTTGCTTCTCTCTTGGATTGTAAACACAGCGGCCATGAAAGACCTCCTAAAAACATTCCATGAACCTCTTACCTTCCTTGCCCTATTGATTTTTCCTGTTCATTGGAAGAAAAATCCTCCATTATCACTATTTTGTTACTTTAAAGTATTTACGCACAATATAAATGATCTAAGACCTTAGCTCATTGCTCAGTCTGCTTCAGTCTCTCGGTGCCAAGATGGCTAAGCGAAAAATAAATTTATTGAACATCTCAGAACTATTACTTTATCTGACGTATGCAGAAAATTGAATAATTGCTCAAAGTTTAAAAACTGCAACAATAGAGTTTCCATTTGCACTCATTAAAAACAGTCTGTAAATTTTATTAGATGTACAATACATAAAGGAATAACATCTTTCCCAGCGATTGATTCCTTTTATTTCACACATCTGTGGTGTCTTTCTTGTTTGATCTAATATTGAAACTCCCAAGTGTAAGGAGGACCTCTGGCAGACACTGAGGTTCTTTCACCATCAACTTTAATTGTGCTAAATGTCAATTCAAATCCTGTTTGAATTATGTTTAATAAATTGTTTTTATCATGTAGAGCTGGGTCATTTTGCTTTAAATGATCTGCTTGAGATGTGATTTCAGTTTTGTTTAATTTATTCCACGGCAAGTCAATTCTATCTCCAGGAATAAGGAAATGTGTTCTTCCAGAAATACAATAAACCAAGAAAAATCAAGCACTGGTCCTATTTATTCTTTAACACTTTTTCATAGGTTTCCAAAGAGCATCTTTAATTTGTACCAGTATTATAGAATTTATGGCACATAAGGAACCCTTTTTATTTTCTGAAGAATCTATTTCAGGAGCAAGTATACCGAACCACTCCGAAATAATGTGGAGATTTTAAAAGCCTGATAAATCTAGGAATATGGGGAAAAGTATCAGAGTTTTGAATTCTTCAGGGGATGGCCTTCTGGATCAGCAGCAGTAGTAGAGTGGATATTGTGGACGAATTGCAGCCCAGACCATCACACAAGCCAACCTGCCTTCTGTTGACTCAATTTATACCTCACGCTGCCTCGGCAAGGCCAGAAGCATAATCAAGGACGTCGCAACCGGGCCACCCTCTTCTCCCCTCTCCCATCAGGCAAAAGGTATAGAAGTGTGAAAACGCACTTGTAGAAAGGGATTGGTACATTGGCTGTCATCAGTCAGGGTACTGAGTATAGAAGTTGGGATGATATGTTACAGTTGTGCAAGGCTCTATTGAGGCCACAGTTCGAGTATTGTGTTCAGTTTTGGTCACTCAGGTGAAGGCAAGATGTTAGACACAAAATGCTGGAGTAACTCAGCGGGACAGGCAGCATCTCAGGTGAGAAGGAATGAGTGACATTTCGGGTCGAGACCCTTCTTCAGACCTGACCCGAAACGTCACCCATTCCTTCCCTCCTGAGATGCTGCCTGTCCCACTGAGTTACTCCAGCATTTTGTGTCTACCTGCGATTTAAACCAGCATCTGCAGTTCTTTCCTACACACATAGGAAAGATGTTGTTAAGCTGGAAAGCATACAGAGAAGATTTACAATTTGCTTCCAGGACTTGATGGCCTGATCAAAAGGGAGAGGTTGGGCAGGCTAGGACTGTATTCTATGGAGCGTACGAGGATGAGAGGTGATCTTAAAGAGGGTATAAGATCATGAGGGGAATAGGTACGATGGATGCACAGTTTTTTTTTATCCGGAGAAGGGCAATCAGGAACCAGAGGACATAGGTTTCAGGTGAGAGGGGAAAGAATTAATAGGAATCTGAAGGGCAACTTTTTCACACAAAGTGTGGCGGGTATATGGAATGAGCTGCCAGAGGAGGTAGGTGAGGCAGAAACTATAACAGCATTTAAAAGACATTGGTCAGGTACTTTGAAAGAAACGTTTTGAGGGATATGGGCCAAATGCAGGCAGGTGGGATTAGTGTAGATGGAGCACCTTGGTTGGCATGGGCAGCTAGAGGGCCTATTTCCGTGCTATATGTCTCGATGAATATGGTGCAGCTGGTAGAGCTACTGTCTCAGCGCCAGAGACCTGGGTTTCATCCTGATTTTGAGTGCTGTTCTCGCTATGACGGTGCGAGTTTCCTCCAGATTCTCCAGTGTTGGCCCACATCCCAAAGATGTGAAGATCAATGCAGGAGTTGAACTGAATCCACATGGAGGATTCAAAAATGGTCCAGAAGGGTAGGATTGCTGACATTTTGACAAGGATCAATTGTATTTTTTTAATCCCCTCATCCTGCCGCGGGTCTAGTAAGCAGTATTTGCATCAGATCAAAGATAGGCACAAAGTGCTGGAGTAACTCAGCGGGTCAGGCAGTATCTCTGGAGAATATGGATGGGCGACGTTTCGGGTTGGGACCCTTCTTCAGGCGCGTCGGTCTGAAGAAGGGTTCCGACTCAGAACGTCACCTGTTCCTTTTTCTCCAGAGATGCTGCCTGACACACTGGGTTGGTCCTACACTTTGTGTCTAACTCCGGTGTCAACCAGCATCTGCCGTTCCCTTATACAAATCAGATTATTCAACCGAGTGGCAAGGAATCTGCCTCCCAGAAACGCTTTAATTGCTCTCAAACTAATGTCAGTGACATTTGTACCTACTGTACATAGAAATCACGATGACATTGGTTCCTCGACACTCCGCCCATCTTCCCAGTCATGGATGACCCGTTGCAAATGCATTTATTTGTTTTGAGACACAAGGAACCCCAGATGATGGAGTCTTGAATAAAATACAATGTGCTGGAGGAACTCAGCGGGTCAGGCAGTATCTGTAAAGGGAATGGACAGGTGACATTTCGCATCGGGAGTCTGGTCTGCAGAATCTATTTTTCTCGGTTTAGTTTTAAGCCCTGTACACAGTTTAATTTTGCATTCTGCCCAATATTCGCAGATTTCCCTCATTGAACGGTTTGCTAGCATTTCTGCCTGGCTAATTTGTCCCGAGGCTTCTGAACTTTGCTCTAACTCAGTGCAGCGTCGTCTTCACACTTCCCATTCAATATTGTTCTTACATTGTGCTGAAGTAATTGTTTCCCAATGGTTTGCCAACTTTTGCTTCACTTATTTTGCCTACTGCTTCCCAGGCCTAAATCAAGCTACCATCGCCTCTTCCTTGCCCTGAGCGTAAATTATTCGGGAAAATAGCCCCGGGTGGACTTGGGACCCAGTTTAATTATATCCATTACCTTTACTCCACTGCATTCTCTTTTACTGCAATTCTGTGTCGCCTACGGACGCCCGTGGATCTCCCAGTCCATCACTAAGCGATTGTGAAACCAGAGAAAGCCCACTGGGCCTCCTGTTGCGAATTAAATCTGTACAACACCGAATTACAGCGAAATAACGTTAACAACTGCAGGTGTCCAACCGGAAACCTGAGACAGCGAGGCACTTGTACATTGAGCAAAACACAAAGTGCTGGGGAACTCAGCTGGGTCAGGCAGTATCTAGGCACATTTCAGGTTGGGACCCTACTTCAGACTGACTGGGGTGGAGGGAGGAGAAAGCTGGAAAAGCGAGGTGGAGGCAGGACAAAGTCTGGCAAGTGACAGGTGGTTACAGGGTTGGTTGGCAAATGGGTGGAGTCAGCGGCAAAGGCTGGAGATAAAAAGGTGTCAGATGAGGAAAGGAGGAGTGAAATATAAAACCAAGGGTGGGGTGGATAGATGGAAAGAGGGGGAGGAGGAGAAAGAGGTGGGAAATGGGTGATGGGAGTGGTGTACGTAGGAGTGGATAGGGGCAAAGTGACTGGAATGGGAGATGGAGGGAGAAATGACAGCAACGAGTTTGTGTAGTGCACGGATATAAAGTGGAGGTACGGGATATTCGATGTTCATGCCATTGGGTTGTAAGCTACCCAAATAGAATAAGAAGTCCTGTTGTCCAGTTCGTTAGGGTTTCATAGGAACAAAAGAAAATCCTCAAAATGTATAGAGGTGTACTACTGAGAATATATGCCACCCAGGAATCTACAGCACTCTATGTGCCTGACTATAATTGAACATAAAACCAATGTGTATTTAAATGAAAATCAACAATATTAATGGAAGCTTCAATGAAGGTTAGAATTTCACCTGTTGATCACATTGATAAACTATATTCTTCATATATAATTGAAAAGCAAAAAAAAAACCTGCAGATGCTGCAAATCTGAAATCAAGACAGAGAATACTGGCAATACGTATCAGGTATGGCAGCATATGTGGTGAGGGAAATAGTTAACATTTCTTGTCACTGACAGTCATAGAGCCACACTGCACAGGCCCTTTGGCCCACCAAATCTGCACTAATCATCAATCTACATTTACATAAATCCTATACTAAACCCATTTTATTTTTCCCACATTCCCATCAACTCCCCCTAGTTTTTAATGGTCAGCTACACACTAGGGGAAACTTGCAGCAGCCACAGCCCAGAGAAAATCCACCTGGACACAGGGAGATCATGCAAATTCCATACATTCACTACCAGGGGTCAGGAATGAATGCAAGACATGTGAGCAGTGAGGCAGCAACTCCACTGGCCACTTTCATTAGACTGGGAAAATTTAGTTTTCAGTTGCACAGAAGAGAAGAAGAGGGGAAAGAAAAAAAACATAATGGCTACGAATGGGTGGAGACCAGGAGATTAGCTTGGGTGTCGTCTGCGTGGTCTGCATATTCTCCCTGTGATAGCATGGGTTTCCTCCAGGTGCCCCGCTGCCACATGCCCCGGTTTCCTCCCACATGCCAAAATAAGGTTGTAGGTTAATTGGCTGTGGTAAAATGCCCCTGGAGTATAAAGTCCCTGGGGGGACTTTAAACTAGAACAGTTGGGGAGAGGGACTCAAATAGAGAAAGCTAGTAGACAGGGTCTGAGGCAGGAGGCAGAGAAGGGAGGCACTCAGACCCAACATGTAAGGGGGATAGAAGAAAAAAATAATAAACAGAGAATAAGAGGTGGTGGGTTTCTTAAATGTGTGAGCAGAGAGAAAGAGGGGTGTAAAATGAGGGTAAAGCAATCGATAGCAAGGTGAAAATTAGTAGTGGCAGACAGACAGATCCAGGGCAAAAATCAAAAGGGGCCACTTGTCAACATAATTGTATGAGGAGTAAGAGTGTTGTAAAAACAAGCCTGAAAGCTTTGTGTTTCAATGCGAGGAGCATTCATAATAAGGTGGACGGGTTGAATGTGCAGATAGCTATTAATGACTATGCTATAGTTGGGATCACGGAGATATGGCTCCAGGGGGACCAAGGCTGGGAGCTGAACATCCAGGGATATTCAATATTCAGGAGGGATAGACAGAAAGGAAAAGGAGGTGGGGTAGCGTTGCTGGTGAGAGAGGAGATTAATGCAATAGAAAGGAAGGACATTAGCTTGGAGGATATGGAATCGATATGGGTAGAGCTGCGAAACTCTAAGGGGCAGAAAACGCTAGTGGGAGTTGTGTACAGGCCACCTAACAGTAGTTGTAGAGTTGGGGATGGCATCAAACAGGAAATTAGAAATGCGTGCAACAAGGGTAAAACAGTTTTATGGGTGACTTCAATCTACATATAGATTGGGTGAATCAAATGAGCAGGGGTGCTGAGAAGAGGATTTCTTGGAATGTATGCGGGATAATTTTCTAAACCAACATGTAGAGGGACCAACGAGAGAGCAGGCTATTCTAGACTGGGTATTGAGTAATGAGGAATGGTTAGTTAGCAGTCTTGTTGTGCGTGGCCCTTGGGCAAGAGTGACCATAATATGATTGAGTTCGTCATTAGGATGCAGAGTGACATCATTGTCAGAAACAAGGGTTATGAAAACTTAAAACAAAGGTAACTTTGAAGGTATGATACGTGAATTGGCCAAGATAGACTGGCAAGTGATTATTAAAGGGTTGACAGTGGATGTGCAATGGAAGGTATTTAAAGACTGCATGGATGAACTACAACAATTCTTCATCCCAGTTTGGAAAAAAAAAAAATCAGGGAAGGTAGGGCATCCGTGGATAACAAGGGAAATCAGGGATAGTATAAAAACAAAAGATGAAGCATACAAATTATCCAGAAAAAGCATCCTACCAGAGGAGGACAAATGGCTTAATTAGGAAAGGGAAAATAGATTATGAAAGAAAATTAGCAGGGAACATAACAATAGACTGCAAAAGTTTTTATAGATATTTGAAGAGAAAGAGATTAGTTAAAACAAATGTAGGTCCCTTGCAGTCAGAAACAGGTGAATTGATCATGGGGAACAAGGACATGGCAGACCAATTGAATAACTACTTTGGTTCTGTCTTCACTAAGGAAGACATAAATAATCTGCCGGAAATAGCAGGGGACCGGGGGTCAAATAAGGGAGGAACGGAGTGAAATCCAGGTTAGCCGGGAAGTGTTGTTACGTATTAAAGGCCGATAAATCCCCAGGGCCAGATAGCCTGCATCCCAGGGTACTCAAGGAAGTAGCCACAGAAATAGTGGATGCATTAGTGATAATTTTTCAAAACTCCTTAGATTCTGGAGTAGTTCCTGAGGATTGGAGGGTAGCTAATGTAACCCCACTTTTTAAAAAAGGAGGGAGAGAGAAAACGGGGAATTACAGACTAGTTAGTCTAACATCGGTAGTGGGGAAACTGCTAGAGTCAGTTATTAAAGATGGGATAGCAGCACATTTGGAAAGTGATGAAAATCATTGGACAAAGTCAACATGGATTTACGAAGGTACATCATTGTCTGACGAACCTTATTGAATTTTTCTTAGGATGTAACTAGTAGAGTGGATAAGGGAGAACAGTGGATGTGTTATATCTAGACTTTCAGAAGGCTTTCGACATGGTCCCCTATAAGAGATTAGTATACAAACTTAAAACACACGGTATTGGGGGTTCAGTATTGATGTGGATAGAGAACTGGCTGGCAGACAGGAGTAAAGGGTAGGGAGTAAACGGTTCCTTTTCAGAATGGCAGGCAGTGACTAGTGGGGAACCGTAAGGCTCAGTGCTGGGACCCAGCTATTTACAATATATATTAATGATTTGGACGAGGGAATTGAATGCAACATTCTCCAGTTTGCGCGGATGACACTAAGCTGGGGGTCTGTGTTAGGTTGTGAGGAGGATGCTAGGAGGCTGCAAGGTGACTTGGATAGGCTGGATGAGTGGGCAAATGCATGCCAGCTGCAGTATATTGTGGATAAATGTTGAGGTTATCCACTTTGGTGGCCAAAAACAGAAGGGTAGACTATTATCTGAATGGTGGCAGATTAGGAAAAGGGGAGATGCAACGAGGCCTGGGTGTCACGGTACATCAATCATTGAAAGTAGGCATGCAGGTGCAGCAGCAGTGAAGAAAGCAAATGGTATGTTTTAGGCAATCATAGCGAAAGGATTTGCGTATAGGAGCAGTGAGGTTTACTGCAGTTGTACGGTTTTTGGTGAGACCACACCTGGAGTATTGCGTACAGTTTTGGTCTCCAAATCTGAGGAAAGACATTTCTTGCCATAGACGGGGTACAGAGAAGGTTCACAAGACTGATTCCTGGGATGTCAGGACTTTCATATGAGGAAAGACTGGATAGACTCGGCTTGTACTCGCTAGAATTTAGAAGACTGAGGGGGGATCTTATAGAAACTTACAAAATTCTTCAGGGGTTGGACAGGCTAGATGCAGGAAGATTATTCCCGATGTTGGGGAGGTCCAGAACAAGAGGTCACAATTTAAGGATAAGGGGGAATTCCTTTAGAACCGAGATGAGGAAAACAATTTTCACACAGAGAGTGGTGAGTCTCTGGAATTCTCTGCCACAGAAGGTAGTTGAGGCCAGTTCATTGGCTATATTTAAGAGGGAGTTAGATGTGGCCATTGTGGCTAAAGGGATCAGGGGATATGGATAGAAGGCACGTACAGGATACGGATTTGGATGATCAGCCATGATCATATTGAATGGCGGTGCAGGCACGAAGGGCCGAATGGCCTACTCCTGCACCTACAGTGGCTTGCAAAAGTTTTCATGCCCCTTGAACATTTCCACATTTTGTCATGTTACAACCACAAACGTAAATGTATTTTATGTGATAGACCAACGCAAAATCGTGCATAATTGTGAGGTGGAAGGAAAATGATACATGGTTTCCAAATTTTATTACAAATAAAAAACTGAAAAGTGTGGCGTGCAAAAGTATTCTGCCCCCCTGAGTCAATACTTTGTAGAACCACCTTTCGCTGCAATTACAGCTGCAAGTCTTTTGGGGTATGTCTCTACCAGCTTTGCACATCTAGAGACTGAAATTTTTGCCCATTCTTCTTTGCAAAATAGCACAAGCTCAGTCAGATTGGATGGAGAGCGTCTGTGAACAGCAATTTTCAAGTCTTGCCAGAGATTCTCAATTTGATTTAGATCTGGACTTTGACTGGGCCATTCTAACACATGAATATGCTTTGATCTAAACCATTCCATTGTAGCTCTGGCTGTATGTTTAGGGTCATTGCCCTGCTGGAAGGTGAACCTCCACCCCAGTCGAAGTCATTTGCCAGACTCTAATCATGGTTTTCTTTCCAAGATTGCCCCTGTATTTGGCCTCCATCCATCTTCCCATCAACTCTGACCAGCTTCCCCTGTCCCTGCTGAAGAAAAGCATCCCCACAGCATGATGCTGCCACCGAACCAATGTTTTCACAGTTGGGATGGTGTGTTCAGGGTGGTGTGCAGTATAAAATTAGTTTTCTACCACTCACATAGCGTTTTGGATGCCTTAGGCTAAAAAAACTTACAATTTTGGTCTCATCAGACCAGAGCACCTCCTCCACATGTTTGCTGTGTCCCCAACATGGCTTGTGGCAAAAACTGCAAACAGGACTTCTTATGGCTTTGTTTCAATGCAATGGCTTTCATCTTGCCATCATTCCATAAAGGCCCGATTTGTGGAGTGCACGACTAACTAATTGTCCTGTGAAAACAGATTCTCCCACCTGAGCTGTGTGATCTTCTGCAAGCTCCTCCAGAGTTAACCATGGGCCTCTCGCCTGCTTCTCTGTGATTAATGCTCTCCTTGCCCAGCCTGTCAGTTTAAGTGACGGACGGCCATGTCTTGGTAGGTTTGCAGTTGAGCCATACTCTTTCCATTTTTGGATGATGGAATGAACAGTGCTCTGTGAGATGTTCAAAGCTTGGGATTTTTTTATAACATAACCCTGCTTTAAACTATCTCCACAACTTTATCTACCTGACCTGGTCTGGTGTGTTTCCTTGGGCTTCATTATGCTATTTGTTCATCTAATGTATTCCTAACACACCTCTGAGGCTCACAAGACAGCTGTATTTATACTGAATTAGATTACAAACATGTGGACTCAATTTACTAATTAGTGGAATTCTGAAGGCAATTGGTTTGCACTGGATTTAATTAGGGGTATCAGAGTAAAGGTGGCTGAAATAAACGTTTACACGCCAACACTTTTCAGTTTTTATATTTGTAAAACAAATTGAAACACATGTATTCATTTCCTTCCACGTCACAATTAGGAACTATGTACGCCATTTTGTGTTGGTTACTACATAAAATCCCAATTAAAAATACATTTACGTTGTGATTGTAAAACGTGACAAAATGTGGAAAGTTCAAGGGGTATGAAAACTTTTGCAAGCCACTGTATTTTTCTATGTTTCTATAGGGAATGGATTGAGAACGAGTGGGATAACACCTAGAAATAGTGATGAATGGTCAGCTTGGCTCAGTGGACCGATGGGGCCCAGTTTTTTTATGCTGTAATCTTAAAAACTAATTAAAAACTTAATTGTGCAAAATGGTGTTTGGCACGACTGCTGAGAAAGGTGGATAAAGATTTTTTTTTTTTTAGTTTTAGAGATACTGCGTGGAAAAAGACCCTCCGGCCCACCGATTCTGCGAGAGCAAAACAATCACCTTTACACTGATCTATCTTATCCCAGTGTCTCATCGCACACAACTAGGGACAATTTACAGAAGCCAATTAAGATTTGGATGGGCTTGAGACCTCTTTGGAATTTCGGTGTTATGTAATTAGGATGCACTAAAGATTTGGTTTGGAGGATACTGGTAGTTTATAGTTGTGCTGATGTTCGTGGATTTTGTTGGAATTGGGTTGCTAGGGTGAGAGTGGTTGATGGTTGGGGGACCGTCTGTTGGGATTTGGACATGTAGAAAAGGTGAAGGGTCTGGTTGGGATTGGACCGTGTAGATTGGATGATAGAAACTGTGGGGAACAGGATGTGTAATTGGGTGAAGGATCCTGTGGGATTGGGGTGTTTACAGTCAGTGAAGGGTCCTGTTGGTTTGGGATGTGAACGGGACATGTAGATTGGACAAAAAGTCCCATTGGTATTGGGTGTGTAGATTGGGTGAAGAATGCTGTTGGTATTGGCTGTGTAGATTAGAAGAAGGATCATGTTGGTATTGGGTGAGTAGATTGGGTGAAGGGTGCAGTTGGTATTGGATGTGTGGATTGGGTGAAGGGTGTGCAGAATTGATTGCTAAATGGATTCAATGTATCCGATTGGGCCAAATTTGAAAGTGACTTGCCCATTTGGTGTGTACGGTTAAGGTGAAAACAGATCCTGATAAAGGTATTGGTTTGTTTGTTGGGTGAAGTTAAGGTATTTGGTGTGTAGATTGTGGAAAGATTGGATATACTGCAATTTTCACTTTAACCAATCACCTCAATTTCTTCCTCATGACAATTCATATACACAATTGTTATAAATCAAAAGTTATTGGGCAAAGGATTATACCAATCACCATGGGATGTGTATATTGGGAATAGTTGATTCAACCTAGGGTGTGTAATACCATGGTCATGAGACTCTGATCCTGTCCACTAATGGTCAATTATACCGGTGAATTGTACTCCTAACTACAAATTCAGTTATCCTTCAAGTTTTTCCTTTATCCTAATCAAATGGATGTGGTAGATATCAATGGGTGAAGGGCAATAGTCCAATTCATATACCTCAATTGGGTGTCAGGTTGGGTAAAGTTATATTGGATGTCAGTATTGGGTGAAGGGTGCAAGTCCATAAGATTTTTGGGTGTGTAGATTGGGTGTCATATACTGGCAAATTATCCTTTGGATGTGTAAAATACAACTCAATACTCAAATTGGATGGTTTGGGTCCCCTGTAATCAAAAATTTATTGGGTGACATTTAGCCATCCTAATTGGTCCTATTGATGTCAGTACATCAAGGGTGTTTATAAAATGTGAGGTGACTCAATGGTTGGTATCCATAGATGTGTTAATTTGGTGAAGGGCACTTCAGTTTGATTTTGGGTGTCAGATTGGGGCCAGTTGCACCCTAACAAAATGTGTATACTGCAATTGGGGTGGTTATCCAATCAACAGAAATTACAAAGTGTTGTAGATTGGTGACTGATACCTGTTGGTATTGATATACAATTCATAAAAATACTCACCAGATTGGGTACCTAAATGTACAGTTGATTTTGGGTGTGTAGAATTGGGTGATCCCTGATTGTTGTATGGTAATTACAAGTGTAGATTGGTTGGTTCGCTCCAACAGTGGTATTGGATGTGTAGATAATTGGGTGGTGGAGTTGGTATTGGATGTAACCAATTGGGGAATAGCCTGAAATCTGCAGTTGGTATTGGTGCAGTTGGGGTATACATGTGTAGATTTGGGGTGCAGTATGGTGTTGGGTGTGTAGATGGTGCAGTTGCTCTGACATTGTGTAGAGTGGGAGAAGGGCCTACAGTTAAGTTTTGTGTGTAGAGCAATTGGGTGATTGGGTTCAGTTGAGTCCTAATGGGTGTGTAGATTTGAGTGAAGGGTTCAGTTGAGTTGGGGTGTGTAGCCCCCCTGGGTAAAACAAGCTATGGCAAAACCCGTATCGTTTGGTCGATTGTTGACTTACACTCCGGTGATCTCTGCTGCGGTTTTCATAAGGTCCATCTCTCATTAGCCCATGGCCGAAATGTAGTCGTTTGCATCGTCGTTACACAATTCACTTTATACTTATGTTTCTCTAAAACGGCTACCCACTGCAATTTGACACAAGTGCCGGGCTCTCTATCACGGTGGCTGTCAGTTATGGTACTCCCCGTGGAAAAACCCCCCCCGCACCCTTGTCATGTAAAAGCCACAAAATAAAGGGCTGATTTGAATACATCTTCTCTTTTTGTATATGGACGGTGGGAAAAGTTTTTTTTTTTCGTTACCTACGTCACGTGCAAAGTTGTTGAGAAGTATTTTTATAATATTATTTTGGTCAGCATCGTCACTGCCCTGTGTGAGTAAAACATGTGGGAACCGCGTATAGGGGGTTAGCACGTTTAAGGTCACTGGGTCATAGGGCTTGATGCATGGGAGTCGCTCAATCCACCTGGGGAGGTAACATCCGTAACTACCGGTATATGTTTTATTAATGCAAGAAACGCCCGAACTTTCCTACCTGTTCTCCTCAAAACGGCCAAAATATTGCTATATTTTTCCGCTGTAATAAATTATATCCCATATAACAATTACAGCACCGGAAACAGGCCCTCTCGGCCCTTCCAGTCCGTGCCCCGACCATTTGTTTTCCCCCTAGTCCCATCTACCTGCACTCAGACCAACCCCTCCATTCCCTTCACGTCCATATACCTATCCATTTACTCTTAAATGTTAAAATCGATCCTGCCTCCACCACTTCTGCAGGAAGCTGATTCCACACAGCCACCACCCTCTGAGTCAAAAGAAGTTCACGCCCCCTCACGTTACCTCGGCCCGAAACCTCTGTCCCTTAATTCTCATGTCATGCCCTCTTGTTTGAATCTTCCCCTACCACCCTCAATGGCAAAAACGTATCCACGTTTCAAAACTCTGTCTATCCCTTTCATCATTTTAAAGACCTCAGATCAAGTCCCCCCTTAACCTTCTGGGGCCGCTCCAAAGAACTAAAGACCTAACTTGTTCAACCTTTCTCTGTAACATAGTTGCTGGAACCCTGGCAACATTCTAGTAAATCTCTCCTCGTTGTACTATCTCTATTTTGTTGACATCCTTCCTATAACTAAGGCGACCATAAAATTGTACACCATACTCAGAATTGGTCTTACCAATGACTTGTTACAATTTTAAAGTTAAAAAAACATTACTTCCCCTTTCCTATATTCAATGCTCATGATTTATAAAGGCCAGCACACCAAAAAGGCTTTCTTTACCACCCTATCTACATGCGATTCCACCGTCAGGGAACTATGCACAGTTATTCCTAGATCCCTCTGTTCCACAGCAGTTTCCTCAATTCCCTACCATTTACCATGTACGTCCTATTTATTGATTTGTCCTGCCAAGATGTAGCACTTCACACTTACAGCATTAAACTCCATCTGCCATCTTTCAGCCCACTTTTCCAAATGGCCAAATCTCTCTGTAGACTTTGAAAATCTACTTCATTATCCACAACACCACCTATCTTAGTATCATCTGCCACACTTAACTTATCCAATTTTCCACCCCATCATCCAGATCATTGATGTACATGGACAAAACAACAGTGGACCCAACACAGATCCCTGAGGCACCCCACTGGTCACCGCTTCCAACCTGACAAACAGCCATCCACCATTACTCTCTGACATCTCCCATTCAGCCACTGTTGAATCCATTCTTGCTACTCCGCCCATTAACACCCAGAGATTGAACCTTCTTAAACCAACCTTCCATGGGGAACCTTGTCAAAGGCCTTTACTGGAAATCCATATAGACAACATCCACTGCTTTACCCTCATCAATTTCCCTAGTTAAACCGCTTCAAAAAAATTCAAGAAGGTTTTGTCAAACATGACCTTCCAGGCACAAATCCATGTTGACTGTTCCTGATCAGAACCTGTTTTATCCAGATGCTTATATATATTATCTCTAAGTATCCTTTCCATTAATTTGCCCACCACTGACGTCAAACTTAATAGGTCTCCAATAATTGCTAGGTTTATTCTTTGAACCCTTTTTAAACAATGGAACAACATGCGCAGTACGCCAATCCTCCGGCACTATTCCCGTTTCTAATGACATTTGAAATATTTCTGTCATAGCTCCTGCTATTTCTACACTAACTTCCCTCAATGTCCTAGGGAATATCCTGTCAGGACCTGGAGACCTTATCCACTTTTATATTTTTCAAAAGTGTCAGTACTTCCTCCTCTTTGAATCTCATAGTTTTCCATAGCTACTCTACTCTTTCCCCTTAACTCACAGAGTTTCAATATCCTTCTCCTTGGTGAATACCGAAGAAAAGAAATTGTTCAATATCTCCCCCCATCTCTTTTGGCTCATGCAGATAGCAGTCCATTCTGGTTCTCTAATGGTCCAATTTTTATCCCTCGTTATCCTTTTTGCTATTAATATAGCTGTAGAAAAACCCTTTGGGTTTACTTTCACCTTTCTTGCCAAAGCAACCTCATATCTTCTTTTAGCCTTCCTAAATTTCTTTCTTAAGATTCTTTTTTACATTCTTTATACTCCTCTAGCACCTCAATTTACTCCATGCCTCCTAAATATGTAGATATCTCTCTTTTTTCGAAACAAGTGTCCAATTTCCCTTGAAAACCATGGCTCTTTCCAATTTTTACTATTTCCTTTCAACCTAACAGGGACATAAAGAATCTGTACTCTTACAATTTCCCCTTTAAATGTCCTCCATTTCTCTTCTACATCCTTCCCATGAAACAAAGTGTCCCAATTCACTCCTTTAAAATCCTTACGCATTCCCTCAAAGTTAGCCTTTCTCCAATCAAAAATCTCTACCCTAGGGTGCAGTTGAGTTTGGGTGTGTAGATTGGGTGAAGGGTGCAGTTGAGTTTTGTGTAGATTGGGTGAAGGGTGCAGTTTGAGTTTGGGTGTGTAGATTGTGGGTGAAGGGTGCAGTTGAATTTGGGTGTGTAGATTGGGTGATGGGTGCAGTTGCTCTGACATTGTGTAGATTAAGTGAAGGGTGCAGTTGAGTTTGGGTGTGTAGATTGGGTGAAGGGTGCAGTTGAGTTTGGGTGTGTAGATTGGGTGAAGGGTGCAGTTGAGTTTGGGTGTGTAGATTGGGTGAAGGGTGCAGTTGGGTTTGGGTGTGTAAGATTGGGTGAAGGGTGCAGTTGAGTTTGGGTGTGTAATTGGGTGACGGGGTGCAGTTGAGTTTGGGTGTGTAGATTGGGTGAAGGGTGCAGTTTGGGTTGTGTTTGGGTGTGTAGATTGGGTGAAGGGTGCAGTTGAATTTGGGTTGAGTTTGGGTGTGTAGATTGGGTGAAGGGTGCAGTTGAGTTTGGGTGAGGTAGTTGAGTTTGTGTGTGTGTAGATTGAGGGTGAAGGTGCAGTTGAGTAGATTGGGTGAAAGGGGGTTGAGTAGATGTGTGGGTGCAGTTGAGGGTGAGGGTGCAGTGTTGAGTTTGGGTGTGAAGGTAGATTGGGTGAAGGGTGCAGTTGAGTTTGGGTGTGTAGATTGGGTGAAGGGTGCAGTTGAGTTGAGTTTGGGTTGTAGATTGGGTGAAGGGTGCAGTTGAGTTTGGGTGTGTAGATTGGGTGAAGGGTGCAGTTGAGTTTGGGTGTGTAGATTGGGTGAAGGGTGCAGTTGAGTTTGGGTGTGTATGGTGAAGGGTGCAGTTGAGTTTGGGTGTGTAGATTGGGTGAAGGGTGCAGTTGAGTTTGGGTGTGTAGATTGGGTGAAGGGTGCAGTTGAGTTTGGGTGTGTAGATTGGGTGAAGGGTGCAGTTGAGTTTGGGTGTGTAGATTGGGTGAAGGGTGCAGTTGAGTTTGGGTGTGTAGATTGGGTGAAGGTGCAGTTGAGTTTGGGTGTGTAGATTGGGTGAAGGGTGCAGTTGAGTTTGGGTGTGTAGATTGGGTGAAGGGTGCAGTTGAGTTTGGGTGTGTTCAGATTGCGTGCTGGCGAGCTGACGCCTGTCCCTGATATTGGGCGTGGCAGCCGCGCAGGCGCGGGGTGGCGACTCTGGTCGGGTGGGGCTGGTGATGTCGGACTGGGAGGCGGAGAGCGACGATGAGCCGGGCCCGAGCCCGGTGCCGCGGGCGGAGTGGAGGCCGTCGCCGGCAGCAGAGCGCAGCCCGAGCCCTGAGCGGCCCAGGGGGCGGGGGCGGGGGCGTGAGCGTGAGCTGGGGGCCGGGGACCGCTGCGAGGGCCGAGGATGGAGGCCGCCGGGGGCCCGGGGCCGAGGCGGAGGCCGGGGCCGCGACTCGGGCTCCTCCTCCTCCCTCAACTTTCACATAGACAGCGCCTTGGTTGGCATCGTTATAGGTGAGGGCCGGCCGGGTAAATACCCGTGTCAGGGGGAGGGGACCGGGTAAATACCCCTGTAAATACTCAGGGGGAAGGGACTGGGTAAATACCTCATGGGTGTGGGGGAGGGACTGGGTAAATACCCGTGTCAGGGGAGGGACCGGGTAAATACCCATGGGTGTAAGGGAGGGACTGGGTAAATACTCATGGGTGTGGGGGAGGGACTGGGTAAATACCCATGGGTGTCAGGGGGGAGGGACGGGTAAATACCCATGGGTGTAAGGGAGGGACTGGTAAATACTCATGGGTGTGTGGGGAGGGACTGGGTAAATACCCATGGGTGTCAGGGGGGAGGGACCGGGTAAATACCCATGGGTGGTAAGGGAGGGACTGGGTAAATACTCATGGGGTGTGGGGGAGGGACTGGGTAAATACCCATGGGTGTCAGGGGGAGGGACTGGGTAAATACCCGTGTCAGGGGAGGGACTGGGTAAATACCCTGTCAGGTCAGGGGAGGGACTGGGTAAATACCCATGGGTGTAAGTGGAGGGACTGGGTAAATACCCATGGGTGTGGGGGAGGGACTGGGTAAATACTCATGGGTGTGAGGGAGGGACTGGGTAAATACTCATGGGTGTAGGGGAGGGACTGGGTAAATACCCATGGGTGTAGGGGAGGGACTGGGTAAATACCCATGGGTGTGGGGGAGGGACTGGGTAAATACCCATGGGTGTAGGGGAGGGACTGGGTAAATACCCGTGTCAGGGGGAGGGACTCGGTAAATACCCATGGGTGTGGGGGAGGGACTGGGTAAATACCCATGGGTGTGAGGGAGCGACTGGGTAAATACCCATGGACAGTAAGATGGTTGTAAGATCTGGATAAATAGTCATGGGTCTGAGTAAATAGCCAGGCACCAGAGGGGAGTCTGGGTGTGTCAGGGGGTTCGAGTCTGGATAGTTACCCGTGGGTCAGGGGGAGGGACTGGGTAAATACCCAGTCACCAGGGGGGAGGGTCGAGTGTTGTAGGATTGTCCAGGTGAACCTTTGGGAGCAGTCCATGGGCAGGGTCTGGGTATACACAGAGTGTTGGAAGAGGGTCAGCAGTAAACACGTGGATATCAGGAGGTGTGTCCAGGTATTTGGAAAGGGTTTTGGTAAACACCTTGGGCTTTGGAAGGGGGTCAGTAGTAAATACCCGGGTGTCAGCAGGGAAGGGTCACAACAGTAAATGCCCAGGCATCAGGCACAGGGTAAGTATAAAGTCCCGGCTGAGAGTGTCTGCTGCAAAAAGGTGTGCACGTATAAGGTAAATAAAACTGGTGCGAACTTGTGGGTTTTATGAAGTTGTGTGGTATGAGTATCTGAGATTTAGAAAATAGGTAGGTGGGAATATCTGCTGTGACTAGCAAGCAAAATTTGGGTGAGAGGATCATGGATAGATGCCCAGATGAATTTAAGTGGTGAATTACTGGGCGGAATGTCAGCAGTACCGTGAGTACCTACGTAACTGGATTAATACTGGATATGACTATGGATTCAGTAAATATTCCAAGACCAAAAATCTGTTTTATATTCTGATATCAAGTATCCAAGGGCAAGGGCCAAGGTAGAGAATCCCAAGGATTGAATTTCTAGGAGTTACGGTAAATTACAAAACTGTTTACCAATTGAATGCCTGGGATGAATCAATGCAATAATTATCTGGAAGTTCATAGATGAATTGTATACCGAGCCAGTACTTAGTAAATAGCTTTGGTAACTATCCTGATGTCAATACCATGAATATGAATTGTTCGTAAATACGAAGTGAAATTAACTGAAGGTGAAATCTTTGGGTATGCTTTCTAGGGTGGGGCATTGCACCTTGGCAGAAAATCCTGGAAAGGTAAATAACGATAATTGAATATTGCAGATAAGTACTGTCTGTAATACTGGCTCGCTACCATTATGTGACTGTTGGGTTAAATACTATGACATGAGTCCTGGTATGTATAGTAAGTTGTTGTATCCTGGTTTAAAAACCTAGGGATAAATAGTATGGCAGACCTCTTTGTGATGCCATGTCTTGACTTCCTTGGTCTCCAATTATCAGTTTCTCTCAGACTTGAATATGCTTCCTTGCCTTCCTTCCTCACTGCTTCAATACTTCCCTCTGCCTGATTCCACTCTCTTCTCCCCCCCCCCCCCCCCCCCCCCCCCCCCCCCCCCCCAATTTGGGCTCTGTACCCCCTCTCTGACACTATCTGCACCCCACTTTGATTTCATCTCCTTATCTTGCCCCCCCCCCCCACCCATGATGTCAAGTACTTCAACTTGTTTTTTAAGAGTCCATGTCCATCTGAGAGTTTGATATGGTCTTTTGCATGTCTTTAGGTCGAGGAGGGTCTAAAATACGTGAACTTGAAGAAACATCAGGATCTAAAATACAGGCAAGGACTTGCTCAGAATGATCTCAAAGCTAGAATTGGGTCTGATCAAGATCGGTGAAAGCAATATGATTTGTAGTATGTTTTAACTCTCCGTGCCCCTACCAAAACACTATCACAAATTAGTTCTCCAGGTAGCGTGAGTGATCCTTGGAGATTGCTAATTTTGTGTGGATCACCTGCTGTTTAAAGTACAGTTTGTCATGGTGGCATCAACAATTTGACTTGTAAAAGTGTTGGTGGCCACCTATCTGAACCATACTTGCTGCTCCCTCTGGCTATTCAGACTACTTGTCTCCAATCCCAGTGTCCATGGAGAGAAAAAAAGTGTCATGCAAAGGAGCTCTTTCAGGATCCTTGGACTGATGAAAGGTATTGATGGATGGCATTGCTCACATTCTCACTTTATGATGTGGGAGGCCATGTAGCCCATCGAATCAACATGGGCTATCCAGAGCTATCTCACCATTTTCAATTCTGCCACTAGCTTCCCTGTAACCTTTTCTCTGTTGTGCCAATCAATTCCTTCGTGATTTTCATAAGACCCATCTATGTTGCTGCTACTTAACCTACCAACCAGCACGTCTTTGGTACTGTAGCTAAGGCTGATGTGCGATGAATTTACTTTGACGAGAACACTGTTTAAAATGAAAACGATATACTGTTAAGTACACTAAAGACTGAGAAATTTGACCCTTGGATAATGCAGGCTATGCTTGATACAAGCATAATTTAATCAACCCAAAATAGAAACTTGGATTACTCTACATTACTCTTAAAAGTGTCACTCTTCAGGTATTCGGTTTGAACAGCATGATATTAGAGTTAGAGTGTCCTGCAGCATGGAAACAGCCCCTTCGGCCCAACCTGCCCACACTGAACAACACGTTTCATCTACACTTGTCCCATCTGCCTCCGTTTCGTCCATGAGCCTCTTAATTCGTCCTATCCATGTACAATCGGAATTATATTACTTCTCTGGGTACAGTGTCATCTAGGACATGGAAGCAATTGCTGCATCTCTCAGTATGTGTGTGCACATGATACTATAAACCTGGCCGTATGTCCATGGCATGTTTTCAGACTGAAGCCTGTTCACTCTTTCGTAAGTTCAATATGGGACCGATGCAAAATGAGCTCCTTGTACCCAGTCTGGGTTACCAAAAATGGCAATGTGTGCATATTCTGAGATATAGGGTCTGTTCAATATGTAATGTTTGTACTTGCACATTTGGTCTGTTCAATATGTACTGTCTATACTTGCGCATTTTATGATAGATACTAAAAGGTGACGTTGAAGTTGAGGTGAGGCTTTCTGGCAGCCACGAGGCCCAGCTGAAAGCGAAGGAACTAATTCTTAACCTTATTGCAAGGAGAAATACAGATCAGTTGAATGGACCTGAGAGAAGTGACCAAGGTATGCCTGAATGATCCTTGTTTTTTTTTAAATTTGCATTGTTCTTGGAATTGAACTGCGAGTATCCTATTTCATCAGGTCATTTAAACTAATACATATAAGATTTGACACGAAGTGCTGGAGGGACTCACCGGATCAGGTTGTATCTATAGAGGACATAGGTGACATTTCAGGTTGGGGCCCGAAACATTGCCCATCCATGTCTTCCAGTGATGCCACCTGACCTGCTGACTTAATAAACCAGGATCTGTAGTTCCTCGTGTCTACATATAAGCTTTGTATACATTACATTTGTTGATTGAATGGCGTGGG
Organism: Okamejei kenojei; assembly: GCA_035221665.1. NCBI lineage: Eukaryota > Metazoa > Chordata > Chondrichthyes > Rajiformes > Rajidae > Okamejei > Okamejei kenojei. The sequence goes on along the minus strand of CM069135.1, from coordinate 28,738,522 downwards.
GAGGGGGGTCTTCATTAAAAGGTGTTGCGATAACCCTGATTTCACGATTTGGTTCATGATGCCACTAATGTAACCCTAGATTTTGGAGTTTACATTTTTTTCCTAGTGTCTCAAATTATCTCAATTTGTTTGTATGTTTCCTTTATTTGATATTCTAAGCACATTCATTTAGTGGGCACTTTGTCATGATGATGGTAGTGTGTTATGTGCTGAGTCATTTGTATTGTCTTGTCTGCAGACCCATGCTGGGGGAAGCCTTTAAGGTTCCTGGGTCCCAGGGTCCATTTAACTCATTCTGATAATCCAATTTCGCCACCCACCGAAATCAGCATTAAACGACTGCCTTTTTTCTTTCCTGTTTGTCCATCCACCAAAGGCATTGCATCGAAGTTCAGTGGTAAGTCAGCCACCACTTCCAACACCCCTTTGGCCAAGTGCAGCAGCATAAACCCGTCCCGTCCTGTGATCAACTGGGGCTCGCTGCGTGAGAACAAGGAGAAATATGAAGCTATGAAGTGGGCTGGTTGGTATCTCCTCCTCTTCAATTAAATATTGAAGCTTTGGTCACTGGTGAATACCAAGGCTGACTTCCCTTTTGATCTGAAGTAACAACTTTCTCCTTTTGCATTAAGGTCTTACAACAATTAAAAAAGACTTTTACATTGAAGCTGAGTCAGTTATCAATATGACACCTGCAGACGTTTCCAACTGGAGGTAATTACTAAAATCTGATACAAATTCTTCTTAAATTTAGTTAAACCAAAACATCGCTCAAGACAAGATTAGTTAGTTTTCAGATTTCACTGAAATAGCTGTATTGTAGACAGTGAAGGGGGTTATTAACATTACAGTGGTGGGCTGGACTGAGGAACAGCACACAGTTTAATTTAGAGAAGTGTGAGGTGCTGCATTTTGGGAAGTTAAACCAGGCCATGACCGTCACGTTGAATGGCAGGGCTCTGGGGGAGTGTTGCAGAACAGAACGATTGAGGAGTACAAATACATAGTTCCCTGAAAGCGGTCACAGGTAGATAGGGTAGTGAAGAAGACTTGGTGCCTTCACTTTTGGGTATCAAAGTTGGGACATTATGTTGCAGTTGTACAAGGTGTTGGTGAGGCTGCTCATGGAGTATTGTGATCAGTTTTGACTGTTATTTGAAAGAAGCCATTAAGTTGGAAATAGTGCAGAGAAGATTTACGAGGATGTTGCCAGGACTCGAGGACAGGGAGTACCTACGTAACTGGATTAATACTGGATATGACTATGGATTCAGTAAATATCCAAGACCAAAAATCTGTTTTATATTCTGATATCAAGTATCCAAGGGCAAGGGCCAAGGTAGAGAATCCCAAGGATTGAATTTCTAGGAGTTACGGTGTGGATTTAATAACCACTAGTTTGCTGCAGTGGCCAGGATACTGCGTTTCACATTCATTGTCATCTGCTATTGACCTATGGTTAGTTTTATAGAATGACTGCAGTTCCTCTCTGACAACAAAGATTATTGCTTTTGCTAGCATGTTTTTGTGGGTATTTTATCCTGTTTGCTGCGCTAATATCAATAATCATTCTGGCAGATGTAGATATCTTCTTGGTCAGTCAGTCACTTTTATTTCTGTGTTTCATGGAAAACTGCAGCAAGTATATAAGGATCTGAGAAACAAAGGCAGGGCACATTGTCAAAATCTTTCTCCCAAGAGGGCATAGTTTTAAGATTTAAAAGGTAGGAGGTTTGAAGGAGATCTGAGAGAAGTATTTTTTATGCGCAATGATTGATATCTGAGCCGGTTTCTGTGCTGCACAACTCTTATTACTCTAAGGATGCGGATAAGTGGAATGATATTTGAGAGGAAGGAAATAGGTGTGAGTAGCGTATTTTGGCTCTAGGTGTGGGTGGAATCTTTACAGGAGAGTGCTGACTGGACCAAGGTCAATAGTTACTTATTCTAAAGTTTTTCCAGAGTTACATCAACATTCCAGTCTCCGAAGAGTAATTTAAAACAAGGAGTTGTTTCATTATCAGACAGAAAGGTTGATCGCTATATCATCTTTGTCACTCTCTTGGAAGGAGCATGGTATTTGATGTTAGCGATTCTCGCGGTCTCCTCCTGCGATTCGCATATTCCTTTTAAACCTTCCTCTTATTAGTGCTTACTTTATTTTAATCATTTGAGTCTGATTCATGTTAATTGGAATTGAAAGTTTTTTTTAAATCCTCTGCTGTACCTCATTTCAAATCATGGCCAGACAATTCTCTTTTCTGAGAGTAAAGCATAATTACTTGGAGAATATACCATATTGTTCAGATATATTGTTGCCCAGGCTACCGATATCACTAACATGCACTAGAGCCTGAAGGTTGGAATTCGGGTGTATTACAATACGGGGTTTTTTTGTGTGCAATTTGACTGAAGAGAACCAAAAACAATGCAAAAGTTTGGTTAAAAAGTATTGTTTTTTTAAAGCCCGTCCATTCATCAAGCAAGCAAGTCTTCACTAATTGGATCAGTTGTGTGTGCCTTCAAACTGGTGCTATGAGTTCAGATGGACATTCCAGGAACAACTTTTAAAAGTTCATAGATTTAAAAAGTGAATAAGCTGATGACTGCATCCAGGGAAATGTTTTTTTTATAGTTTTTATTTTTTGAAGTTTAAAACTAGAATGGATTGACTGATTTAAAAATGCATTTGGTAAAAACCTACTTCCGGTTGTACGGGTGAAAATGCTTTAAGTGACTAGTTACATTTTAAGGCTTGACAGAAAAAGACACAAAGTGCTCGAGTAACTCGGCGATCAGTCAGCATCTCTGGAGAACATGGATAGCTGACATTTCAGATCGGGACCCTATTTCAGGCTGATTGTGGTGTGGGGGGGGGAATAATGGAGTTGGGAGAAGGAGGGGAGAATTTGGTGCAAGTCCAGGTGGGGCACAGGGAAAAGGTGTTTGGGGGGAGGAAGTGGTTTTGGTTAGTTACCTAAAATTGAAGAATACATTGTTCATACCATTGGGTTGTAAGCTACCCAAGCTTTGTTCCTCCAGTTCGTGTGGGCCTCACTCTGGCGAGTGCAGGTTGAGAAAATAACAATTTTCCTTCTCTGCTTATGCCAGATACTATTATTTAATTCTGTTTAATTTAATGCCAACTAAAATTGATTTTATTGAATTCAGTGAAAACTGTTTTTAATAAAGTTTGCTAGCCTGTTTTTTGGCCCCCTGGTGTTCTTCAATCAATCACTTATTTTTCTGTTCTGTTCTCTCCTCCTTTTCACTTCCCCTTGTTATTTCCTTTCTCAAGTGCATTTTAACTTCAACATTCCCAGTTGCATCTCGATGGTGCATATTGACTAGCAGTTGCCAAAAATCATCATAATGCTCCAATGCATTTTAATAAAATATACAAAACAGCAGTGTAGACATTTCTACATGGAGCTTTCTCTGCTATAATTTGGATCCAGAGAAAGACACAAGACACAAGTAGCTCAGCTGTGAGGCACCATCTCTAGAGATCATAGATAAGTAGTGTTTCGGGATCTGTCAAACTGATTGGAGGGTGGGGGTGTGGAAAGCTGGAAGAGGGGAGGGGCAAGACAAAGTCCGGCAGGTAATGGGTTGATACAGGTGAGGTTTTGTTAAGGCAGATGGTTGGACAAAGGCCTGCGATGCAAAGGCAGGTGTGAGACAAAAGAATTGAAGAGATGAAAATTGTGACGGTAAAGGAAGGAACTTGAGGGGGAGGGGAGAAATAGGTGAGGGTGTAAAGGGTAGGGGTGGTGCGTAGGGAAAGAAGTGAGTGGGGGAAGGATTATAGTTGCCTAAAATTGGATGATTCACTATAACAGTACACCTATTTGTACTGTTGTAAGCTACCCAAGCAGATAATAAGGTGGTGTTCCTCCAGTTTTCTTGTGGCCTCACTCTTGACAGTGGAGGTCCAGAACAGAAAGTGGAGAATGGGAAGAGGAGTTCAAGTGTTTAGCAACCAGGAGATCCAGTAGGCTTTGTTGGACCGAGCACAAGTGTTTGGTGAAATGGTCACTGAGACTACGCTCAGTCTTGCCGATGTACTGGAGGGCACATCAGGAACACCGGACACAGTAGATGAGGTTAGAGAAGATACACATGAATCTCTGTCACGCCTGGAAGGGCCGCCAAGGTCCCTAGCAGAGGTAAGGGAGGAGGTATAGGGCCAGGTGTTGCATCTCCTGCGGTTGCAGGGGAAAGTACCTGGGGACGAGGTGGTTTGGGTGAGAAGAGGTGAATGGGAATCATCTCTGCAGAAGGTGGAAAAGGGTTGGGATGGGAAGATGTGACTGGTGGTGGGATCATGTTGGACATGATGGAATGTCTGAGGTTGAAGTGTTGGATGCGGAGGCTGGTGTGGACCAGGGGGACACTATCCTCCGTTTGAGGGTAGGTAAATTAGAACTACAGGGCAAGGAGAAGTTAAAATGCACTTGAGAAAGGAAATAACAAGGGGAAGTGAAAAGGAGGAGAGAACAAAACAGAAAAATAAGTGATTGATTGAAGAACACAGGGCGGGTGAGTGAACCATGTATGACAGCGGAGGGGGGGGGGGGCAACCACATTTATTTAAGAGCGAGAACATCTCGGATGTCCTGGAATAAAAATCCTCATCTTGTGAGCAAATAGACAATAGGTGCAGGCGTAGGTCATTCGGCCCTTCAAACCAGCACCGCCATTCAATGTGATCATGGCTGATCATCCCCAATCAATATCCTGTTCCTGCCTTTTCCCCATATCCCCTGACTCCGCTATCTTTAAGAGCCCTATCCAGCTCTCTCTTGAAAGCATCCAGAGAACCAACCTCCATCGCCCTCTGAGGCAGAGAATTCCACAGACTCACAACCCTCTGTGAGAAAGTGTTTCCCCAGAAGATATGGAGAAATTGAGTGTAGGGTTTAACGCTTTTGCAAGAGGCAGGGTGGGAAGAAGTGTAGTCCATATAGTTATGGGAGTCGGTGGGTATGTCGGTGGGTAGACATCAGTCAATAGCCTGTCCCTGTGCTGGAGATGGAGAGATCAAGAAAATGGAGAGAGGTGTCAGAGACAGCCCGTGAATTTGAGGGCAGGGTGGAAGTTAGTGGTAATGTTAATAAAATCAATTAGTTCTGCACGGGTGCAGGAGGCAGCCCTGATGCAGTCATCAATGTAGCAGAGCAATAGTCGGGGGATGGTGCCGGGCGCGCCTAGAACAAGGACTGTTCAACGTAACAAACATAAAGGCAGGCTTAGTTGAGGCCCATGAGAGTGCCCATGGCTTCACCTTTAACTTGGAAGAAGTGAGAGGAGTCAAAGGAGTTGCTGTTGAGGGTGAAGAATTCTGCCTGGTGGAGGAGAATGCTAGTAGAGAGACATTTATTAGGTTTCTGTTTAAGGAAGGACCGGAGGGCCTTGAGACCGTCTTGGTGAGGGATGGAGGTGTAAAGATACTGCATGTCCATGGTAAAGATGGGGATCTGGACTCTAAAGGTTATTGAAGAGCTTGTGAGAGGAAGGTGATGATTCCTTTATCTACAGAAAGTGAGTAGGGCAGGGCTGGGGAACGATAGGTTGGAGGCTGTGGAGAGGATATGGCCAGAGGTGATGAGCTGGGAAATGGCCTGGGAGATTCTGTCCTGGTGGTGTTTGCCCTGGTCATGGGGTAGGTATGGCTTCAGAATTGTATCCTACCTAAGGAGTTAATTAATAGGCAGACTTCTAATTGAAAGTGATAAACAGCAGACAATAGCAGCGACCAAAGATCTAATTGAAAGTTATATTGTTGTGAGGAAAGGACAGCATTGAATAAAATTGAGCAATGACCTGCTACCAGCACCTTTGGTTATATATCTGTAAAGATATTTATAAATCTGTGAAACCTGCTGATGAGAAGCTTTGTGGTAGGATATCTATAGAATCGTTCCTGATCTGTGGGAAGAGACTTAATAGCAGATGAATTTAAATTAGTGGTGTATCAAATGTTTAGATGGGGACAGAAAATGTGAAATCTATCCTCAACCAAAGTAAAGATGATATTGATGCGCTCATGATCTGGATGCATTGTAGTGGGCTGCATTCCAAATGCACTTGAATAAACATGTTTAGAAAATTTGTGTAGTTTTAGACATTCCATGTAGTTCTGTTTTTCTTACCTTTTATTAGCTGGCTGTAGGATATGGGCGTTCCTTTCCCACCCTGTTGACTATGAATTGAATAGTTTGTGAGGCATATCAGAGAGTAGTGAAGAGTCAAACACACTGATGTGTCTGAAGTCATGTTGATCTAATCGAGAAAGACTTCCTTCACCAAGTACCTTTGTAATGTTTCATTGTTTTATATGATAATCCAATAATTTCATGGTAACTATTTCTGGGCCAAGTTTTTTGAAATCACATTTAGAGTCATAAATTGCAGGGGCGCTGTAGATAAAGGAGTCATCATAAGACACCGGTGAAGTGAGGGTAGACTGGAGGGTGGCTAACAGTGTCATAGGTTAATACAGTGTGGAAACAGGCCCTTCGGCCCAACTCGCCCAAAATGGCCTACGATGTCCCAGCTACCCTCGTCCCACTTGCCTGCGCCTGGTCCATAACCCGCCAAACCTGTCCTATCCGTGTACCTGTCCAACTGTTTCTTAAACAATAGGATAGTCCCAGCCTCAACTACCTCTTCTGGCAGCTTGTTCCATACACCCACCACCCTCTGTGTGAAAAAGTTACTCCTCGGATTCCTATTAAATATTTTCCCCTTCACCTTGAACCTATGTCTTATGGTCCTCGATTCCCCTACTCTGAGTAAAAGATTCTGTGCATCTACCCGATCTATTCCTCTCATGGTTTTGTTTATCTCTATAAGATCTCCCCTCATCCTCCTACACTCCGTGGAATAGAGACCCAGCCTACTCAACCTCTCCCTATAGCGCACACACACTCTAGTCCTGTCAACATCCTCATAAATCTTTTCTGAGCCCTTTCAAGCTTGACAATATCTTTCCTATAAAATGGTGCTCAGAACTGAACACAATATTCTAAATGCGGTCCCACCAACGTCTTATACAACTGCAACATGACCTCCCAACTTCTATAATCAATACTCTGACTGATGAAAGCCAAAGTGCCAAAAGCCTTTTTGACCACCTTATCTACCTGCAACTAGACCTTCATGGAACCATGCACCTGTACTCCTACAGCCCTCTGCTCTACAACATTACCCAGAGGCCTACCATTTACTGTGTAGGTCCTGCCCTTGTTCGACATCCCAAAATGCAACACCTCACACTTTATATTAAATTCCTCCAACCATTCCTCCGCCCACTTGGTCAATCGATCCAGATCCTGCTGCAATCGTTCACAACCATCTTCACTATCTGCAAAACCACTCACTTTTGTATCATCAGCAAACTTGCTAATCTTGCCCTGCGTGTTCTCATTCAAATCGTTGATGTAGAAGACAAACAGTAACGGGCCCAGCACTGAACCCTGAAGCACACCACTAGTCACAAGCCTCCATTCTGAGAAGCAACCTTCCACCATCACCCTCTGCTTCCTTCCATGGAGCCAATTTCCTTTCCATTCAGCTATCTCCCCTTGGATCCCATTAGATCTAATCTTCCAGAGCAGCCCACCATGCGGCACCTTGTCAAACGCCTTACTAAAGTCCATGTTCACAACATCAACAGCCCTGCCCTCATCAACCTTTTTGCTCACGTCTTCAAAAAATCAATCAGATTTGTAAGACACGACCTCCCACGTACAAAACCATGCTGACTGTCCCTAATCAGCCCTTGCCCATCCAAATGCCTGTATATCCTATCTCTCAGAATCCTCTCCAGTAACTTTCCAGCAGACATGAGCCTTACTGGTCTATAGTTCCCAAGTTGTTCCTTTGCATTCCTCTTTAAAAAGCACAACATTTTTGCTTTTTGAAGAGTTCCCAGCATTTTCACTGCAGTCCTTCTTGAAAAGAGATATAACATTTGCCACCCTCCAATTCTCTGGTACCTCTCCTGTATTTAAGGACGACTCATAAATTTCAACCACGGCTTAAATAAACATTTAAACAAACATTTGGGAATATCGGGGTGGATTCAGGATTGTTACACTGGTTTAATGTGTGGGAGATAATGTCACACGAATTTGAGGGTTTTTTTTTAACAATCCGAGTCATACAGCACTGAAATTGGCCCTTCAGTCCACCTCGTCCATGCTGATCCAAACAAATGGATGTAGTGTTTTGGTGTCACTTTTGACCATGCCACTAGTGACTTGTAACCCAAACAGCCTTTCTGCTTCTTCTTAAGCCCTCTAAGGAGCATAGGCCATTGTCAAATGTCCTCCACATCACTCGGTTGTTGGCAGTTCTTTCGAGATCTCCCCAGTTGAGCCCACTCTCTGGACTTTTCTGTCTGGACACCTCTTCTCCAGCTGTTCCTGGGGCGACCTCTTTTCCTTTTTCCTTGGGGGTTCCATTTCAGGGCTTGCCGGGTGATGTTTGTGGCAGGTTTCCTGAGGGTATATTCAATCCAACTCCCATTTTCTCCTTCGAATTTGTAAGTCAATGGGCTCCTGGCTTGTTCTTTTCCACAGGCCCACATTGCTTACTTTGTCTCTCCGCCAGATGTTAAGTATTCTCCTAAGGCAGGTGTTAATGAATGTCTGCAGCCTGTTTGTAGTGTGTTTTGTTGTTTTCCATGTCTCTGATCCATACAGTATCACCTGTTTCACATTTGAGTTAAAGATGCGTATGTTGGTGTTGATTGAGATGTGTTTTGAGCTCCAGATCTTCCTGAGCATGTTAAACACCACCTTAGCATTATTGATTCTACTTTTTATGTCTACCTCTGCCCTCTGGTGATGTCCACAACACTGCCTAGGTATGTGAATGTTTCTACCTTCTCTAGAGCAGTGCTGTGCATAAGGATAGGGTTGCTATCCCAGGGCCAAAACTCCTGCTGCATTGGGAAATCTCTACGCATCTACCAGCTAAATGTGGACGGAATGTCCAGGGCAAAGAATGAATACATCTCAAGATCTGCTAAGGACCATAATGCTGATGTCCTCCTCCTACAAGAGATGCACGTCGCCGATACCTCATGTGCTTCGAAGCTAGGTATCTATGGCTTCAAGCTTGTTGCTGCTGTATGTCACAAAAAATACGGCATTGCTACTTGAGTTATGACCTACATGATTTCTGTGTTCTTGAGGAATTTTGCACCAATTACATCTTCATTGCTACTGTGTGGATTGGGGATATCACTGTCACAAATGTATATAAACCCCCAAGAGTCCAGAGGCCTGCCTCCATGCTACCCACTTTCCACCACCCAGAAGTACATGCAGGGGACTTTAACAGTCATTACTCATCCTGGGGCTACTCAACCAACAATGAGAATGGGGAATTACTGGATATATGGGCATCCAACAATGATCGCAACCTCGGCCATGATGCCAAACAACCAGGCACATTCCACTCAAACAGATGGAGGAGAGACTACAACCCAGACCTCTGCTTCACATCGAAAACCAATGTTCGCACTTCCCTCACAGTCAACATAGACCTGCTCTGATCCACATCGGTATACAGATCCCTGTGATCTCATCCAAGCCTCTCCCAAGCTGGAACTTCAGGAAAGCAGATTGGACAGGTTTCACACAAGAAGTTGAGGAAAAGATCATAAGTATTGAACCTGTCCCCAAGAACTACAAGTTCTTCTGCACGATCCTGAAGACTGCAGCAAAGAAGTACGTCCCTAGAGGCTTCTGCAAAAACTTCACTCCTTGCTGGCTCCCTGAATCAGAAGACCTCTTGAAGCAGTATGAGGCCACAGGCGACCCAGATACTGCCACAGATCTGCTAGATTCCCTGGATGCAGCAAGACGTCAGCGCTGATAAGAGACTGTAGATGACTTGAACTTTACACATTCCAGCAGGAAGGCTTGGACTCTCCTTCGTCATCTTGGTTCAGCTGTTCCTGCCCGATGCAACCCCCCAAAGGTGTCAGCAAATGCTGCAGCCTCTCGCCTGCTGGCAAACTCGAATGTCGCCACTTTTAAAGAAGTGAGACAAGGCCTGACAAGGTCCATCTCCTAAGATGACCTTGCCCTTGCCCTTGCCTTTGAGGATATTGAGCTGCCCTTGAGGATATCAGCAGTGCTAACCCAAGACTTGAAGGGGATGGAGGAGTACTTCACCTTCTGGCGACTTCGCCCCAACCCATCCAAGATAACTGTCACTGGCTTTCACCTCAGCAATCGGCTCGCCAATGCAAAGCTCCGAGTGTCCTTTTGTGGTAAGCCGGTGAAGAATGAAGAATTCCCAAAGTGCCTCGGAGTCACCCTGGATCACACCCTTACCTATCGTGAACACCTGAAGATGGTGGCTGATAAACTGAAAGCAAGGGTCAACATCATCAGGGAACCTGCAGGCAACAGCTGGGGATCCAATGCACACACCCTCCGTACAGCAAGCTTAGCCCTAGTCTACTCAACAGCCGAGTTTTGCTCAACAGCTCGGGCTAATAGCTGCCACACCAAAAGAGTTGACACTGTCCTTAACTCTGCAATGCGGGTCATCACAGGGACGCTTAAGTTAACACCTTTGCAGTGGCTCCCTGTCCTCTCTCATATCGCCCCTCCCAGCATACGCAGAAGGGAGAGGATGTTGAGAGATTGGTGCACCATCGAGGCGAACCCTGACCTTCCCATCCGTGCTGACTTGAACAATCTGCCCAACTTGCGCCTGAAGTCCCACAAACCCTTCTGGTCTTTCATTAAATCCCTGGAAGACTTTGACTCCAAGACTGAGTGGCGCGGAGCCTGGAAAGATGCCAACACCAACAACATAGAGGTCATCACAGACCCCACAGAGAAACCACCGGGTTTTGACCTCCATCGCAAGCAATGGCTAACCCTGAACAGAATCCAACAGCCCATCACATGCATAAGTGGGGGATGTCAGACAGCTCTGCTTGCGACTGTGGACATCCAGACCATATCATCCCACGCATCATGAATGACTGCTCACTGAGGCTTTTCCCTGGTGGCGTCAAAGCCATCCACCCAGTAACTGATGCTATCCTAGCCTGGATATCTACCCTTGATCTACAACTTTAAGCTGTGCACGCTATATGCAAGAAGAAGACGATGATCTAGATACCCTATCAAAGCAAGTTCCATTTGCCCACATCAGGCCTGTATTCCTCTAAACCTTTCCTGACAATGTGCCTTTATTTCACCTACTCGGGGGGGGGGGGGGGGGGGGGGGGGGGGGGGGGGGTGGGGGGGGGGGAATTATTTTCACTCATCTTATTTATTCCCAGCTTATTTTGCTGCACCTCTGTAAGATCATCCCTTGGCCTCCTGTACTACAAGGGATAAAGTACTGGCCCACCCAACCTCTCCCTTATATCTCAGGCCTTCAAGTCCTGACAACATCCTCATAAATCATCTCTGCACTCTTTCCAGCCCAATGGCATCTTTTCAATAGCAGGCTGACAAAAACGGAACACAATTTTCCAAGTGCAGCTTTGCCAACATCATGTACATAACATCCCAACTTTTATACTAATTTCCCTGACTGGTGAAGGCCAGTATGTCAAAAGTATTCTTCACCAACCTATTTACCTGCAATCACACTTTCAGGGAATTGCACTTCCGATCCGAGATCTCTCTGCTCTATTCTCTGCTGGTTCGACTTGCCAAAATGCAACGCCTCGCGCTTCTCTGAATTAAACTCCATTAGCCATTTCTCGGCCCACTTGCCCAGCTGGTCAAGATCCTACTGTAATTCTTGATAATTATCTTCTTCCTACTATTCCACTTATTTTAGTGTGATCTACAAATTTACTCATTATTCCTTGTACATTCAAATTCAGATTATTGATATAAATGACAAACAGCAATAGGACCAGCACTGATCCCTGAGGTTCATCACTTGTCACAGGCCTCCAGTCTGAAAAACAACCTTCCATCATTGCTCTCTACTTCCTGCCATGAAGCCAATTCTGTATCCACTTAGTAGAAACAAGGAACTGCAGATGCTGGTTTACAAAAAAAGATACAATGTGCTGGAATAACTCAGCGGGTCAGGCGGCATCCCTGGAGAACATGGATAGGTGGCGTTTCAGATTGGGACCCTTCTTCAGACTGGATCTCGGGGATGCTGCCTCACCCACTGAGTTACTCTTGCTCGTTGTGTCCATCCACGTAGCTGGATCTTACATGGATTATCAGTTTAAATTCCCTGACTAATCTAATGGCATTCTTTCTCAGATATCCAGATTATTAGTTCAGTAAATTATCTATTGTGCTACTATGCAAGCGGTTGCTTTGCCAGCAATAAGGGCAAAAAAACGTGGTGAAATTCAGTATCCCTCAGATCTTACCGAATTAAACACTTATCCCTTGTGGCTGAAGTCTTGGACAATAGAATCCCAGTTACTGGAGGCTTGCCATTCACTGGCTTTAGTAACTTGATAACTTGAAATATCTCAATTTTCCACTACCCTTTGGTAACCTGTTTCCATATTGAAGCAAGCAACACTTTTCCCCATAGCAGATATATAGATGGTGGTTTTATATGCTACTGATTGTGCTTCCAGTCTTTCCTGTTGGCATCCTCTTTTAATGTTGTGTTTTCTGAGATCGCACAGTGCATACAACAAAATGTCAGTGCATCCTTTCAATAAATAAACTGTCTTCAAGATAGACACAAAATGCTGGAGTAACTCAGCGGCTCAGGGAGCATCTCTGGAGAAAATGAATAGGTGACGTTTCGTGTTGAGACCCTTCATCAGACTGAGAATCAGGGAAGAGGGAAACTGGACGTATGAAAAGGTACAAAGAACAAATAAATGGAAGGTATGAAAAAGAATCAAAGCCAGTAATGATGATCAAGGAAAGGTAGAGCCCACAAAGGTCTATTGTTGGCTGTGGAAAAGGTGATAACGAGTAAATCCGAACATTATGTTTTAAAGATAGAATGGTCATCATAAAACTACTGTGTTGTAAAAACTCTCCTAGTTCACACATGCCAGTCAGGGAAAGAAATCTGTCAGATAAACCCAATCTGGCCAGTGTGATTTTAAAATCCATTAACAGTGTATTTTGACTCAACTGCTCATTAGAATAGATTAGTTGTTGCTTCCTGTTCATGTCCTGCTTTTGCATTGTAATTACTGTGATTGGGTTCTGTGTTTATCAAGAAACTAAGGATTCAGTTATGTCACTTGGGGTTGGTCAACAACGCCCATATCATTTGGGGGGAAAAAATGAATGATCAAGGGTGATGTTGAGAATTAATATATTTAACACCTGCAAGAGACCTGAGAAAACCCGAGATTATTGAAAAATTTGAACTAATCCAAGTACTTCTACCTTCTGTGACATCAAAGCACAGCAAAAAATAAGTTAATTCATGGTTATCCACATTTAGAATAAAGTTGTAGGTGTGATTTACCCTATACAAACTGAACTAGATATGGCAGATGTTTAAGAAAGAACTGTAGATGCCGGAAAAATCGAAGGTAAACAAAAATTCTGGAGAAACTCAGCGGGTGAGGCAGCATCTATGGAGCGAAGGAATAGGTGACGTTTCAGGTCGAGACCCTTCTTCTGCCTCACCTGCTGAGTTTCTCCAGCATTTTTGTCTACCTTGGGTATGGCAGATAGTATTTTATACGAATGATGCTCCAGTCTCCAGGCCATTGTTTATTGATAAAGCCGAGGTTTTTATGTCATGGTCCAAACTGAACCATGTGCATTTTCTGCTGTCTGGTTTCCCCACTTCAAATCCTGTATCAGGCATGCAGAAATTGGCAGATCATGAAGCAGCAGAGAGATTATGACTGATACATTTATTCCATGAAATAAAATACCAGAGCACAAAGGAGGCGACAGACATTTAGCTGTTTTTATGTCTGGCTGTGGCGGCTTTGACGGTCCAGAGGCCTTCCAGAGGGAATTGCTTCAAAGAGTTTGTGGCCAGGGTGAGAGGAGTCAGAGATGATCTTACCTACTCTCTTCCTGGCCCTTGCAGTGTACAGTTCGTCAATGGGGGGGAAGGTTGCAGCCAACAACCTTCTCGGCTGATCGAATGATGTGTTGCAGCCTCCGGATGTCATGCTTGGTAGCTGAGCCAAACCAGACCATGATGGAGAAGGTGAGGACAGACTCTATGAAGGCAGTATAAAACTAGACCATCATTGCCTGTGGCAGATTGTGTTTTCTCAGCTGCCGCAGGAAGTACATCCTCTGTTGGACCTTTTTGACTGTGGAGCCGAAAGTGGCCTCCCATTTAAGGTCCATGGAAATGATGGTTCCAAGGAACTTAAATGAGAGGGAGAAGGATAAATCGGAGGTGTCAATATTATGAACAAAGGGGACTATGGAGCCATGAGGGCGGAGCTGGACAGTTGACTGGAAAGATACCCTAGCAGGGATGACAGTGGAACAGCAATGGCAGGTATTTCTGGGAATAATACAGAAGGTGTAGGATCAGTTCATTCCAAAGAGGAAGAAAGATTCCAAAGGGTAACCGTGGCTGACTAGGGAAGTCAGGGAGAGTATAAAAATAAAAGAGGAGTATAACATAGCAAACATGAGCGGGAAGCCAGAGGATTACGAACTTTGCAAGAGCAATAGACAATAGGTGCAGGAGTAGGCCATTCAGCCCTTCGAGCCAGCACCGCCATTCAATGTGATCCTGACTAATCATCCCCAATCAAAACCCCGTTCCTGCCTTCTCCCCATATCCCCTGACTGATATCTTTAAGAGCCCTATCTAGCTCTCTTGAAAGTATCCAGAGAACCTGCCTCCACCTCCCTTTGAGTCAGGGAACTCCACAGACTCACAACTCTGTGAGAAAAAGTGTGTCCTCGTCTCCATTCTAAATGACTTACCCCTTATTCTTAAACTGTGGCCCCTGGTTCTGGACTCCCCCCAACATCGGGAACATGTTTCCTGCCTCTTGCGTGTCCAAATCCTTAATAATCTTATGTTTCAATAAGATCCCCTCTCATCCTTCTAAACTCCAGAGTTTACAAGCCCAGCCACTCCATTCATCCAGCATATGACAGTCCCGCCATCCTGGGAATTAACCTTGTAAACCTACACTGTACTCCCTCAATAGCAAGAATGTCCTTCCTCAAATTAGGGGACCAAGACTGCACAAAATATTCCAGGTGTGGTCTCACTAGGGCCCTGTACAACTGCAGAAGGACCACTTTGCTCCTATACTCAACTCCTCTTGTTATAAAGGCCAACATGCCATTCGCTTTCTTCACTGCCTGCTGTACCTGCATGCTTACTTTCATAAACTGATGTACAAGGACCCCCAGATCCTGTTGTACTTCCCCGCGGAGGAAGAGAGGGAGTGGAGCTGGTCAACTTCAAACCAGCTGGAGTAAGAGTCGATAAGCACCAGAAAGTGCTTTCCGTGCCACTCGAAGATGTCGGTTGCTAGCGCAGACCATGGCAGGTCAGCAGCTGGCTGCTGCAGGAGCGGCTGCCGCTGTTGCTATGGAGCGAGGCTGTTGCAGGTAGGGCACGCGGAGACCCTATCCCGGAAGTAGCGAGGCATGTCAGGCCAGAAAAACTGGCTCTGAGCGATGGAAAGGGTCGCTTCGGCCCCGGGATGACCACGATGAGCGGTTTCGAAGTATTGTTCTCGTAGTGCTGCGGGCACCACCACCTTGTGCCCCTTCACAATCACACCATCACGCAGCACCAACTCGTCACGAACCGAGTAGTAAGGCACCGCTGCGGCCGGCAGGGAAGAACGGCGGTCTGGCCAGCCCTGCTTGATGACCGCGGCCAGCTGCTGTAGCGAAGCGTCAGCCGCCGTGTGCTTGGCCAGGGACTTCAACTGACTGGAGGGCACAAAGTTAACGTTTAGGACTATCAGATCGGACGCCTTGTATGGATGTTGGGTTGTGGATGAGAGAGGCGCCCGAGATAGCGTGTTAGCAACAAACATGTCCTTGCCTTTGCGAATAAACCACTGTGAAAGTGAAGCGTTGTAGCTGGAGCATCATGCGCTGGAGCCGGGAGGAGGCCATGTGTATCGGCTTGTTGAGGATGGTGACCAGAGGCTGGTGGTCCGTCTCGACAGTGAAGCAGTTGCCCAGGATATAGTCTTTGAATTTGGAGCAGGCAAAGACAACAGCCAGCAGCTCCTTCTCAATCTGGGCATAGTGTTGTTCAGCGGTCGTCATTGTGCGGGATGCGTAGGACACAGGCATGGATCTGCAGGCAGGCGCCCCCGAGGCCAAACTTAGATGCATCACATGTGAGGACGATGGGGCGCTGGAGGTCAAAGTACTTCAGCGTTGGCATTCTGATCAGCTTAGATTTGAGGGTGTCAAATGCTTGCTGGTGTTGCGGGAACCAGGCCCAGGCAGTGTCCTTTTTCACCAGATCCCGCAGAGGGGCACTCAGTTCACTCGGGTCGGGGATGAACTTTCCCAGGTAGTTGACCATGCCCAAGAAGCGCTGTAGGCTAGGCACATAAGCAGGTGCAGGCATCTCGGATATTGCGGTCGTCTTCTGCGGGTCGGGCTTCAGCCCCGATGCAGTGAAGACATGCCCCACGTAGGTGACCTCAGGGACCCGGAATCAGCACTTCTTCGGGTTGAGCTTCAGGTTGACCTCCCGGGCCCGCTGCAGCACCTGGCGAAGGTGGTGGTCGTGCTCAGCGACATTCTTCCCATAAACCAGGATGTCGTCGACAATGATGGCACACGGAAATCCAGCAAACAGTTGTTCCATGGTCCTTTGGAACACCTCGCTGGCAGAGTTGATCCCAAACGGCATGCGGAGGAAGCGATACCTGCCGAAGGGCGTGCTGAAGGTCGTCAGGTGCGAGGATCGCTCGTCTAGAGGTATCTGCCAGAACGAACTCTTGGCATCAAGAACCGAGAACACGGTGGCAGGGCCGACCTGTGCAGCAACATCCTCCACCGTCCGCATGGGATAGTGCGGGCGCCTGATGGCCAAGTCCTTAGGGTTGATGCAGATCCGTATTTCGCTCTTGTCTTTCTTCGCAGCGACAACCATAGTAGAAACCCACCGGGTGGAGTCCGTGACTGGCGCCAGGATGCCCGTGGCCACCATCTCGCGAAGAGCAGACTCGACCTTGCTCCTCATGGCAAAGGACACACGGTGCGGGGGACGGATGACCGGCGTGATGTCGGGATTGAGGGCAATCCTGTAGCTGCAGGGCAACTTCCCCAGCTTCGAGTCAAACTGGGCTGGGAATTCGGCCAGCGGGTTCAGGGGTGCCTCTACCAGGTGGACATCACTGTGGAAGCTCATCAATCCGAGGTCCTGGCAGGCCTCCACGCCGAGCAGGGGGTCACATTTACCGTCTAGCAGGAAGAAAGAGAGGGGCCGAGAGGTCTTCAGCACCTTGCAGTGGAGAGTGGCCCTCCCCACAGGAACAAGTACGCCATCCCCATAGGCACGCAAAACAGCACTGTCTGTGGAAACGGGCTCATTATTTCTTATCTTCCTGAACAGTCTTGTTGACATAACATTAGCAGCAGCCCCCGTATCCACCTTAGCAGAGAAGACCATGTATCTTTCCAGTCAGCTTTGGCCAGCTCCTCCCTCATGGCCCCATAGTCCCCTTTATTCAACTGCAACACTGTCACCTCCGATCTACTCTTCTCCCTCTCTAAATGTAGATTAAACCTGGCCTAATGGCTCCTTAACCTCAAGTTCCTTTATCAAATCCGGTTCATTACATAACACTAAATCCAGAATTGTCTTCTTCCTGGTAGGCTCCAATACAAGCTGCTCTAAGAATCCATCACGGAGGCACTTCACAAACTCCCTTTCTTGGGGTCCAGTACCAACCTGATTTTCCCGGTCTACCTGCATGTTGAAATCTCCCATAACAACTGTACCATTACCTTTTCTACATGCCAATTTTAACTCCTGATTCAACTTGCATTCTATATCCAGGCTACTGTTTGGGGGCCTGTAGATAAGTCCCATTAGGGTCTTTTTACCCTTACAATCCTTAGTTCTATCCATACTGATTCCACATCTGTTGTTTCAATGTCACCCCTTGCAAGGGACTGAATTTCATTCCTCACCAACAGAACTACCCCACCCCCTCTGCCCACCTGTCTCTCTTTTCGATAGGAGGTATACCCTTGAATATTCAGTTCCCAGCCCTGGCCCTTTTGCAGCCATGTCTCTGTAATTCCCGCAACATCATACATGCCAATTTCTAACTGAGCCTCAAGCTCGTACACTTTATTTCTTATACTTTGCGCATTCATATACAACACTTTGATCTCAGTATTCACCCCCCTCGCACCGCTCGCAATTAGCTATGACCTTACTCTCTTATCCCTTCTCGAACTTTCCTTCCCAATAATCTGAGAATCTTGTCATTTTTACTGTCCTCACTTTCCCTTCAACTCCATCTTTATACTCCCAATTTGTCAATTCCTCCCCTCCACTATTTAGTTTAAACCCACACGTGCAACAGAAGATAACTAAAAAGGCAATATGGGGAGAAAAGATGAGGTATGAAGGTAAGCTAGCCAAGAATATAAAGGAGGATAGTAAAAGCTTCTTTAGGTATGTGAAGAAGGACATGGCAGACGAGTTGAACATTGGATCTGTCTTCACTAAGGTACTTTGGATCTGTCTTCACTAAGGAGGACACAAGCAATCTCTCTGATGTACTAGTGGCCACAGGACCTAGGGTGACGGACGAATTGAAGGAAATTAACATTAGGCAGAAAATGGTGTTAAATAGACTGAAGGCTGATAAATCCCCAGGGCCTGGTGGTCTGCATCCCAGGGTACGTAAGGAAGTGGTTCTAGAAATTGTGGACGCATTGGTGATAATTTTCCAATGTTCTATCGATTCAAGATCTGTTCCTGTGGTTTGGGGGGTAGCTAATGTTATCCCACTTTTTAAGAAAGGCAGGAGAGAGAAAACAGAGAATTATAGACCAGTTAGCCTGACATCGGTGGGGGGGGAAAGATGCTGGAGTCAATTATAAAAGATGAAATAGTGGCACAATTGGATAGCAGTAGCAGGATCGGTCCGAGTCAGCATAGATTTACGAAGGGGAAATCATGCTTCACTAATCTTCTGGAATTGTTTGAGAAAATGGACAAGGGAGAGCCAGTGGATGTAGTGTACCTGGACTTTCAGAAAGCATTTGATAAGTTCCCACATAGGAGATTAGTGGGCAAAATTAGAGTACATGGTATTGGGGGTAGGGTGCTGACGTGGATAGAAAATTGGTTGGCAGACAGGAAACAAAGAGTAGTGATTAACGGGTCCCTTTTCAGAATGGCAAGCAGTGACTAGTGGGGTACCGCAAGGCTCGGTGCTGGGACTGCAGCTATTTACAATATATATTAATGATTTAGATGAAGTTATTAAAAGTAACATTAGCAAATTTGTAGATGACACAAAGCTGGGTGGCCGTGTGTACTGTGAGGAGGATGCTATGAGGATGCAAGGTGTCTTGCACAGGTTGGGTGAGTGGGCAGATGCATGGCAGATGCAGTTTAATGTGGATAAATGTGTGGTTATGCACTTTGGTGGCAAAAACAGGAAGGCAGATTACTATCTAAATGGTGTCAAGTTGGGGAAAAGGGGAAGTACAACGGAATCTGGGGGTCCTCGTTCATCAGTCACTGAAAGTAAACATGCAGGGACAGCAGGCAGTGAAGCAAGCGAATGGCATGTTGGCCAAGATAACAAGAGGAGTTGAGTGTAAGAGCAAAGTGGTCCTTCTGCAGGGCCCTAGTGAGATCACACCTGGAGTATTGTGTGAGGTTTTGGTCTCCAAATTTGAGGCAGGATATTCTTGCTATTGAGGGAGTGCAGTGTAGGTTCACCAGGTTAATTCCTGGGATGGCGGAACTGTCATATGTTGATAGAATGGAGTGGCTGGGCTTGTATACTCTGGAATTTAGAAGGATGAAAGAGGATCTTATTGAAACATCTAAGATTATTAAGGGTTTGGACGCACTAGAGGCAGGAAACATGTTCCCGATGTTGGGGTAGTCCAGAACCAGGGGCCACAGTTTAAGACTAAGGGGTAAGCCATTTAGAATGAAGATGAGGAAATACATTTTCATACAGAGAGTTTTGAGTCTGGAATAGCCTGCCTCAGAGGGTGGTGGAGGCCAGTTCTCTGGATGCTTTCAAGAGAGAGTTAGATACTTTTAAAGATAGGGGAGTCAAGGGATATGGGGAGAAGGGAGGAACGGGGTACAGATTGTGAGTGATCAGCCATGATTGCACTGAATGGCGGTGCTGGCTCGAAGGGACGAATGGCCTACTCCTGCACCTATTGTCTATTGACTACACAGATGTGACTGTGGTGTTGTTCATGGTGAGTGGGGGGAGGGGGAGCTCTCCAAAGGTCTACAATCAATTCCACCATCCTAAGAGCATTGAGCTCCAGTTTGTTGTTTTGTTTTCATCTGTGTCACTTCCTGTCTATAGGCAGATTCCTCCCCATCCTGGATCTGTCCAATCGGGGTTGTGTCGGCTGCAAACTTGGGAAGCTTGACAGAGGAGTCTGTGGAAGTCCAGTCGTTGGTGTAGAGAGCGTAACGGAGAGGGGAGAGTCTATGCTGAGGGTCAGTGGGTCTGAGATGTGCTTTCCCAGCCTCACATGCTGCTTCCTGTCTGTCAGGAAGTTGGTGGTCCACTGAGAGGGGTTCAAGCACAGTCAACTGGGAGAGTTTGGAGTGTAGTAGCTCTGGCACAATGGTGTTGAATGCAGAGCTAAAATCCACAAACAAAATCCTTGCATTGGTCTACTGGCAGTCTCGGTGCTGGAGGATGAAGTGCAGGCCTAGGTTGACTACGCCATCCATTGATCTATTTTCCTTGTATGCAAACTGCAGGGGGTCCAGCAGGGGTTTTGTGATATTTTTCAGGTGGGCCAGCACAAGCCTTTCAAGGGTCTTCATGATTACAGAGGTCAGTGTGACAGGCCTGTAGTCATTAAGATCAGTAATCCTTGGCTTTTTGGGTACTGGAACAATAGTGGAGACTTTGAAGCATGCAGGGGCAGTGCAGGTTTGCAGGGACCGATTGAAAATGTCTGTGTAGACTGGTGCCAGTTGTTTGGCACAGAGCTTGAGGATAGAGTGGGAAACATTGTCTGGTCCTGGAGATTTCTGGCTCTTCTGTCTCCTGAATAGCTTTTTCACCTCTATTGCTATTGTTAGTGATGGAGAAGTGGCCAGACTGATGTTGGGCAGCAAGGAGGGGGTGGGTCTTCAGTCTGATGGTTGCAAATCTGATCGATTCAAGAATGTTCTAAGGCACAGTAATATTTCAGGAGCTCAGAATGAATCTTTTACTGGCCAGTAAACATAAAGTTTGCCCCCCTCCTCACCATAGCTTTAAAAGGAGTGAAGCATTTTCCAGCGATAGATGAAAGTTCAAAGCATGCGTGGATGGATAAAATCATTTTTCATTGTTGATTCCACCACCTATTTATGCCTGAACTTTTGAAGATCATTTTCGGAAAAGCAGAATACTGCAAATATGTGCTCTAGCCAGAGAATTCTTGCACACATCGTTGCTGATTGCAGTTAATTCCTGCGAATATGTTTGCTATTTTTCTTCTCTCATTATGTAATGTCATTAATACAACTTATGGACCAAGATATTAAAAATTAATTTTTACAGGAAAAAAATGTAAGGAAGCTGTTGGGTCATGATGCCACTCTTCGAGGTTTCTCACAAGTTCAAGGCATCAAAGGCACAACTTATGACATTGCTAGTGCAAGGGATTTGGTTGGAAGGGAAAGCTTGAAGAATATTTTGCCCCACTATGAAGTTCAGTGAGACATCTTGTGATGAAGAATAATATGAAGCCTTTAATGTTTGAAACTGAAAATTAACCTAGGCAGCAATTGACACCTTGGTAAAGATCCCTTCCCAAACCCAGTGTGCCATTTAAGTGGCAACAATGGAAAAGATTGGGTTGAAATGAACAAAGTTGTTATACATGTTTCAAGTGCTGTAGATGTTATAGACAATATAATAAATCCCAGGAAGCAGACAGAAAGTGATAAAGATTCTAGAGAAAAAGATCATGGTCCAATACTGCTTCAGCATTTGATATAATCCTCAGATTTGCAGAAACACCACAACGTTGTGTAGCTGTGCATTTTGCAGTCTAGTCTTATACCAAATTTCAAGAGCCAATTAAGATGCCAGAGTTGTGATTTATTTGAGGACCCCCCCCCCCTCTCTTTGGCTCACCATGGGCTTTGAGGTGATGACCCTGAAGAAGTGCAGGGTATTTTAAGGAAACTCGACAAGATGTGAGGAACTTTCCACCATCCATCTCCATTGTGCATTTGATTAACCAGCACTTATCAAGTCTGGCACCTACTGGTTATTTACTCTCAAGTTGCCTGTTGTTCTGAAGCAATGGCATCGGTGCCCTCTAGAGGAGTAAAATATTTACTGCAGTGAGTTGTTTGTCTCACCAGCACTCGCAGTCTTCAGTGGAAGTCCTCTGTACAATAATTGTAGCTTTTCATTCAGTATAATCCTAGATTCTCTGTATCCTGAAAAAATAATGTATAATTTTATTAGGTTTGAACAATTGTTTATGTGGTTTAGAGACAAAACAGGCCTATTGGCCCACTGAGCATTCATACTATTTCTGTTATTCCACTTTCTCATCCACTCCCTACATATTAGGGGCACATTTATGGATGACAATCACCATACAAACCCACAAGTCTGAGATGTGGGAGGAAACCGGAGCACCCAGAGGAAACCCATGCAGTCATGGGGAAATCATGCAAATTCCACACAGCCAGCACCCAAGGTCAGGAACTAACCTGGGTCACTGTGCTGTGAGACAGTAGCAGAGTGGCTCTGTGGGTCTCTGTGCTGTGAGAGAGCTAGATAAAGCTCTTAAATATAGCGGAGTCAGGAGATATGGGGAGAAGGCAGATACTGATTGGGGATGATCAGCCACGATCACATTGAATGGCGGTGCTGGTTCGAATGGCCGAATGGTCTACTCCTGCACCTATTCTCTATTGTCCCTGTGTCTGAATCTTCTGCCTTTAACAGGAGATTAAACCTTGTGCCCATTTGCCATCAAATATCTGTCTTTTTTAATCATTGCATCTTCCCTGACAATTTGACACAGCTCTTCAACAGTTATCTTCAAATTGATATAGATTTTTACAGGCTCATTTTGAAGGAACTTTCGTGTATTATAGATATACAACTTTAAAAATACTGGCATTTGTGGGATGAGGAAAGAATGATCTAGATATAAGACATGCTTTTGAAATTTCATGGGCATCTTTGGTATAGCCTAAGTGCAAACTATTGACCTTAAGAGACTGTTTATATAGCTCCAGATCTGTTCTAACAGATTTTTTACTGATGAGCAAAGTATTTAAAGTAGAGATAAATCCTTTTAGTTCAACGGGTCTATTATTGGTGTTCCTCTTCTCTTCCTGTAACCACTTCAGTTTTTCTTTCTATTCAATTCTCCCCGGTAAACAACCTGCAGTTTTGTTCATGGGGTTGACTTGTTGCAAAAATTGTCTTCTGTTCCATGTCCTTCACAGAAACCACTTTGTTTTCTAGGATTACCCCCCCCCCCCCCCCCCCCCCCCCCCCCCCCCCCCCCCGCAGATGAGTGATTGATGAACAGGATTCTAGCAAGGAGTAAAGCGGTTGCTGATTATTGCAGACTTAATGGCTCCCACAATGCTTGTATAGGAGAGTAATTAAAGTGCCCTTGAAGTCCTGGGTTGTTCTTGCCTTATTCCAAAATATCTCAAGTAGCTCTGACAGTTCCTTAATTAACAGTGGACTCCCATTGAAGATTTCTGCTGGTCTAGCATTTACTCCTGAGAGCTTTTCGAAACATTAATTGCTACATTGGCTTTTGAACTTCCACCGGGGCTGGGAGTTTGTCCGGAGTGGGATTTGGTGGAAGTTGTGGCGTGCGACCTATTGCTTCACCACTAATTGTAGATGGTCTACTTAGGACAGAGTTAAAATGCTCAGCCCATCTCTCTATGGTCTGCTTCTTTACAATGACGTGTCAGTCCCTCTGCATTCTGTAGCGGTGAGCCAGCAGATAGGTGATAATCATATGATTTTAGAGTAGCACAGAAACGTTTAGAACCTTTTTGTTCAGTAATATTACTGAGACTTTGATCCTGCGCCTGGCGGAGCATTTTTCGGACATGACTGCGAATGTTGGAGATGGTATTCTCTTTAGATATAGCATCACTCTGGTGTGCTCTAAAATGTGTGTTTCTTGTTGAGCAAAGGTACTGCTTATTATCTGCCACCCTCTGAACAGAACTGTGTCCAAGCAGGGTGGCACGTTCGTGTGTAAACATCCATATCCCCAGCTAAAAAATGTGGCCAAAGAACAGATTAATCTCAACCTGAGATAACGTTGATTATCTTTCCCATCTGCTGCCTTCCAGTATTGTTCTTCTTCGTGGAGAATGCCTCCTATCTGGACTATGATGCACGTACATGAATGTACACAGATTGATACCTTATTTTGTTATCGAAGCTGCTAGATGGATAAAATTACATCATGCCAAGTTGATGCACTAGAGATGTATTTTAAAATATGTTAAAATTGGAGCATTATTATCTAGATATAGCTCTGCTACAAACCCACTCATTGTTAGTTGTGGAAGGGGAGGAGTCAAAATGGAACCAGTATTTCCTGGTTAAAGTCAGGAAGTAGACCCAACACATTGATGCAATCGTAAAGAAACCCCATCAATGCCTCTACTTCCTTAGAAGTTTGAGGAGATTTGTTGACAAATTCATACTCGAGTTTCTTCAGGTGTACTGTAGAGAGCACATTGGCTGGTTGTATCACGGCCTGGTTTGGCAACTCAAAGGCCCAGGATCGAAGGAGATTACAAAAGGTGGTGGACACTGCCTGATCTATCATGGGTTCTGACCTCCTCACCATTGAAGGGATTTATAGGAGGTGCTGCATCTAAAAGGCAATCAGTACCCTGGCAATGCTCTCATTTCACCCCTGCCATCGGGAAGAAGGTGTAAGAGTCTGAAAACCAGGAGCTCCAGGTTTAAGAACAGTTTCTTCCCAGCAACCATCAGGCTATTGAACACTACAAATACCAACTAAACTTCAAAACTATGAATTGTCTTGGTCGCACTAGAGACTTTGAGCTTTTGGTTTGTACTCATTGTTTTTTTTTTACCTTGTTTGATTTATTATGTTATCCATTAAATACTGTGTTTACAAACCTATTTTACTTCGGAGTCACGTGAGTGACTTCGTGAAGACCCCGCCAGCACGCATGCACGACATATCGTCGACTGCATGCGAAGCGACAGGCAGGGAGGAGGGTCGCTCCTCCACCGGAACGGACCTGCAGGTAAGGTGAACTAACCTGAGGTCAGTTTTTATTTCAGGGACTCTGTGCGACAGAGTACGGGCCGCCTCGAGGCTGACTGCGGGACGCGGGCAGTCAGCGGCGGCAGAAACAGACCGGAGTCAGGCAAGCCCGTTGACCCAAGAGGGTTCGGGCTCACAGACTCGCCGTTCGCAGGTAGCGACGGCAGAGCAGCAGCCCCGACTCAACACCGCAGCCCGCAGGATCACCGCGGACTGATGGCAACGCTACCCGGAAGTCGGGCAAGCCCGTTGACCCAGGAGGGTCCGGGCTCGGAGACTGCCATTCGCGGGTAGCGAAGGCAGAGCAGGAGCTCCGACTCAACGCCGCAGGCCACAGGAATACCACGGACTAACGGCAATGATACCCGCTAGAGGTAGCGGAGACAGAGCCGGGGCCCCGACTCAAACGTAGGTGGCACAACGCCTGGAAGTGGAGATTTGCCGTTAGCGGCAGTCTATATTCCCGCTTGAGAGTCTGGTCACCATGGGAACCGGGGGGGGGGGGGGGGGGGGAGTGCCCTCCTCCACCGGCAGCTTCAAAAAGGCCCTCAGGTAAGTTATACTAACCTTGAGTTGGTTAGTTTCTGTAGTAGACTTTTTTGCTTAAAGAAACGGTGGACAGGAAGACCAGAATGAAGGCATCGAAGCATGCCTCCAAGGACCGCGGGACTTCGGACAGGAGTCAGCGGCCGCAATCCCCGGAGCTGCCTGCTACACCGGCAGCACCCGCACCGCGAGCCGGAAAAAAAACGCGGAAGTCGGGGAGCCCCGTTCAGTCGGTAGGACCCGACTCTCCACCACAGCAGGCCAGGGAGCTGCACATTGGTAGAAGGCCCGCGTGGACCTGACTCTCTACCGCTTTCACCCGAACAGCACCGGGCCAACGGTAAAAAGGTGCGTAAACCTGTGCCTACTTAAACGGCACGTTCCATTTCTCCTCTATTACAGGTCACCAGAGGGCGGACCAGGGGGAAAAACCGCACCGATCGAGTAGCCCCGCTGCAGCGGTCGGCACCGACTCACCACCGGCACAGTCTGCCAGATCACGGACCGGTGAGAAATCAACACTGAAGTCGGGGAGCCCCGCAGGAGCGGCCGGCACCGACTCGCCACCGGCACAGTCCGCCAGATCGCGGGCCGGTGGTAGTACATACAAGTCGTGTGGCCCCGCAGTAGCGGCTGGCAGCGACTTTGCGTCGCAGCAGTCCCGTATGACCAGGACTGGTGACAGGCCCGCGCGGATGCCGGGGAAGAACCGCTGAGGCGGCTGGCACCAACTCTTCGCGGCTGCAGTCGTACCAGACAGGCGGATACACCAGAAGGAGGTTGAGTAGCCCCACAGGAGCGGCTGGCACCAACACTCCACCGCTTCAGTCCGGAAGACCGTGGACAAGCGGCAAATCCACGCGGGAGTCGTGTAGCCCCGCAGGAGCGGCAGGCAGCGACTACCTACCTAGGTTCCTGAGACGGTAGAAGCCTCAGTTGTTCATCAGAACTTGGGGAAGTCGACTTGCTGTCCGCAGATAGCAGCGGCAGTCGCATGGCTCGTATGGAGCAAATGGTCGAGCAGCTGTTCGAACGGGACCTTCTCCATCAAGAGCGTGTGTCCCTAGGATCTAGTGAATACACAGCAGAACCACCTAATATCTCTCCCTCATCAATAGGGAGTGCCAGAAGTCAGCTGTTAGCTGACTTTGAAGAGGGGTTGGCGCAAGAACCAATGTTGCCAGAGATGCCTGAAGAGGAACTACTGGAAGTAGTGTCAGAATTCGCCCAATCAGCAATCAGGGCAACCTCTTCAGCCCAAACTAGCGGCCAGCATCAATTACTTAACCACACACCAGCTGCAGGAACAGGTGCTCATGGAGGCTACAAACAAGTACAAAACTCCGGGTAATTGTGTGTCGCTCGATGTCCCGACCGTCAACACACCCATCTGGGGTAACATCAGTCCCGGGATCAGGGCCCAGGAATTAAAAATACAGAAAATCCTGAAATTGTTGACATCAGGCATTACTGCCTTTGCCTGGTCCATAGACGGGACGGACATGACGGAGGAGCAGCAGGATGCACGAGTGTTGTTGTGCAATACACAATATGAAATAGAAACATAGAAATTAGGTGCAGGAGCAGGCCATTCGGCCCTTCGAGCCTGCACCGCCATTCAATAAGATCATGACTGATCATTCAACTCAATATCCTGTACCTGCCTTCTTTCCATACCCTCTGATCCCTTCAGCCACAAGGGCCACATCCAACTCCCTCTTAAATATGGCCAACGAACTGGCCTCAACTACCTTCTGTGGCAGAGAATTCCACAGATTCACCACTCTCTGTGTGAAAAACGATTTTCTCATCTCGGTCCTAAAAGACTTCACCCTTATCCTTAAACTGTGACCCCTTGTCCTGGACTTCCCCAACATCGGGAACAATCTTCCTGCATCTAGCCTGTCCAACCCCTTAAGAATGTTGTAAGTCTCTATGAGATCACCCCTCAATCTTCTAAATTCCAGCGAGTACAAGCCGAGTCTATCCAGTCTTTCTTCATATGGAAGTCGTGCCATCCCAGGAATCAGTCTGCTTTCGCAAGAGCTCCATCCGCCCAACTCACAACCCAAAATTCGTGGGTTTGTGCAAAGCCTCTGCTACGCCGCCGCCACCGAGACAACTGTTCGGTGAAGACCTGCCAAAACAGGTAAAAGACCTGGACGAGGAGGCAAAAGCGGTCGGGTTGATGAAACCACCATCCGCAAACAGGCCAACGGTGTATCGCAGACAGCATCCTTACGCAACATCTAACAGGCTTCGGGTTCAACCCGACAGGGCAACCAGAACCTATCCACCGGTCGCACCTTATCAACAAAAGCCTTTTTTAGGACAGGGCCCACAGCGACCAGCGTGGAAGATGCGCCAACCCCACATCCCAGCAACACAACGAACAACAAAAGCCCAGAACATCAAGCCCCGCCGGTAACCATGGAGGTAAGGGGGTCTGGTTCTCTTGGGGGTGCTGCATGTATAACCTCACAAGTAGGAGGGAAGTTGCGTACATTCTGGGATGCATGGGGTTCTGATTGTCACAATCCCAGGGAACAAAGCAACAGACATAATAGAGGTATGTAACAGCCTTGCTTGTGCCAGGAAACCGACTATTAGACATGCTGTTAAGGTGATTGGGAAGCTTGTAGCTGCACAATTTGGGCCATTACACTATCAAAACTTGCAAAGAGCAAAAATTTCAGCATTAAAAGAGAATGCTGGACATTTTGACAGGCCTATGCAGCTGCCAAACAAGGCAAAAATTGAGCTACAATGGTGGATTAGCAATGTTTGTGATTGTTTTAATCCCATCATTATATCAAACCCATCAGTCATGTTACAAACCGACGCAAGCGCCCAGGGCTGGGAAGCTACCGACACCACTTCCAGTTGTGGCGGCAGATGGGACTTGCATGAGTCTACTCTTCTTCAGTCACAAGGTATAAACTATTTGGAAATGCTGGGAGCATGTCACGGGCTGCGGGCTTACTGCACTAATCTGAATCATACGCATGTCCGTCTTCAAATAGATAATACCACTGTGGTGGCGTATTTAAACCATATGGGTGGTATCAAGTCAATATCTTGTGATGAATTTGCAAATTTAATTTGGCTCTGGTGTATTGAAAGAAATATTTGGATATCAGCTACGTACCTTCCGGGTAAGCTCAATACAGTGGCGGACACCAGGTCACGAGTATTTAATAACAACATTGAATGGATGTTGAACCCCCAAATATTTGCTAAAATTACAGCCAAATATGGAACACCAGATATCGACCTCTTTGCTTCCAGGTTGAACCATCAGATACCAACATATGTCTCTTGGGAACCAGATCTTGGGCAGTAGCGATGGACGCGTTCTCGCTACATTGATGGAAATGGCTTTTCTATGCATTCCCCCATTCTGCCTCATTCAGTCGGGTATTGCAGAAAATCCAACTAGATTCTGCAACAGGTATACTGATAATACCCGACTGGCCCACACAACCATGGTGCCCGGTGGTCCTCAACATGATAAAAGAACCATGGGCACAGGTTACCAAATGCCCGAATTTGGTGACCAATCCCACACCAGGGGAAAATCATCCATGCCATGGTCATCTGAACCTGTTGGCTTGCAGGTTCTGAAGAGGCCACTACTGGAATTCGGGCTGTCATCAAGAACCATGGACATCATACCAGCATCGTGCAGAGAGTCCATAAGGTAGCAGTACCTCACCCACATAAGGAAATGGGAGGCCTTCTGTAGTCGGACCAAGACCACCTACAGCTCTGCTACGATCTCTAATGTGCTGGAATTCCTCGCGGGCCTTCATTATGATGAGGCCCTCAGTTACAGTGCCATAAACAGTGCCAGGAGTGCGCTGTCATCCTATCTCAACATTGGAGTGGGATCTCACCAGCTGGTATCCAAACTATGAGGGGTATATTCAATTCCAACCCTCCCCGACCACGATATAATATTACCTGGGATATAGGAGTGGTGTTGACCCTACTCAGGAGCTGGTCACCTATTGACGGATTACCACTGGACATACTCAGCTTCAAAGTGGTGATGTTAATGGCACCTACCATGGCACTACGTGTCCAGACTCTACAGAAACTAAAACTGGATAGAATTGTCTCGACCCCCAATAAAGTGACTTTCTTTATAGATGAGTTGCTTAAACAACGCAGACCTGGGACTACAGGACTGAAATTGGAATTCCTAGCATATCCCATGGATGTAAGACTCTGTATAACCACCTATATCTGACATTATATTAATGTCACACACACCATCAGGAATATGGAGACGGGTCTGGTATCAGCCATAAAAACCCACATCACAGGGTGACGGTGCAGACTATCTCCAGGTGGCTCGGGATGGGATTGGGTGCAGCAGGTATAGACGCTAACATTTTTTAATCTCATTCTACCAGGGCTGCATCCACATCAGCGGCGAGGACCATGGAGGTACCCATGGATCATGTCCTCGCAACAGCGGGCTGGGCCAGTAAAACTACATTTCAGCGGTTTTATAACAAACCTGTGGCCGCTCCCGCAATGTTTGCGGAGTCAGTTTTAAGTGCTGTTCCCTAAACTTTTGTCCCTGAGTTCAGGGGTTTATTGTTTGTATTAACAAATACGTTATTATTTTTCAGCTTGTACAAACCTGTAATACGTTAACATAATTCCTCCATCAGTAATTACGGCAGTGTGTGAGTATGGACGTGGTCCAGGGCATGGAATCTCAGAGCTTTGAAATCTTCACGAAGTCACTCACCTATATCCGACATTATATTAATTGTCACATACACCAAAACAGAACAATGAAATTATTGCTTGCAACAGTATAATAGTAAGATTAAATGAGAACTTACCAGTTTGAAGTTTGATCCTTATTTTATGAGGAGTTACGTTGAGGGATTTTGTGCCCTCCGCTCCAAACCCTCTATCATAAGGTCAACTGGTATATTAGAGTCTCTTAAATCTTACTATCTTCAGTCATTGTTGTTATCTGTGATTCCACACCGCTGCTTTGAAGAATGTCGCGCATGCGTGCTGGCGGGGTCTTCACGAAATCCCTCATCGTAACTCCTCATAAAATAATGATGAAACTTCAATCTGGTAAGTTCTCATTTAATCTTACTATTATACTGCTGCAAGCAATAATTTCATTGTTCTGTTTTGGTGTATGTGACAATTAAGCACTCTTGAAGATTGTCATCCTTAATTTCTTCCATCGCCTCCATTACCCCCTTCCACTGCCCCCACAAGCAGGTGACAAAGAAATCAAAGCTTGTCAGCAATGATTGCCTTTTTTTTTACCAAATTTCAGAACTGAAACAGGGTTGGAAATAGGAACCTGGAGAATAATGTAATCTTTGCAAATGTGTTGCTGAGTCTCAAACGCTCACTGCAAAATAGAAACGTAGAAAATAGGTGCAGGAGGAGGCCATTCGACCCTTCGAGCCAGCACCACCATTCATTGTGATCATGGCTGATCGTCTCCAATAACCCGTGCCTGCCTTCTCCCCAATGTTCTCTGTACTGACCTGCTTATTTTAATAAAGGTTTCAAAGGTCTTTTATTGCCATGTGTACCAATTGAGGTACAATGATATGCAAATTACCATACAGCCAAACTAAAAAAGCAACAAGACACACAACTACATAAATTAACGTAAACATCCACCACAGTTGATTCCCCATTTTCCTCACCGATGGAAGGCAATAAATTCTAATCTTCTTCCCTCATCTGTAAAAGAAAGTTAAACAACAATATAATGTGTGAAGATATGATGGAAGGCGATAAACGACACTTTCCGAATCCAGTGTGCACATTTATGGAAGCTTTTCAGCATTACCCACAGATTATGGCAAACATTAAGAGAGTTGGGTTCCAGTGCCCAACACCAATCCAGGTAGGAACACTTCCACTTTGTATTCAACCAGTTGCTGTAAATTGATCATTCTAGTAATGTCAGTAAAATTTAGTTTTGTGATCTGTGGAATGTGTTTTTGCTCTTCAGTCTCAAGCATGGCCAGTGATTCTGCTGGGGTTTGATCTGATTGGGATAGCACAGACAGGAAGTGGAAAAACTTTGGTGTATCTTTTGCCAGGGTTCATCCACCTGGATCAGCAGCCGGTGTAAGTTATTTAACCTTTGTCACGTTGACCTATGGTTATTAAAATCCCATCTCGGGTAACAAACTCGATAATGCACCCCACTTCCAGATAGGGTTGAAAGAACCATGGAGCAGCCAAAAACATTTAGATGGGCTCGCGAGTAGCATACGGTGTGGCGCGGCAAACTCTGATGCTTCTCCCCATAATCCTCTCGAAACTAGCAAAGTCGAGCCCATGGTACAGGGGCTTTCTTATCATTCAATTGGGGGACACATCCTAGTTGCTGGTAGCATTGAGCAGATATGATCAGAAGTTGAGATTCTGAATAATGTGCACTGGCACTGAAGAGAGGTATTGAAAAGTAGCAGGTTAAAAGGAACTATTCATTGATAGTATGGATGGAAAGAAAGGGTGGGGAGATGTTAACACACTATCAGCTGGCTGGAATAATTTCAAAGGTTTCAAAGGTCTTTTATTGTCACTTTTACCAATTAAGGTACAGTGATATGCAAATTACCGTACAGCCATACCAAAAAAAAACAAGACACACAACTACATAAAAGTTAACAAACTTCCAACACAGCGGATTCCCCACATTCCTCACTGTGATGGAAGGCAATAAAGTCTAATCTTCTTCCTGTGGTCGGGGCAGTCGAACCATCCATCGGGGCGATTGAAGCTCCCTTGTCGGGGCAATCGAAACTTCTGCGGCTTGGAGTTCCCAAAGTCAGTCTTTGACCAGAGACTGCGAGCTCCGTGATGTTAAGCCTGCGAGCTCCCGCCATAGAGCTCGGAGGTCGATCCCTGGCAAAGGGATCGCAAGCTCCGCGATGTTAAAGTCCTGCCGTGGAGCTCTTGAAATTGGTCTCCAGCAAAGGCCACCAACTCCTTGATGTTAGGCCTCAGTGCAGACGGAGATACGATACGGAAAAAATTGCATCTCCGTTGACGTATGAGATTAGAAAAAGTTTCCCCCCCCAACCCTTTTCCCCCACCCCCCACATAAAACAAGCTAAAGAACACTAAAAACATACATTTGAGACTTCATTTTGATCTAAGTACCATATGAGTTTAGTATGGAAGACGATTGATATGAAGCTTAAAGAATCAGGCGAGCATTCCGGGAAGCAGTTTGCATTTCTATGGGTGATCTTGATTTCAGGTCATTATCTCAGGAGTCAAAGAACATGGGGAGTATGGAGATTTTAAATGCCAGGTAATGATTGGCTTGAATACCCAGTCAAAATGACTAGTAAACTTGAGGGAGGAGAATCAATATTTGACACAAGAAATTTGAAATGGGACTGAGGGTATAGATGTTTCAGAGAGAGAGAGATTAATGCTGCAGAACTTTCAGAGAGGGGAAGTGGGTGAATGTGAAACAGAACTAATGGGTGTGCTTGATCACAGTACAGTGACTAATGGGTATAAACAGTATATCTTTGAGATCCGGCAAGTATATGTTGAACTGAATCTGTCACCTGTGATACAAAATTCAATAGTTTAGAGGGAAACAGTAATTATAGATACTATCAGGTTTGTCAGTTTCTGTCAGGTGGCCAGACTATGGATTTCACATAAACTATAGCTTCCCTAAAGATATTTCTCAACATTAATTGCATGGATTTACCTCTCGACAAAAAACATTTGACACAAATGGGTGGCCCTGTTGGAAAAAAGTGAAATTTCTTCCTCAGATCACCAGAAACAGTAGTGATATTATCCTCCTCGTAGTCTTAGCTCCTGATGGCAATTCTGTTGGGAGTGCCATTCAATTATGTATCGATACTTTTACTCTAATTATAGCTCTTTATTCTGTTCCCTTTTTGGCAAATTATTGAAAATCTCAGCAAGTTCAGATCATTAGGCTCAGTTATGTATCGGAAACTGGAAACTAGTACTCAGCACCACACAAAACCAGTGAAATTGAGGCAGCAAAAATGAAACCAGTACAACCACAGTTTGTACATTTTAAAGATTCCAGGAAATTATGTGATATAAAGTTCCAATAATTTGACAAAATCCTTAATAACCAATGCACAGTTGCATATAGGATTCAAGCCTATAGGATTTGTGCACTACATTAATCAGTCACCAGTGGCTTTAGTGCACTGCAATTTTTTTTTTATCAGTTACAGTAGATGTAATTACAATTATGTAATCTCATTGACAAAATACATGAGAAGAATTCTAACATGCATAATGGTTTAATGTAAAATCTTTATGGTGTAAAGGAATAAGGCAAATGAAGACAAACCAGAGACGGAGAGATTTGGGATCTATCCAGTAAAGCAAAAAGAAACTGCAGTTGCTTAAAATCTGAAATCAAAACAGGGAATATATCAGAAACATCCAGCTGGTCAGGCAGCATCTGAGGAGAGAGAACAAAATGGCCACTGATGAAGGTCATTGACCTGAAACGTCAACTGAGGTTTTTAGTTTTTCTTTGAGATCCATCCCAATGAATTATTAAAATATTATGAGCAGGGATAAAAGTTAACAATAAGGCCAGACTTTGTAACACTATCTTAATTGCTTAACACTCCAATTCTCTGGACAAAGTCCTGGTAGATCACATGTGAAGTAGCCCTGGGCACTTCTGTGCACTTTACCGTGTCTCTGCTGTAGGTTTCAGAATGATCGCATACTCCAACAATTGAATTAAGAGGAGGGATTACACAATGGATTGTGATGGGTTTCATGGATTTTCCGGGTGCTTTGGCTGACGTTTTCAAGATATTAAGAGAAACAGAATTGAGAATACTCATTCTATTGGTCTAAAAAATAAAGCCAGCATTCCAAGAGTCAATCAAGTACGGAATCAAGGGAAATGGGGGGGAAAAAAGCAGGAACAGGGTACTGATTTTGGATGATCATATTGAATGGTGGTGCTGGCTCGAAGGGCCTAATGGCCTTCTCCTGCATCTATTTTCTATGTTTCTAAGAGTGTTAAAATTTTCCCAAGTGCAGAAGAGTGTAGAAAATTGCAATATTTTTCTTGAAGCAGCAATTGACAATAGACAATAGGTGCAGAAGTAGGCCATTTGGCCCTTCGAGCCAGCACCGCCATTCAATGTGATCATGGCTGATCATCCCCAATCAGTACCCCATTCCTGCCTTCTCCCCACATCCCCTGACTCTGCTATTATTAAGAGATGCTACTTAAGAAATTGATGCTACTGTCTAGAATTGTTAATTTCATGTTTTAAACTTGATAGATTTTTATTTACCTAAGCCTATTAATGGAAATGGTATATGGAATCTAGTCATACATAAGCAGTGATCTCATTTACTGGCCATAGAGGCTTACGGGGCTGATTGACCTGCTCCTGTAAATCAGTGGAATTACCACATTGTAAATATTCCACAATCTCTCAGGTAATTAGTTTCATATGATTTACATCTAATGGTAGTTATACACTTGCTGCCAGAAATCAAAAGATGCATTGTTAGATAATTAATTTTGGGCTTTTTTTAAAAAATTGCTCCACGACGAAGCAATACGTTTAGTGTCGACCCAGATGTTGACATTTTGATGATTTTGAATGATAATATAAATAAATGTGATCCAGCTTGCTGTTGGGAATTGAATGAATATATTTATTTTAAATGATCTAACTGATCAGGAGTTGTCATCGCTTCCCTCCAAGATTATGTTCTGCAATGTAACTGCTCTATTTATTTTTAGGCCACGTGACAAAATTGATGGCCCTGGAATGTTGATCCTCACGCCAACTAGAGAGCTTGCCCTTCAGATACAGGAAGAATGCAACAAGTACAGTTACAAAGGAATTAAGAGGTATTGATAGGTATACAAGAGGTTAAAATGCATTCCGAGAAAATGCTCTGGTGTGTGTCCCTTTCCACTAATTTATGTCAGGCATGCATAGAATTATTAATAGAATTAGAGTTAATAGAATTTTTTGACTCAAAAGAATTTGCATACTCGGTGTAAGTAAATTATGCTAGGGAAAAGTAAATTATGCTAGGAACAAAATGAAAATAAGAAATACTGGGTATATTTTGTGTTTTATAAACATTAGAGAACAGAATGTCTTGAACGGGGTACTGATTGGGGATGATCAGCCATATAACATATAACCATATAACCATATAACAATTACAGCACGGAGACAGGCCCTCTCGGCCCTTCCAGTCCGTGCCGACCATTTGTTTTCCCCTAGTCCCATCTACCTGCACTCAGACCATACCCCTCCATTCCCTTCACGTCCATATACCTATCCACTTTACTTTTAAATGTTAAAATCGATCCTGCCTCCACCACCTCTGCTGGAAGCTCATTCCACACAGCCACCACCCTCTGAGTAAAGAAGTTCCCCCTCACGTTACCCCTAAACTTCTGTCCCTTAATTCTCATGTCATGCCCTCTTGTTTGAATCTTCCCTACCCTCAATGGGAAAAGCTTATCCACGTCAACTCTGTCTATCCCTTTCATCATTTTAAAGACCTCAATCAAGTCACCCCTTAACCTTCTGCGCTCCAAAGAATAAAGACCTAACTTGTTCAACCTTTCTCTGTAACATAGTTGCTGGAACCCTGGCAACATTCTAGTAAATCTCCTCTGTACTCTCTCTATTTTGTTGACATCCTTCCTATAACTAGGCGACTAGCCATGATCACATTGAATGGCGGTGCTGGCTCAAAAGGCCTACTCCTGCACCTATTGTCTATTGATCAGTGGGACTAAAGGGAAGGAGCTGGCTAACTAAATGTTTCGGATAGTTGGCAGGGAAATGCCTCTGGATTTTATTTCTAGAGATTTCCAGAAAACTGTTAGCTAAAATTCATGTAAATGGAA
This sequence comes from Okamejei kenojei, assembly GCA_035221665.1. Classification (NCBI taxonomy): domain Eukaryota; kingdom Metazoa; phylum Chordata; class Chondrichthyes; order Rajiformes; family Rajidae; genus Okamejei; species Okamejei kenojei. Next base: position 28,701,616 of record CM069135.1, on the reverse strand, counting down.
ACAAGTTATTGCCCCGGCTGAGAAACTGGTTGAGTTGCAGAACACATAAAAGTGACATTTAAGGGACTTTTGGACAGGCACATAGCTATGCAGGGAATGGAGTGTAGGATCACAGCTCAATAGGGTAAATAGGATACTTCTGTTCCTTTGTCACACCCGGGATGTTTAGTCGGTGGGAAGAGGGGGGAAATTGTGATTAACATTTATTGTTGACCAGTGGCACTTTGGCGCTAAATCTCTGTACAATTAAAATCTCCAATAAACCACTTTCCGACACCAGGGCACTGGTTCACATGCTCCCTTCCAACTCATCATTTAAACTTGCCCACTTCACTGGGAAATTTATTATAATGCAGTGTGACGTTTTCTAAAAATAAATCAAATTATGTTGGGAGGTATTAATATTTATCCAATAGTTCAGAAAATATGTTGGGTTTATTGTCACATGTACAGTGGAAAGCTTTAGTCTGCGTGCAATCCAATCAAAGCAGATAATACTGTACATGAATATAACCAAACCAAACACAGCTACAAAAGGCAGAGCAAAGAGATACGTACCAAAGTAGAGAATATAGTTTATCAGCATTGTAGTTTAACGGCCCCAGAGAAAAAGTCCAGTGTTCATAATGAGGTAGGTTAAGGGCCAGTCTCACTTTCACGACCTAATTCACGACCCCTGCCGATTTTGCCCTTGACTCCTACTCGCAGCATGGTCGTCACGAGGTTGTAGGTAGGTCGTAGCAGGCCGTGATGCTAGTCGTAGGTACTTGTGGCATCAACTAGGTTGGGCCGTTTTTTCTAGCCTGATGATAAATGTCCACGTGTAAAAAAAGTTTGTGAATTAGGTTGTGAAAGTGGGACAGGCCCTTTAGAAAAAAGGGACTAACCCAGCCTGTTGATGAACTGTTCAGAAGTCTGATAACAGAGGGAAATCAAGCTGTTCCTGAGTCTGGTGATGCCCGCTTTCAAGCTTCTGTATATTCTGCCCGACTAAAGTGGGGAGAAGGAATGACCAGGGTTAGAAAGATCCTTGTTGGCTACTTTCTTGAGTCAGCGTGAAGTATATATATCAATGGTGGGGGATTTGTTCGAATGGCATTTCTTAGTTTTATTTTGAACCCTTGGACACCTTTTTGAGATGTCAATATTCTTGCATTCCCAATTTCTTGATGTTTAATTACAGAATGTTTTATTTTGCAGTGTTTGTATTTATGGAGGGGGAAGCCGGAGAGAGCAGATTAACTATGTTACTAAAGGAGTGGACATTGTTATTGCAACTCCTGGACGATTGAATGATCTTCAGATGAACAATTACATCAATCTGAAGAGTACAACATATTTGGTCAGTGAACGGGGAAACTTAAGCGATCTTAATCCAGTGTCCATGACTGCATTCTATTCGGAATTGGTGAATGATAAATCTGGTGTAGATCTGGGTGCTTCATAGCAATATGTTTGATGTGCAAGTACTATGCCAAGTGGTCACAAAACTAATTCAAAAATGACTGGTTTGAAATTCTTTCACCGGCATCACACCTTTTTTTCTTTAACATTGGATGATTTCCTTCTGTGAAGTAGCTGATTCATTGGCATCATCTGTGGTTTAATTTGTGGTTCATAATTGATTGCTTGAAAGACCTATTGGCACAGAACAAGTCAATTTCTTGACATGGCCTTAAACCTTAAATGAGGAAAGGTGCTTTGGAAACAGCAAATTGCTAGAAATGTTCTGATGCCCTGGACCCTTTCGATTGGTTTCCTGGTCCCATCCTAGTCATTTGCACCATGATCATCCATTCTCTCTTCACCATATCAGCATGTGTGTTGGCCCGAAGGGTCTGTTTCTGTGCTCTTTGAATCTATGACTTTCATACCATTCCAGCAGACCCCAAGGGCTCTTCAATTCTTCCTTGACTAGAGGTCCAACAAGTGCTCCTCCACCATCCTCCTCCTCTGCTTGGTGAATCGCATTCACATAACTTCCCTTTTTGTTTCAAAGTTAAGGTATCTATGGCAACATGCGTGGGTTCAAACATACCATTCTCTTTGGCACATATGAAGGACAGTCTTTGTTTCATTCTTGCCTGATGCTGTCCCTCTCCTTTTTAATCCAATGCATTGATATTGGTGCTGCTTCATATTGTAATGTAGAACCCAAAAAGGTTATCACTTTTATTGCCAATTTCCACCCGCCACTCACTTTCAATTAGTCATTGGCTTCTAGTATTATTCTAATGAAGCCCAATGTAAACTTGATCAGCAGCCATCTTATGACTAGGAACATTTGAGCACTAAACATTGAATTCAACTAGAGGGTCTCAACCCAAAACCTCACTGATTCCTTTTCTCCAGAAGTGCCTGACCCGCGGAGTTACTCCAGGTTTTTGTGTCTTCTGAATTCAACAATTTCAGGTAACCAGCCTTTTCGAATTTGAATTTCTTTATTTGTCATTCAAAAACTAGATTGAATGAAATTTCGTTACCATGTAGTCATAACACTAAAAAAAGCAACAAAACACACAATTACATAATTTAACATAAACATCTATCACAGTGACTCTCCTCCAGGCACCTCCTCACTGTGATGGAAGGTAAAGTCTTATCTCTTCCTTGCTTCTTCTCCCACGGTCAGGCAGTCAAACTGCTGCATCAGGGCGATCGAGGCTCCTGATATTGAAGCTCCTGCCGGGCGATGGAAGATCCTGCGGCCGATTTTAAGCCGCTCCGGACGACGTAAAGTCCTGCGAACGGACCCATTCAAGCCTTACGATTCAGGGCGGACGAAGCTACTGTTGCTGATGCTCCTAAAAATCGGTCGTCAACCAGGGACCTGCGAGCTCCCGATGTCACAGTCCACAAGGCCCGCGGCCGAAGCCTCCGAAGTTGAGTCGCAGCCGCAATCGCAGCTCCATCACAGCTTCCGAAAGTCAGCCAGCTCTGCGATGGTAAGAGGCTCCACAGGCTCTGCCACCGGAGCCCTCAAGGTCGATTCCAGTTGGAGACCACCAGCTCCTCGATGTTAGGCTGCAGTGCCGAACGGAGATATGGAGATGGAAAAAGGTTGCATCTCCGTTGAAGAAAGAGATTTTTTAAAAATTCCCCCACCCTCCACATAATACACAACAAAAAATAGAATATAACATACATCCACATTAACAATAAGACAAAGAAGGAAAAAAAGACAGTCGGACTGCAGGCGAGCCGCAGCTGCAACGTATCAGAATTGTATTATATTCAGTATCACAATTGGTCAGTTCAGATGAAAGTTCATCAACCGGTCATCTCCGTGAATGCTGCCTAGCCTGAGGTATTTTCACTTTTTTCAGCTTTTAAAGTGATCAGTATTTCAATGTTCCAACGTTGTTTTTCACTCTCTCTTCATTTCTTTTCATTTACGTCACCTCCAGAGAGATCATCTGCAATTAACAAGCCATCATGACCCTCTCAGCTGACACCACAGCCTTCTACATCACACAGCTTCTTTTGGTCTGTACTTTTGGTCGCACTGGAATGCTATTTGGTCTCTCCCCACTTTTCCCTCTTCTCTGTAACTTCTATTTTATTTCTATCTTTTCTAAGTTCTGATGAAAAGTCTTTGATCTGAAATGTTAGCTTTGTTTCACTCCCTATAGAAGCGCCTAACCTGCTGAATATTTTCAGCATTCTGTTTTTCATTTGAAGTTAGAACATCTCTTCCTCTCCATTTTCCTTTAAACTACTACCTGGTACACAGCTTAGCATTAATTAGTTATTTCCCAATTTTCCCCATACCTACTTAATTAATAATGTGAATATTGCCTCTCCTGCACTGCCAAGCGTAGGATAACAACGTTGCATTTGGGTAGTTGGAAGGAGAGGAATGTTTGAAGTAAAGTTCCATCGTTCTTTGCTTCAGTGCAGTCAATGACTGTGAATGAGTTGCACAGAGTCATGCAGTCCCACAGCACACAAACAGGCCTTTCAGCCCACGGAGTCCACACCAACTTTTGGCAATTTTTTATGTTAATCCTTCATTAATGCTGTTTCAGTCTCAATGGCAATGGACATTTTTTTTAAATCTACCCACCTGCACATCTTTTGAAATGTGGATGGTAACCGGAGCACGTGGAAGAAACCCCACTCAGTCAAGGAGAATGTGCACAATCCACACATGCAGCATTGGGTAGGGTTCAAGATTAAACCTGGGCCACTGGAGCTGTGAGGCAGCAGTTCTATCAGCTGCGTCCAATCTGCTTTCCCTGTCTTGTTAGAGCACTTAATTTCTTGGCCTGACTGCAAGTAGTGCTCCTTTTCTAGCTGTAAATTCCTTCTCTTCCTCAATATCAGATAGGCATGGAGAAAACAAATACACATTTTGATTCAAATCTGTTGCATCAAATTCTATCATATGTCCTTGCACTAAATAGCCATTTGTATACTAGGAGATGTAACTATCTACTCCAAGGATCTGACTGGAAATTATAGAATCATATAGAGCTGTACAGCACAGAAACAAACCCTTCGGCCCATCTTGTCCATGCTGGTATATCAGGATATTTCCATTTGCCTGCATTTGGCCCATAGCCATCTAAATCCTGCTTTCCAAATATCTGTGAAAAATGACGTTTCATATCGGCTTCTCTAGCTTATTTAGAATACGGAATATCTGAATGAAAAGGTTGCCCCCTGAGGTCCCTCTTAAATATCTCCCCTTTCACCTTAGCCCTGTACCCCCTAGTTTTAGAATCCTTTTCCATGAGAAAAGGACTGTCAGCATTCACTTTATCCATACCCTTCATCTTGTGTACCTCTAAGTTCACCTCACCTCCTATGCTCCAAAGAAAAAAGTCCCAGCCTATCCAACCTTTCTATAATGCCCCTCCACAACTATGCTTTGACTCCTCCCTACAAGCCAAATTTGAACCCAATTGACTAGCTTTCCTTGGATTCGATACGACCTAACCTTCCATTCGAAACCTTGTCAAAGGCCTTGCTAAAGTCTATATAGATGATGTCCAATCCTCTTTGTGACCTTCAGAAAAAACTATTAGATTTATGAGACATGATTTCCCAGGCAAAAAGCCATGCTAACTATCCCCAAACAGTCCTTGCCTATCCAAATGCTGGTAGATCCTGTCCCTAAAAATAGTAAGATTAAACGAGAACTTACCTGTTTGAAATTTGATCGGTATTTTATGAGGAGTTACGATGAGGGATTACGTGAGGAAGGCCATTCCCATGCATGCGCATCAATCTTCAAAGCAGCGGTGTGAAGTCACAGAAAACGTTGTTCAACTAACATAGTTCTAGTAATCTATAATCCTTACTATCAGATGATCATTATGTTATGAGGGTAGGGAACGGAGGGCACGTAATCCTTCATCGTAACTCCTCATAAAATAACGATCAAATTTCAAACTGGTAAGTTCTCATTTAATCTTACAATTTTATTTCGGAGTCGCGTGAGTGACTACATGAAGACTTTGAAGGTCTGTAATTTCATGCCGAGGAACAAAACCACGCGTCACAGCTGCATCAATTGACCAGGATGAGTGAGATAATGCATTCAAACATGACATGTTTAACAATACTACTGCTTTAATAACAAGAAAGAAAATAAACAGTGACCCCTCTCACCCAGGGGGAAACTGTGAAACAGGACCTAAAACAGAATCAGCAAAAACCCCGGATCTGGCAATAGGCTGGCAGTATCATCAAAGACCCACACCATCCTGGCCACACACTCATCTCCCTGCTACCTGATAGACAGAGTTGACGTGGATACCTTTTTCCCATTGAGGGTAGGGAAGATTCAAACAAGAGGGAATGACATGAGAATTACGGGACAGAGGTTTCGGGGTAACGTGAGGGGGAACTTCTTTAGAGGGTGGTGGCTGTGTGGAATCAGCTTCCAGCAGAAGTGGTGGAGGCAGGATCGATTTTAACATTTAAGAGTAAAGTGGATAGGTATATGGACGTGAAGGGAATGGAGGGGTATGGTCTGAGTGCAGGTAGATGGGACTAGGGGAAAACAAATGGTCGGCACGGACTGGAAGGGCCGAGAGGGCCTGTTTCCGTGCTGTAATTGTTATATGGTTATTTTATATGGTTATACCATCAGGTAGAAGGTACAGGAGCCTGAAGACTGCAACAACCAGGTTCGGAAATAGCAACTTCCCCACAGCCATCAGGCTATTAAACCTGGCTCGGACAAACTCTGATTATTAATAACGCGTTATCTGTTATTTGCACTTTATCAGTTTATTTATTCAGGTGTAGCCTAGACGAGGTCAGGAAAAGGCCAGACGCTAGGTAAGTTCAAACAGTTAATCCCTACAGCGAAAGCACACCACATACATAGAGCACCCCCCCAGGGGTGGTCAGGAAACCCCATGGCAGACCAACGCCCCGTCACTCAATCGGCGAGGGAGATGATCCAAGGAGTGGCCTACCCCCCAGGGACCGCCACAGGACTCACCACCCCCCCCCCCCCTCAAGTACCCGAGGCACGAAACGGACAGGAGGGCGTACACCATGCTCTGCACAGGAACGGGCAACTGACCAACAGGTGTAGGAGACAAGAGTAGCCAGAGGGGAAGGTACCCCAGACAGAGGACGCCCTCACTTACTGGGCTGCGCTACCCGCACCGGCTGATCAATATCAATATGTGCTGGCTTCAGCCGCGCAACTGAAACAGTCTCATGCCGACCCCACATGTCCAGGTCGAAAGTGGACGAGCCATGTTCCAGGACCCGGAAGGGACCATCGTACGGCCGCTGGAGAGGTGTCCGATGTGCATCCCTACGCAGGAAGACGAACTGGCAGTCCTCCAGAGCAGAGGGAACGTGCGGACGGAAGGACCAATGATGAGACGTGGGCACCGGCGCCAGCTTGACCACTGTCTCCCGAAGACGTCCCAGAGCGTCCGAAGGCTGCTCCACCTGGCCCTGTGCCGGCGGGATGAACTCCCCGGGGACTGTCAACGGAGCGCCATACACCAACTCGGCGAAGGAGAAAGCCATGTCCTCTTTCGGTGTAGTGCAGATTCCCAGCAAAACCCACGGCAGGGCGTCCACCCAGTCTGGATCATTGAACCATGCCTTCAGGGCGTCCTTGAGATGACGGTGAAACCGCTCCACCAGGCAATTCGCCTGCGGATGATACGCTGTCGTGTGGTGTAGCCGAACACCCAGAAGGCGTGCCATGGCCGACCACAGTTCTGACGTGAACTGAGGCCCCCGGTCGGATGTTGTGTCCAGTGGCGCCCTGAACCGGGCGATCCAGTGCCCCACCAAGGCCCGAGCACAAGTGGCCGTTGAAGAATCTGGTAGCGGAATGGCTTCTGGCCACCTCGTGAAGCGGTCGACAACAGTGAATAGATAGGTCAAGCCCCGGGACGGCGGTAGCGGCCCCACGATGGCCCAATGTCCAACCTCCTTCCGCAGCCTGTGCCACATGAAGCGGGAGGCTACCAGGGCCGTTGTCGCCCGGATGGAGGGATGGGGGAACCTGCGAACAGCTTATACCCTGGCGGACAGAGGCATCACCCCCTCTGGGGTTACGCGGTTGCCGAGGAAGTCAATAGCCATCACCCCGAAATGGCACTTGGACGAGTTGATGGACAACCCGAAGTCGCTGAGGCGCTGATGGAGGTGGATGCAATGCTCCTGCCGCGAGCGACTGGCCATGAGTATGTTGTCGAAGTAGACAAAGTCCAGGCCCACACAGTCCATAAGTCACTGAAAGGCCTGAGCAGCGTTCTTCAACCCAAACGGTATCCGTACAAATTCGAATAGACCAAATGGCCGTGATACGGGATCACCAATGCGCAGGAAGACCGGCTCCAGCATGACGGAGTGCATCAGGCGCCGCCGCTTGACATCCACGAGCAGTGAATGGGCTTGAAGGAAGTCGGCGCCCAGCAGTGGCTGGGAAACGTCAGCAATGACAAACTCCCACGAAAAGGAGTTGCGGCCAAAGTTGAGGGAGATGGTGCGAAACCCGTAGGTGCGAATAGCACTCCCATTCGCCGTGGTGAGGAGGGGCCCGCGTTTGCCCACATGGATGTCAGCGATGGAGGGAGGCAGGACACTCACTTCCGCACACGTGTCCACGAAGAATCGACCTCCAGTGCGGCGATCCCAGGCGAAGACGCGATGAATTTTGCCGGCCGCCAAAGGAATCACTGACGACCGGCCGCTTTGTTTCCCTGGAATGAAAAGGGTGGGCGACATTGCCTGGCTGCAGCTCCCCAGCGACAGTGGTAATAGCACCTACCCCCTCTGCTGGCGTCTGGTGGAACTGCACGCGAATTTGGCTGGTTTGAATGAGCTCGTCGGCCTGCTCGCCCAGCGCCTGCATGTAAGTAAAGGGGTCCCTGGCGAGTTGCAGGTGAATGTCGTGCATGAGCTGCTGCAGGTAGGCAAATTTAAATAGCAAACACGGTTCATGGTCCCCCATTAGGGTGAGCATGTCCTCCAGGAGGGCAGACGGCCGGCGGTCACACAGGCCGTCCATTCAGAGAATCCAAGCTGCCCGCTCCAAGTCACCAAGGCCAAACTTCCTGATAATGAATTACTTAAGGCCCCTATATTTGTTAGCTACCGGGGGGGGCTCTGACGAAAGGCTTAACTCACCTTGCAGTTGCTTGGTCAAGCATGCTGACCACGTAATAGTATTTTGTTTTGTCTGCTGTAATACCTCGCACAGCAAATTGCACCTCCGCCTGCTGGAACCAGATGTCAGGCTCTTCAGTCCACAGAGTAGGGAGCTTAAGTGCAACGGCATTATTATCCATCACGATGCGTGATGAATGTCGAGGGTCACCAGTGTAGCGGCCTCAACGAGGTCAGGAAAAGGCCAGACGCTAGGTAGGTTCAAACAGTAGTCCTTTAATCCCTACAGCGAGAGCACACCACACACATTGAGAGCACCCCCCGGGGTGGTCATGAAACCCCGTGGCAGACCAACGCCCCTGTCACTCAATCGGCAAGGGGGATGATCCAAGGAGTGGCCTACCCCCCCCCCCCCCCCCCGGGACCGCCACACGTGTGTATATATTTATATTATGATATATTGACACACTGATCTGTTTTGTAGTAAATGCCTACTATGTTCTGTGATGAAGCAAAGCAAGAATTTTGTTGTCCTATCAGGGACACATGACAATAAACTCACTTGAACTTGAGATCCTGAACGAAAAAGGTGATGTTTTTGCAGGAAGAACCCATACTGTCCAGTCTGAGTATGAAATGTGAGAGCGGGAACAGTACATCTCCCATTTTCTTATGTGAGAGATGTACTGTTTCTGTGTACTCTTCCTCCAGGCCGCAGTGATGACATCAATGGTACACTCTGAAAGCCCGAGACCCAGGAACGGTCTCCTCAGAATCTGCAAACCAACAAACTTATACGGTCATGAAGAGGGTGGCTTTCCCCTGTCACTGGGTGTACCAGCAGATTTCTGCTCTTGGGCACTGCCATAAAAGGCTGTGTAATTAAGGCTAGAACCAGAGGGAACCAATGCTGAGTAGGCCAGTCTGGCACTACCAAAATGCCAGTGGTGGAATCTTGCTGAATTTTTCCCCCCGAGGAATGGGGGGAAAACATACACAAATTTACCACCCCAGTGTAGCGAGAATGCATCTACCGCTACTGCCCCTGGGTCTGGCTCCCATGACACGTAAATTGGTAACTGATGATTAAGCCTGGAATCAAACAGATCAATGTCCGGTACACCATAACGAAGGACAATATCATTGAATACTTCGTGATTTAACATCCATTCGTTGTTATCATTGAACTCTCGTGATCTGGTGTCTGCCACAGTGTTATACTTCACTGGTAAATAGATAGCTGAAACCCAGATGTTTCTCGCAATGCACCAGTGCCAGAGGAGATTGGACAACCTATCACAGGATACAGACTTACTGCCACCCATGTGATTAATGTACGCTACTGCAGTAGTGTTGTCAATCTGAAGTCGGACATGCACATGATGCCTATTGGTACAAAAAGCCTTTAACCCATAGAGTGCTCCCAACAACTCTAAATAGTTAATACCGTGTGATTGAAGCATGGATGCTTCCCGCAGATCCCATCTGCCACTGCAGCTCGAGACGGTATCGGTAGCACCCTATCCTAGTGCACTAGCATCAGTCTGCAGGATAACTGATGGAGTATTGACTAAAATGGTACTAGAGCAGCACTGAATATTGGCAATCCACCATTGCCTCAGCTGGTAGCTGCATGGATCTATCGAAACGACCTCTCTGAAACTTAAGTGCCTGTTCCTTTGCACGCTGTAAGTTTTGGTAGTGCAAAGGCCCGAACTGAGCAGCTGGGAATGCTGCCACTAATTTTCCAATTACCCGAGCCACATGTCTAATGGAAGAGTGATTATCAACAATGAGTTTACAGGCTTTAATTAACTTTAATTGCTTGCCCCAAGGCAGAGTCACTGACATGTGTTCTGAGTTACTAGTGAATCCCAAATAGTCACTTATTGTAGATGGCACCAATTTAGACTTAACTGGATGGATTATGAAACTTATCTTTTCAAAAATGAGTTTTGTAACTGACACAGATAATTCAGCTAATTCGATAGTCCTCCCAATTACTAAAATGTCGTCCAAATATGCCATGACAATATGATTCTGTGCTCTGAGTAACCCCAGGGCTGGTTTTAGCAATTTTGTGAATAGTTTGGGAGCTGATGTTAATCCATTAGGCCCTGCTTTAAACTGCCACAACTGATCCATCCATTTAAACTTCAGAAATCTCCTTTGCCTTTCATGAATGGCCACTGACTAGTAAGCATCTTTGAGGTCAATGCTTGCCATATAACATCCCCTGGAAAGCAGTTGTTTAGCAGTGACAAAAGCTTCCATTTTGAAATGTTTATACTGCACAAAGTGTTAAGCTCTGTCAAATCTAGGATAATTCTACATCCTCCATCCTTTTGGCTAGTAAAGATATTTGACACAAACTGATAAGACTCGGGCCTCGCCCTCTCAATTACCCCTTTGTTGAACAAAGAGTCAAGTTCTCTTTGTGCACTAATACACTTCTGTTGTGAAAACACAAAAGTACGGCCAGGTGTATGCTCAGTGGGCGGAGGCAAGTCAGAAATGAACTCAATTTGGAAACCTTGAATTCTATGCAGTATAAACGGGTTAGATGTTATCCACTGCCATTCATGTAAGAACAATTGTAATCTCCCCCCCAACTTGTAATGTATCCATTGCAGTCTCACTTACCTTAGAGTCTACCGGCGGTAAGGTCGCTGCTTCTGCCCCTGAGGTCTGGGGGTAGGGCTGCTAGAGGGCGCCGTATCTTGAACATGGCCCGGCTCGGGCCCTGCCCTAAAAAAGGCCTCTGCGTTTGTTGCTCAGCACCACATCCGCCATAGCCAGCGAATTATTTGGTATGCAGAGGAGGGTAGGGGTACAGTCTCCGGAAAGACGATACCTTCGGAGGCATCTTCATGAGGCCAACAGCCTTTGACTCCTCATCGAGTTCTTTAACCTGTTTGGTCAGGTTTTCTCAAAAAAGGAGGTTTGGGGGTTGTATATTCCCCAGCTTACATAGCCCAGCAAATTTAGGATTTATAGCAGGACGGATGGCATTCTTTCTAATGCAATTGATTTCAAAATGTACATTGCACATTAATGCCATCACGTCCAGCTGTGTAACTGAGAGTGGCGCCCTCTCCACTGACCTAGCAAAGGCAGTGACGTCCGAGGCCAGCAGCCGGAGTACTCTTTGGAGTTTAACCTCTTGGGCTCGGACTCCCCCTCCAATGTGCCCCCAGATGGCTTAACAATGGGGACACTCAGTGAGGCACAGTTTAGTGGAGTGTTATACCTGGCAGTGGTCTCCTCCATCATTTGTTCTTGCAGTGGATGGGAAGCCATGTAATTAATGTTCACAGCGAGCTCTTCATCCAATGACTCACCTGTGAGGGCTGGGACCGCAAATTTGGATGTAATAGACAGTACTCCTGAAGGTCACGCTAGCCCAACTGTGCCTCCGTACTCTGGGTCAGCATAGTACTGACCTCATACGCTCCCGTCATCTGACAGGGAGATATTATGCAGCCCTGGCACAGGTGCCGCTGCCTCGGGTTCCATATACTCCCCGGGCTCTGATAGCTCCGTCCTTTGGAGCATATCGTGCTGGAGTAACCTTTCCACAAGGCTCTCCAGATGGGCCAGCCTGCCGGTAACACTGCCCTTAGAAGGAGGGGACTCTTGCACCTCCTGGCCCGACTCCTCTGAGTCCAGGGCCCTCGCAGACTTTTTAGTGGCTTTTCTCCCCCGTGGAGTAGGCAAGGTGCTTTCAGGCAGCACCAAGTCTGTAGCCGCTGGCTGCTCTGTCAGGGGCCCTGGAGGCGAATTCGGCGGTCGCACGCTGCCCGCAGGCCCGTGGTCTTCCGCCGCCGGTTTGGTCGTGGCTCGCCTCTTAGACATATATTCCACAATTTTAGGCTGAAAATACGTTAAAAGGAAACGCACTCCGGACCGGGAGCAATGACTTCAGCTAAGTTTTTTCAAACACTTACCTGAGCCTTTTAAACGTACCTGCTGGAAGGTGCGACGCGCCTTCCAGCCAGTCATTGCGCAATGCGTCAGACGTAATGACGCGCATGCGTGGGGACGGCCTTCTTCACGTAGTCACTCACGTGACTCCGAAGTAAAATCCAATAATTAACCCACCATTGACAGCAGGTTCAAAAACCTTAGATCCCTGGCTTTTCCTTGTTGCCCTTCTTAAATAATGATACAACATTGTATATCTTATCATTTTTCCTGAGTACTTACATACCCAGAGGAAACGAAAAAACGCTGCTCAACCAGTGTCCATTTAGTGTGCGGTAAAAAATAAATAGAAATAAAAATACATATATCATGAGTTCCAATCGGCAGCGGCACGACAATGGCTCTGCTTCAGTGTGTCCAGGTTGGTGGTTGGTGCGCGATACTTTGGCAGGGGGCAAAGTCCGTTTATCAGTCTTATAGCCTGCGGGAAGAAGCTGAGGAGCATCCTGCTGGTTTTGCAGCTGATGCTCCTGTACCTCTTCCCAGATGGCAGGATGGAGAATATGTGATGCGATGGGTGGTAGGGGTCTTTGATGATGGAGATGGCTCTGCTGATGCATCTCTTCCTGTATATGTCCAGCAGGAAAGGGAGTGGAGCACCAATAATCCTGCTGCCGGTCTTCACAATCCTGTCCAGTTGGTGCCGTTCGTACGCCTTGCAGCTCCCGAACCAGGAAGTGATGCCATAGGTTAATGTGCTCTCGATTGTCCCCCGTATAAAAAATTCGTAGGTGTGCAGTGGGGAGACCTGCTTTCCGTAGTCTACGGAGAGGGTGTAGTCGCTGCTGGGCTCTCTTGACCAGTGTTGTGTTGGTCGTGGACGTCAGTTCATCTGACAGGTGGAGTCCTTAGAACTTCACACTGCTGACCCTTTCCACATCAGCTCCATCGATGTCCAGAGGTGTATGGCGTTTTCCCGTCCTCCTGAAGTCAACCACCATCTCCTTCGTTTTTCCCACGTTGAGAATGAGGTTGTGGGATTTGCACCATCCTGTGAGCAGCTCCACCTCCATCCTGTACGCCAACTCATCATTGTCACTGATGAGACCCACCGCTGTTGTGTCGTCAGCGAACTTGTTGATGAAGTTGTTGTTGAGTCTAGCAGTACAGTCGTGTGTAAGCAGACTAAACAGCAGGGGGCTTAGGACACAGCCTTGGGGCGAGCCAGTGCTCACGGCTATGGTTTTTGATGTCCTACTGCCCACCCTGACTGTCTGCTGCCGTTGCGATAGAAAGTTCAGGACCCAGTTACATGTGCCAGCATCCACCCCCAATAACTCCAACTTCTCCACCAGCTGCTGCGGAATGATTGTGTTAAAAGCAGAGCTGAAGTCTATGAAGAGGATCCTGGCATAAGTATTTTTCCGATCAAGGTGTGGCAGTACAAGGTTCAGTGTTGTTGAGACTGCGTCCTCTGTCGATCGGTTGGCTCTGTAGGCGAACTGCAGTGGGTCTAGGTCGGCAGGTAGGCTATTTTTGATATGCTGCATAATCAGTCGCTCAAAACACTTCATTACCATGGGTGTTAGAGCCACTGGTTGAAAGTCATTATGGCAGGCTGGGTTTGGTTTCTTCGGGACAGGAGCGATGGTGGCACTCTTAAGACAGTTGGGCACTACTGCCTGGCTGAGCGAGGTGTTAAAAATGTCTGTGAAGACATCTTTCAGTTGCTCGGTGCAGTCTCTTAGAACGCATCCAGGAATGTTGTCCGGCCCTGTGGCTTTGCGTGGGTTGATGCTGGCAAAGGCCTTTTTAACTCTGGCTGCGGACAGCCTGAGCGACTGGTCACTGGGAGATGGCAGTAGTGCACGTGTCTGGGTGCTGTTTTTAACCTCAAACCGTGCGTAGAACATTAGGCACTGTCCAGTCTTCAGGACACATCACGTGTGTCTAGTGATGATGCAAATGGCCGAGGGGCCTTAGCAATTCCCTTCCTACTTTCCCACATGGTTCTACGATGTACATGTTCAGGCCCTGGGATTTATCCACCTTCATTTGCTTTAAACAATCAATACCTTCTCTTTGTTAATTTATATATGATCTATGATATCACAATGCCTATTGTTGTGATTGTCCATCTTGTCCATTAAGCTTCTAGTTCAAGTACAATACAGTTCAAGCCACCAATCTTTCCTCTCTCTTTATGGATTACCTGCCTTTCTGGTCTACTAATTTTACTCTCTTTGACTGCAGGTTTTGCCTACTTTTACAGTTCTCAAGTAGCACCAGAAAATCTCCCTCCTAGGATGTTGGTGGGCCTCTAGTTTAGGTGCAACCAATCACTCTTATTTATACAGGTCACCTCTGCCCAGGAGAGATCACGATAATCTAAACCCCCGAACCTCTGCCCCGGCTCCTCAGTGTTCATCTAGCCTAACTATTGCCCTCCTTAGCATGTATCTGTCACTGGGTGTAATCCAGAATTACCACCCTTGAGATCCTGCATTTTAATTTATGCCTGAATCCCTCTGCAGGACCTCATACAGATGTGCACAATGACCTCTGGCTCCTTGCCCTCCCCCTTGAGAATATTCTACAGCTGCTCTAAAACGTCCAGGGTCCTGGCACCAGGGAGGCAGTACACCATCCTGGAATCTTGTTTGTTTGTTTATGATCCTGGATACTCTCTTGATTCCTTGCTCCTTCCCCCAAAACTAGAATGTTTTAAGGGTCAGCCCTCATTCCCAGAAGTTTACAAACTTGGATTGTTTTCTTTGGAGGCTGGGGCGGAATCCTGATAGAAGTAGAAGTATATAAAATTATGAGAGGCATGGATAGGATAGACAGTCAGAAATATTTTCCCAGGGTGAAAATGCTAAGGACCTGAGAGCATCTTTTTTAGGTGAGAGGGGCAAAGTGTAAAGGAAATGTGTCAGGCATGTTTTTTGCAGATTGTGGTGGGGACTTGGAAGTCACTGCCAGGGGCGATAGTGGAGGCAGAAATGACTGACATTTAAGAGGCTTTTAGATCGGCACATAATATGTATGGAATGGAGGAATATGATTAAATGCAGGCAGTGGATTAGTGTAACTTGGCATAGTGTTTGGCATGGATATTGTGGGTTGAAGGCCCTGTTCCGATGCTCATGACATGAAGCCATTTGGTCTATTGACTATAGTGGCTGTCAGAGCAATCCCATCAATCTGTTCCCCCACTTATTTCATGATTATCTATTCTCTCTCTCAGGTCCATAAATGCCCCTGGCTTCTCCTGTCACCCACCTTCACAAGGGGCAATTTACAATAGCCATCTTTGGGATGTGGTACGAAACCAAGGCACCTATCTGAAGGAAACCAACACGATCATATGGAGAACATGCAAACTCCACACAGACAGGAGTAATACCTATTGTGCCACCCGATTCCTGAATCCATTGTCTCGGCTAGCATTCAAGAGCAATGCTGAGAGAGTTTTGCACTGTTGGGAACAGAGGGAGAGTGAAGAATGCAGTGCAGAGAATCTCAGTACTGTTGAATAGCCCGGCTGAGGGAGTGCAACATTAAGCGGATCTTCTGAGACCTATACATTGTTGGAGAGTTAAAGCATAATGTGGAGGGACCATCCTCTAAATAAAATGAGACAGAAACAATACGATTATTATTCTAAGAAGAGCAGGCCATATGAAAAGAGCCATCTGAATATTAGTTTAAGAAAGAACTGCAGATGCTGGAAAAATCGAAGGTAGACAAAAATGCTGGAGAAACTCAGCGGGTGAGGCAGCATCTATTGAGCGAAGGAATAGGTGACGTTTCGGGTCGAGACCCTTCTTCAGACTAATGTGGGGGTGGGGGGGCGGGAAGAAGAAAGGAAGAGGCGGAGACAGTGGGCTGTGGGAGACCTGGGAAGGGGAAGGGAAAGCGGGAGAAAGCAAGGACTACCTGGAATTGGAGAAGTCAATGTTCATACCGCTGGGGTGTAAACTACCCAAGCGAAATATGTTGCTGCTCCAATTTGCAGTGGGACTCACAGAGATGCCAACTGGTACGGATTTCCCGTAATTTCTACGGAAAATTGGCCAATTACGGGCGGTACGATTTTCATATCGTAAATCCCGGATTTTGCCGATTTTGAGTTAGCACATACTTGTGTGTGTTTGGGAGTGTGTGAGTGAGTGTGTGTGTGTGAGTGCGAGTGATGGAAATGGGGGGGTACGCAGAGGGACGACGTTCTCCTACGTTCCAGTTTCCAGTTTCCATCCTGTGCATGAATTCCCAGCTTTATCCTGCGCTACTTAATCCAAGGACGAGCGAACAATCGGACCGACGGGCGAAAGGAACGATCATAGATGACATTTCGGATTGAGACCCTTCTTCAGACCGTTAGGGGAAAGAGGAACAATAGATATAGATGGCACTAAGGACAAACGAATGGAAGATATGCCTCCCGTTTCCCTTTCCCTTGATTGTCAGTCTGAAGAAGGGTCTCTGCCCAAAATGTCACCTATTGCGCTCTACGATGGTTGCTTTCGTCCGTCTGTCCATGCATTCACTCACTCTTGGTGCCGGCGCTTCTCCGCTCAGACTCCGACACACACACACACACACACGCAGATCGGCGCGGGCCGGGACCAGGAGCAGGGTGCAGGATGACATCAAATGGGTCATGGCAGCTATAGAAAAAGTACGGAAATTATAAGGGGGGTGGGGGGGCTGGGGTGGCTCAGTGGGACGGGCGCCGGCTCTGGGGAGTGGATGACTTTTCTGGTCGAGATCCTTCTGCAGATAATCACAAGTACTCTCACCGACGAGAGTTCAGTTCAGTCTGAAAAAGAGTCTTCTCTCCAGTCGCTGCCTGTCCCGTTGAGTTACTCCAGCTGTATGTCTAACTTAAATTTCAAGAGTTAAATAAAAAAACACAGAGTGCTGGAGGAACTCAGCGGGCTTCGCGGCATCTGTGGAGGGAATGGATTACGAGTTGTTTCGGGCCAGGGTTCTTGTTCAATAGGAAGGAACTGCAGATCAAAGATACTAGAGCGGATACTAGTATCTTTGCTGCAGATCAGGCATGATATTCTTCCGATTCAAATCGTAATTTCGATTTTATAGTTTTCCTATTTTTATTTTTTCGCGCCCGATTATTTGGTGGCCAATCAACGACTGTCTCTAAGGGGGTTGCGTCCAATCACCGACCAGCTACCCTTAAAATTCCCGTCCAATCAATAAATCGGTCTCCTCCCGCCCAATCAGCCGCCGTCTCCAAGGGCATTGTGTCCAATCACATAATGCGCTGGTCACTTGGCAGCCAATCAGACAGTCTCCTAGGGGCCTTTTGATCAATCACCGACCTGCTTCCCTCACTAAAGCAGACGATGGCTGCAGCCAACACACACACACAGACAGAGACAGAGTCCGCCCCCCCCCCCCCCCCCCCCCCCCCCCTCCTTCCCAACCTCAGCTTCACGGACCCAGAGTACCCTTAGTTCCTAAACCCATTTCCATCACTGGAGTGTGTGTGAGTGTGTCTGTGTGTGTGAGTGTGTCTGTGTGTGTGTGTGTGTATAAACATATCAAGACATATTGATAATGAACTCGTTCATCCAGTCTTTCAATAGAGCATTTTCAATGGTGAGTTAATACATGTTTATGTAATACCAACTAATGAACATACAGGTATGTTAATGTTAACATTATGCGCTATCGCTTGCCTGTGGGAGCCGCGCTTGCCATCATGCAGAAAATAAGTGCTGAGCCACCGGGAGATCAGGTTGGTTGTTGCGAACTGAACGGAGGTGTTGGGCGAAGCAATAGCCAAGCCTACGCTTTGTCTCGCCGATGTAGAGCAGCTGGATGCAATAGATGAGGTTGGAGGAGGTGCAGGTCAACCTCTGCCGCACCTGGAAAGACTGCTTGGGTCCTTGAATGGAGTCAAGGAGGGAGGTAAAGCGGCAAGTGTTGCATTTCCTGCGGTTGCAAGGAAAAGTACCAGGGGAGTGGGTGGTTTGGGTGGGAAGGGACGAATTAACCAAGGAGTTACGGAGGGAGCGGTCTCTGCGGAAAGCCGAAAGGGGAGGAAATGGGACGATGTTTTACCAGTGGTGGGATTCTGTTGGAGGTGGCGAAAATGTCAGAGGATTATCTGTTGTATGTGACGGCTGGTAGGGTGGGAGGTAAGGACAAGGGGAACTCTGCCCTTGTTACGAGTGGGGGGGATGAGGAGTGAGAGCAGAGCTACAGGATATAGAGGAGACCCTGGTGAGAGCCTCATCTATAGTCGTAGAGGGGAACCCCTGTTCCCTAAAGAATGAGGACATCTCCGATGCCCTGGTTTGGAACACCTCGTCCTGGGTGCAGATGCGGTGTAGACGGAGGAAGAAGTGTAGTCCAGATAGCCATGGGAGTCAGTGAGTATGTAGTAGATGTTGGTCACTAGTCTGTTACCTGTGATGGAGGTAGTGAGATCTAGAAACGGTAGGGAGTTGTCGAAAATGGTCCAAGTGAATTTGAGTTTGAATATTAGTAGTTCTTTGTAACTCTCAGTGAATGAACAGCCCAAAGGCATTGCAGATAACAATTATTTCACTCTATTTAAAAACTAGTTTAATTTTCAAGCAAACATCATAATGAAATTGCAAACATAATGCCTAAATTGCCGATGATGTGATCCGGCAATTTTTAATGAGTTCTGAAATCAGATGGACTACTGTAGTAATGTTGGTTAAAAGATAAGTATTGACCAGGAAACTGTAGAATGATTCATTTAACCCTTTCAGGTGGTGAGATTGTTTATATGCGACTGAGAGGATGGATGGAGCCATGATTTAAACCTAAATGTGAATTGATATCATCCCAGATACAATGATGACAATGTGTTTAGGTTAGAGATGCAGCGTGGAAAGAGGCCTTACGGCCCACTGAGTCCAGGCCGACTATTGACCACCTGCACACTAGTTCCATGTTACCCCCTTTTCAAATCTGCACACTAGGAACAATTTGCTGATCCAATTAAGCTACAAACCTGCACGTCTTTGGAACATGGGAGGAAACCAGAGCACCTGGAGAAAGCCCAGTTGTAAATAAGTTAAGCGGAATATGGGTTATATAAGAAAGAAAGAAAAAATGTAAATTGTTGTGAAATGCAATTCAAATTAAGTTAACTTTCCCTATTGTGGATGAATTGTCAGGAAGTACCTGGAACATTGAAGCAATGTGCAAAAAATGTTGCAGCGAAAGAGCAACATCAATGCAAATCCTAAAATTAAGTTACATCCTTTTGTGTGAAGAAAGGTTCCAAGCCGAAATGTTACCTATCCGTGTTTAGTTTAGAGATACATTATGGAAACAGGTGCTTTGGCCAGCCAAGTCTGCACTGACCAGAGAAGCGTGCACACGCACACACAGACATACACCTACCTACCTACCTACAAATCTGTATTGTGGGAGGAAACCAAAGATCAAGGAGAAAACCCACACAGTCACGGGGAGAAAGTACAAACACTCGGTACAGACAGCACCCGTAATCGGCTCGAGCCCAGATTTCCTGCGCTGCAAGCGATGTAAGACAGCAACTCTCCCATGAGGCACCACTGTGCCGCTCATGCCTGTACTCCAGAGATGCTGCCTGATCCGCTGAGTTACTTCAGCACCTTGTGTCCTTTTGTGTAAACCAACATCTGCAGTTCCTTGTTTCAACCATAATTTAAATATTGTTGGTTTACTTGGCCAAGACAGAGCAGGAGTATGCCATTCAGCACTTCAAGCGTGGTCTGCCATTTGTTGGGATCCAGCAGACCTGACGTCCCCCCAGCTAACCTTCCTGCCTTAACCATAAGGGGATTCCATTAATGTTAGAATCCTATCAGTTTTGAGCCTTGCATGTACTCTGGTCCTGGACTCTCTCTTAAGAGCAAACAGCATTTACCCCATCTAGCCCCCAAATAATGTTTCTTACTTCAATAAGACTACCTTTCATTCTTCCATGCTGCACAGGTAATGAAGGTGTTTGTCACACTTGCCTTCATCAGTAAGGGTATTGAGTACAGTAGTCTGGAAGTGGTGTTACAGCTAAAAAGATTTTGTGTGAGACCATATTTGAAGTTTTGTGTGCTGTTCTGGTTGCCCTGCTATAGGAAGGATGTCATTAAGCAGGAAACGGTGCAGAGAACATTCACCAGGTTCTTGCTAGGGCTCGAGGACTTGAGTTGTAAAGACAGGCAGGATTGGCTGGACTTTTTTCCTGGAGTGTTGGAGGCTGAGAAGTGACCTAATAGAAGTATATTAAATCTTGAGGCACAGTTTTTTTTGTATGGATGTCTAAAACCTGAGGGCATAATTTTAGGATGAGGGGAAAGATGTAAAAGATTCCTGAGGGGCAATTTCCTAGCCGCCAATTCTCTATTTGCACCAATGTGTAACCTGTTAAATCATTGCTCCTGCCTTGGGAGTTCATGTTTTTGAAGCAACATGGCAATTGCCTTCTGCCAGTTCAAATATATCAAACAGGTTCCTTTCTGGTCAAGATTTCCTAAAAAAAAAAAAAAACATTTTTCAGGCACTATTTCTCCTTCATGAAGCTATGCTTGATTAGACAATGATTTTTCATAATATGCTACTATTACTTTTCAAATGATTGATTCTAAGATTTTTCTAACAATATATGTTAGATTTATGATCTGCCTTTTGCTCCCCTCCCTTTCTAAATAGAAGTACCACAGTGCAATTTTCCTATCGTCCACTTCTCCAGAATCTAAAGAATTTTAGATGGTTGCATCAATGCATCCACTGGGTGGCACAATGGTGCTTTAGGGAGTGCAGCTTTCTCACAGCTTCAGCAAGTCCAGTCTAATTCTGGCCTCTAGTGTTATCTATGTCAAGGTTGCATGTTCACCTGGGGTAAACCATGTGGGTTTTTCCCTGGGACCTCCAATTTCCTGCCACATTCCAAGGATATGGTAGTTATTAAATTAATTGGCTGCTGTAGATTAGTCGTAGTAAGTGTTTTGTGAGGGAATCTGGCAACTGTTAATGGGCATGGGTGAGAGAATGTGTAGGGTAATAATGGCAGAATGGGATTGCTCAGAAATGTGCCAAATGACCAACTTTTGCATTGTAAGAAAATATGGCAACATTATCTCCATAGTCATAGAATCCTACAGCACAGAAATGGCCCTTCAATCCACCACTAACATGCTAACCTGCATTTGCCCAACTACACTAACCCAATTGCTCATGTTAGGTCCATATCCTTTGATGCCTTGTATTTAAGTGTCTGTCTAAATGTCTCTTTGACAGTGATTGTATCTGATTCCACCAGCTCATTTTGTTGCCCGTTCCAGATATCAGCCGTGTTCTGTGGAAGAACAAAGAAATGTTCTCCTGAAATCCCCTTTAAAATCCCATCTTCTCATCTGAAACCTAGGCCCTCTTGTTTTAGCACGCCTACCATGGGGAAAAATGGCCTGGCTAACTTTTTATCTATGCCTCTTATAATTTTGTACACCTCTTATCAGGTCATCCCTTGGCCTCTTTGTCTCCAGGGAAAATGAACCAACCCTAATCAATCTCTCCCCAGATCTAAAGCCCTCCAATCCTGAAAACATCCTGGTGAATGTCCTCTCAGTTTTCTTCTGCACATCCATATCCTTTCTATATTCAGTTTGTCAGTACTGCACAATGTACTCCTGCTGTAGCTTAATCAGTTTTTTGCAAAGTTGAAACATTTCTTGATTCATCCTAACATGCAAGCCATTTGGACCAGGGCACATATCTGTTTGTTGTCCTGATTAGTCTGCCTCATGGCTACCATCAGGAAAAAAGGTGGTGAACCTGAGAACCATTGCCTTCACGTTCCAAGAACAGCTTTTTCCCCTCAACCATCAGATTTTTGAACCACTCTTAACGACAACCCTGTCTCAGTACCGAACTACCGAATGGAGGTAATTGTTTTCAGGTTCCTGTACCACATTCCTGGTGGTAGCAGACAGAAGAGAGCATGGGCAGGGTAGTGTGGGTCTTTGATGATTTTAGCTGCCTTCATGAACCAGTGCTTCCTGTCGATCCCTGCAATGGTGGGGAGATTTGTTGTTCTGGCACCACTCAACCTGATTATGGATCACCTTCCTGTAGTCTGACTCTTCGTTGCCTGTTTTGCGTCCAAGGATGGTAGTATCGTTCGTAAATTTAAAGATGGATTTGGAGCAGGGTCTCTATAAAGTCACGAGGAAAGCACAGCTGCAGCCCAATTTGAGTGTTTCCATCATTTTGTGTTTCCATCTAGATTTCCAACTTTTGCTGGGTTTTTTAGTTCATTGTATAAGCAGGGCTCTCACTTAACTTTTTTTCCCTGTTGCCAGCTGGGCGACCTAGGCAGTTTTTTAGATTGCCAAATGACAGTTTAGGTGGTCATTTAAGATGGCTTGCATGACGTGTGCGTTAATGTGCTCGGACGAAGTGTGTAGTTACCAGTTGGAATTATGCTCAATGAAGCATTCACATACGATTTCTGCTTCAAATAAAGTCACAAACTAAACATTTTCACCAATGAAGACATGATATACATCACAATGACATGCAGCAAAATTATAATACAGTATCTCAACTCTTTTTACACGTTGAATTAATGCAATTTCTATTATTTCTTTCCACTTCCAAACAAAAATGCGTATGAT
Organism: Okamejei kenojei; assembly: GCA_035221665.1. Taxonomy (NCBI): domain Eukaryota; kingdom Metazoa; phylum Chordata; class Chondrichthyes; order Rajiformes; family Rajidae; genus Okamejei; species Okamejei kenojei. The sequence goes on along the minus strand of CM069135.1, from coordinate 28,678,433 downwards.
CAACCTATGTCAATAAATCCTGGACCATGGTATGCTTAACCATGCACACTACAGATTGATGCAAGCATGTTCTCTGTGAAGGACCGAAAATTATCATGACATGGCCATAGGATGGGTTGTTATTGCTATTGGTACAGAAACACTCTCGCTTCCCACATAATTTATCCACAAAATATACAGGTTGCAAGGAAATATCAAAACTACATTTTATGATAATAGCTGTTAAACCCGACTATACCCATCTGACAGGTTAAACATCACACTAACCGACAAGAGATGGTCAAAGGACATAACTGCAGCAGATGTTCTTTTGGTATTATGTTTAAAGGTGTCAAAACACCACATTACCAGACATTCAGTTTAGATGTATGTGTTATGAACAGCAATGAAGATGCCCAGTTTGTACGCACCAAATTTTAAAAAAATTATTGATAAACGCTGTTTCCATCATTCCCACTTCAGAATTAATGTTAAAATTTAAACTGAAATATTTCCTGACCAAATTTGTGATGTATATGGCCGACTGTAATAGTAAAATCTGGATAAATTCAACGTATAGTTGTGAATGTTGACATTAAATAACTACTGTACTGATACTCTATATTAAGGGCATTGATTTTCCGGTAAAATGAATTCTGTAATAACGTGTCAACGGTAGCAGTGACAATCGAACACTGCAGTTTTAATGTTTCACGTGTTCATAATTTTATTAATCCATCTTTATGGATTAAAAACAAATAATAACATTGGGAATAAAAACACATTTTGGGGGGGGGCGTTTGAGAAGGCAATCAGTGCGGAATGGATGGATTGAGGCTGGGGAATTAGTGCATGTTGGTTGGAGTAGATAAAATTGTGAGGGGAGAGCACGGGGGATGTCGGGTTTAATGGGGGGGGAATCAGTACGGGACGGGGGGGGGGGGACCTGTGCAGGATGGATGGGGGGATCAGTACAGGATGAATGGGGTAGACTAAAATGCTGGAGAAATTCAGCGAGTGAGGTAGCATCTATGGAGCGAAGGAAATAGGCAACATTTCGGGTCGAGACCTGTCTTCAGACTGGTCCCCCTCATTCTTCTTCAATGGGGTGATCAGTACAGGATGAATGGGTGAGGTCAGTACAGTGTGGATCAGAGGGTCTGTGCAGGATGAATGGGTGGATAACTACAAGATGGATGGGGGGGATCAGTGCAGGATAAATGGTGGGGGGGTCAATACGGGATGAATGGGGCGGATCAGTACAGGATGGATGGGTGGGAGCAGTGCAGGATGAATGGGGGGGAGGAGTGTAGGATGGATGGGGGCGCACTGCAGGATGGATCTGGGGTGGTAGGAGAATCATTGTGAGGTCGATAGGGAGATCAATGCAGGATGAATAGATGGGGAGGGGAGAACAGGGGATGTCAGTGAGGACTGAATAGAGGCGGGAATGGGGATCTTTGGGATTGAGAGGGGGGTCCCATGATAAAGGAGGGGGAGAGAGACGGAGGTGGGGAGGGAGGAAGGTCAGCGCTCCTCAGACAACAAGACAACACCGGCATCATTGCCCTGCTGCCTTGGCCATCCCTGTCCAATGCCAAGTGCCGCCGCCAAATGGGGAGGCAGTTGGGATCTCCTCGCCACAACCTTCCCTCCGTCAGCCAACATGAAGGTGCGGGGCCGAGCGGTGCAAATGCTTCAGACGGCGGAAGGGGGCCTCCCGCTCACTCGCTCCCTCCTCCCGGCCTCGGCGTGCGGGAGGGTTTGTTTTGAAAGTGCCGCTGGCGGAGCGGCAAGCAGCGGCCACTATCAGGATGGGCGGGGTGCGGGAGGAGGCTATCACTGCTGTTGTGCGGGACCCGTCATTGGCTCCGATTTTCCGTCACCCTGCACCTAGCATCTTTGACCCGCACTACAGCTGTTGCCGCCGTCGACACGAAACGTCACATTCCTTTTCTCCAGAGATGCTGCCTGTTACTCCAGTTTTTTGTGTCTATCTTCGGTATAAACCAGTATCTGCAGTGCCAAGCCGGGCAAAATGACTCGGCATTTAGGTTGCCCAGGCGACACTTTAGGTGATCATTGGCACCCGGGCAACCGCTAATTTCGAGCCCTGTATAAATGCATGTTGTTGAATCTTTATTGAGCATATGGTTGCCTTTTGGACTTAGAATAATGTTTTCTTGCTTTTAAGTCATGCAGAAAGCATCTATGCATCTTTCCAGTTAATTTATGTGAAATCAAAGCCTGTTTTGTCTTTAAACTCCCTTTCCGCTGCTCCGATGCAGTAAAATAGCTGAGTGTCATCATCGAGCATGATGTGGCAGCCACCAGCTACTGGTGGATTTAATGCTACCATAATTTGGTACTTGTTCCTTGTGACCCAGCAAAAACATCTCACCAAGCACTGACCACCAGTAGATATTGAATTTCAGAAGGTGGCTGCCCTCATTTCCAGCTTCCAGGCAAACCTTGATAGAAGCTTGGAAGTTCTCAACCCTAATGCTGGGCGTTGAATGAATGAGACACATTGCCCTTTAAGCTTCTCCCTGTCTGATTAATCATTCGTACATTTTCAGCCTATATGTTTCCAGGCATGAGAGTCGCCTCGCAAAATCATTTTATAAATATAGAAATAACTAGTAACATCTCAGTGAGGCAGTATGTTGTAGGTGGCATTTTATTAACATTTCTCAGAAGAATTTTGGCCATTTTTATTATTTAAAAAAGAGATTACAAGAGAAGACTGAAAAGTAACTAAACTTTGTCCAAGAGATCAAGGTTACGTAAATACAAAACTCCCTCCAGCACCTCACCTTGTTAACATGATTGTTTAATTAACTTTCTGCCGACTAGTTAGCACACAACAAAAGCATTTCACTACCTCGGTACACATGACAATAAACTAAACTGATGGTGGCCACAGGTACAAATCACTTCTTTCCCAAGTAGCGCATGACTGCGAATTGTGTAATCAATTATTTTAATGAAAATAATTTCATTCACGATCATAATGTGGGGGAGTGGAGTCTCACAGTGGGGGAGTGGAGTCTCACAGTGGGGATTGTAAGAATTGGTTATGCAGATACTATTCTGTAACCGTTGTAAAGTTGGACAGTTTGGCACTTTATTTCATCAAACAGATATGTGCCCTGGTCCAGATGGAATGAATATGCTTTCATGTTACAATTGGAATTTGGCCCAAGTAGACCAAGATCACACAACCATCATATAGGAAAGAGCCATAATGGCTTGTGCGCGCAAATTCATAATATTATTTTCTGTTAAGTTGATCTCTTCTTCCTTTACAGGTCTTGGATGAAGCTGATCGAATGCTGGATATGGGATTTGAACCTCAGATTATGAAGATCATTTTGGACATACGACCTGATAGACAGACGATTATGACTAGGTAGAAAATTGTACCTGATACACTCCCAGTACCTTTCTGGCAAAAACAACAATCAAGCCTACATAATTGATGAAAAGGTTTAAAGCACACTACCCTGTGCTCAATTGTTTGGATGTAGACAGATGCAAGGGATTGTATGGCGAGTTTGGCGATAAGAAGGGGAGCCCTCCTTATGCCCATATCGATGGCAGAACCGATCAGGCGCGCTTCATTTGCAGATTTAATAGCAGGATTGCAAAAATAATGGTGCTGCATTTTAGCTGTATTACCATTGCTCTGGGTATCAGCTATTTATGGAACTGTCCATGATCAAACAATCCAAAGGTCTAGCAGAGGTGGCAGCTGCTGGCAGTTACCCATATCACACAATGCTGCTGCCTATGCCTTTCATGGAACTGGTGAAATGGCTCCAGATAGTTTGAGACCAGTCTTTACTCTTTTCCCTTTACTGGAACAGTTTAAGTGCATTAAATGACATGCAGAGGTAGGAACACTATATAGTATTGTTCACCCTTTTCCCCCCTCTCTCCAGCGCAACATGGCCTGATGGAGTTCGTCGGTTATCAAGATCATATCTGAAGAATCCGATGATGGTTTACGTCGGAACCCTAGATTTAGCAGTGAGTACATGGAAACTATTTTTAATTTCTTCAGTTTTTGGTGGGGAAAAAAGTGATACAATTTGCATTGTGGCAGCTGCATTATGCACGAGCGAATTGCTTATAAATGTAGACTTTGCAAGTTTTGAAGTTTGTAAGCAGGTTAAGTCTTTGTTGTACCATCACCAGGATGCAGAGTGTGTACAAAACTGTACACCACCTCTGATTACATTGCAGGGGTTTTAAGGAGCTGGAATGCCTAGGGCAGCACGGTGGCGCAGCGGTCGAGTTGCTGCCTTACAGCGCCGGAGACCCGTGGTCGATCCCGACTACGGGTGCAGTCTGCACAGTTGATACGTTCCTCCTATGACCTGCGTGTGTTTTCCCCGAGATCTTCAGTTTCCTCCCACAGTCCAAAGACGTACACGTATGTAAGTTAATTGGCTTGGTAAATATAAAAATTGTCCCTAGTGGGTATAGGATAGGTTAATATGTGGGGATCGCTGGTCGGCGCGGACCCAGTGGGCCGAAGAGCCTGTTTCTGCGCTGTATCTCTAAACTAAACTAAGCCTAAGAGTTCATAAAATACAGAGGCAATGAGTGTGAAGACAGAAGGAAAAAATTGCTATCAAAAATAAAGTCAGATATCTGGCCAGCGTGTTCCTATTTTAATTGGGAGATTCATTGTTATGTTCCTGTAGAGTGGATGTATCTTCTGTGCAAGTATAGAGGGTAGCTCTTGTTTAGTATTTAGATTGTAGGCCCAAGAGTGCTGTGAGGAACCAGCACTGTGCGGGATAATGCTGGGGAGTCCCAGTGTAGACAAATACTAAAGCAACAGTATGAAGGTGTCTGTGTAACAGACAAAGCAGGAGTGTACTTGTAGCATGACATTTAATCGTGTCTCTTGCAGGCAGTAGAGACCGTTGAGCAAAATGTATTGGTTATCCCTGAAGAAGAGAAACGAAGCTATACACTTCACTTCATTCAATCCATGAAGGCTGAGGACAAAGTCATCATTTTTGTTGGAAGAAAGATCATGTAAGTATAGTGCCAACAATATCCCAGCTACACTAATTGCACTTGCCTGCGCTTGGTCCATATCCCTTCAAACCTGTCCTCTCCATGTACCTGTCTAACTGTCTCTTAAACAATGGGATAGTCCCAGACTCAACTACCGGTGGCAGCTTGTTCCATACCCCCACCACCCTTTGTGTGAAAAATTTACCCCTCGGATTCCTATTAAATCTTTTCCCATTCAGCTTGAACCTATGTCCTCTGGGCAAGAGACTCTGTGCATCTACCCGATCTATTTCTCTCATGATCTATAAGATCCCCCCTCCTCATCCTTCTGAGCTCCAATGGAATAGAGACCCAGCCTGCTCAACCTCTCCCTATAGCTCACACCCTCTAGTCCTGGCAACATCCTCGTAAATCTGTTCTGAATCCTTTCAACCCTGACAATCTCCTTCCTATAACATGGTGCCCAGAACTGAACACAATATTCTAAATGCGGTCTCACCAACGTCTTATATAACTGCAACATAACCTCCCAACTTCTTTACTCAATACTCTGACTGATGTAGGCCAAAATGCCAAAAGCCTTTTGACCACCTTATCCACCTGCGACTTGACGTTCAAGGAACCGTGCACCTGTACTCCTAGATCCCTCTGCTCTACAACACTACCCAGAGGCCAACCATTTACTGTGTAGGTCCTGCCCTTGTTCAATGTCCCAAAATGCAACACCTCACACTTCTCTCTATTAAATTCCATCAACCATTCCTCCGTCCACCTGGCCAATCGATCCAGATCCTGCTGCAATCTTTCACAACCATCTTCACTATCTGCAAAACCACTCACTTTTGTATCATCAGATAACTTGCTAATCTTGCCCAGTATGTTCTCATCCAAATCATTGAAGTAGATGACAAAAAGTAACGGGCCCAGCACCGAACCCTGAGGCACACCACTAGTCACAAGCTTCCAGTCCGAGAAGCAACCTTCCACCATCATCACCCTCTGTTTCCTTCCATGGAGCCAATTTGCTATCCATTCAGCTATTTGTCCTTGGATCCCATGCAATCTAACCTTCCAGAGCAGCCTCCCATGCGGAACATTGTTGAATGCCTTACTGAAATCCATGCACACAACATCTACAGCTCTGCCCTCATCAACCTTTTTGCACACGTCTTCAAAAAAATCAATCAGATTTGTGAGACACAACCTCCCACGTACAAACCATGCTGACTGTCCCTAATCAGCCCTTTCCCATCCAAACGACTGTATACCCTATCCCTCAGAATACTCTCCAGTATCTTTCCAACTACAGATGTTAAGCTCGCTGGCCTATAGTTCCCAGCATTTTCCCGGGAGCCCTTGAAAAGAGGCACAACATTTGCTACCCTCCAGTCTTCCGGCACCTCTCCTGTCTTTAAAGACGACTTGTAAATTTCAACCAGGGCTCCCGCAATTTCCTATCTAGTTTGCAGCAGTGTCCTCGGATATATCTGATCAGGCCCAGGAGATTTGTCTACCTTCATACACGACAGTACCTTCAGTACTTCTTCGACGGTAACACTGACTGCTCTCAAGACACTTCCATTGACTGCCCCAAGTTCCTCCATCCTACTGTCTTTCTCCTCGGTAAATACAGAGGAGAAATACTCATTGAGGACTTGCCCATCTCCTGTGGCTCCATACAGAGGCTTTGATTCCTAAGAGGTCCCACTCTCTAGTTACCCTTTTCCGTCTTATGTATTTATAAAATCTTTTGGAATTGTTCTTAATGCTACCTGCCAGAGTTATAATCTGGCCCCTTTTTTGCCCTTCTGATGATCCCAGCTGCCTATACCTGTCCCATGCATCTTTGTTTTTGACCAATGCCTCAATTTCCCTCATCAGCCAAGCTTTCTAACGTTTGCTTTGTTTGCCCTTCACTCTAATGGGGACGTACATATCCTGAGCTTTCGTCAGCACACTTTGAAAACATCCCACTTGGCCGATGTTACTTTCCCCACAAATAACTGGCTCCAGTCAACTTGAGTGAGAACTTCTCTCATATGCTCAAAGTTGGCCTTACCCCAGTTGAGCATTTTAACACGTGGACCCTCTCCGTCCCTATCCATTACTATATTAATGTGGTCACTGGTCCCAAAAGACTCCTCCACAAACACTTCATTAACTTGCCCTTCCCAATTTCCCGATACTAGATCCAGCATTGCCCTCTTACGTGTGGGGGCCTCTACATACTGCTTAAGAAAACTCTCTGGAACACTTGAGGAATTGCACCTCATTTAAACACTTCACAATGATTTTCCCAGTCAATATTGGGGAAAGTTAAAATGTTAAAATCCCCTATTTGACCTGCAGCTGTCTGCAATCTCCTGGCATATTTGTTCTACTCATTCCCGTTGACTATTCGGGGGTCTGTAGTACGCCCCCAACAAGGTGACCATCCCTTTCTTGTTCCTCAGCTCCACCCATATAGCCTCCCCAGACGAACCATCCGTAATGTCACCTCTGATAACTGCTGTGATATCCTCCTTAACCAACAATGCAACTCCCCCCCCCATCCCCCTCTTTTTCCCTCACCCCTGTCTCTCCTGAAGCTCCTGTACCCCGTAACATTGAGCAGCCAGTCTTTAACCAGGTTTCAGTCAAGCTACAATGTCCCAGTCGCTTGTACCTATCCATGCCCTAAGCTCATCTGCCTTACCCGTCAGGCCCCTTGCATTAAAATACATGCAATTGAAACTAACCCTCCTTCCTTGCTCTCCACCTTTCACCTGCCTATTCTGTCCACTAACCTTTCCCACACCACCCTCCATACCAACTTCTAGCCCCTCATGTGCCTCTGTCCTGTACGAGATCCCACCCCAATGCCAATCCAGTTTAAACCCTCCCGTGTAGCATTAGCAATTAGCATGTAGCATTAAAATACCCAATAATTGAGGTAGAGAATTCTGAAATTTTACAGCCCTATGAGTGGAGAGATTTCTTGCCCCAATACTTATCCTGAAACTAGACACCCGAACATTGCATTCTCCAACCTGAGGAAACAACCTCACTACCAGTCATATCCACACCCAATACTGGAAACTAGACTGGAGCAGACAAATTATTAACCTGGCAGCAAGAGCAGGGGTGACTCATTCTCTTACACTCTCATGTCTTTGCACATGCTTCGTGCAGCTCCAGCAACGTTCCAGACGGCATCCGCCCATCTGGAGCATTTATCCAGCATTCTAAATTTCCCTTCCACCACCACTGATGTACCAAGGCTGTACCATGTGCAATGCACGCAAAATGCATATTAGCAACTGGCCAGGGTCTACTGCAGCTCCTCCCAAACCTGCCATCCTCAACCACCACCATGGAAAAACTATCATCAGTAGGCTCCTCTCTGGTTGCACACCATCCTGACTAGGAAGTGCCTCACAATTACTTGATCATCACTGGGTCAAAATCAATGAAGTCCTTTACTTCCGAATCATGAGAGACGTTCCTATTACCATAAGAACGGCAGTAGGAAAGTTAGTACAAGGCAAAAGTTGATGTTCCCTGGGCTTGAAGGGAACCAATGTCCTTGGGGGTGTGTTTGCTGGTGCTGTCAGCGAGGATTTAAACTAATGTGGCAGGGGGCTGGGAGCATGAGCAGATAGACAGAGGGATGTAAAATGAGGGTAGAAGCAATAGGTGGCAAGGTGAAAAGTAAAAGTGGCAGGCAGAAAAATCCAGGGCAAAAATCAAAAAGGGCCACTTTTCAACATAATTGTATAAGGGGTAAGAGTGTTGTAAAAACAAGCCTGAAGGCTATGTGTCTCAATGCAAGGAGCAATCATAATAAGGTGGATGAGTTGAATGTGCAGATAGTTATTAATGAATATGATATAGTTGGGATCATGGAGACATATCTCCAGGGTGACCAAGGCTGGGAGCTAAACATCCAGGGATATTCAATATTCAGGAGGGATAGACAGAAAGGAAAAGGAGGTGGAGTAGCGTTGCTGGTTAGAGAGGAGACTAACACAATAGAAAGGAAGGACATTAGCTTGGAGGATGTGGAATTGATATGGGTAGAGCTGCGAAACACTAAGGGGCAGAAAACGCTAGTGGGAGTTGTGTACAGGCCACCTAACAGTAATAGTGGAGTTGGGGATGGCATCAAACTTGAAATTAGAAATGCGTGCAACAAGGGTAAAACAGTTATAATGGGTGACTTCAATCTACATATAGATTGGGTGAATCAAATTGGCAGGGGTGCTGAGGAAGAGGATTTCTTGGAATGTATGCGGGATAGTTTTCTAAACCAACAAGTAGAGGAACCAACGAGAGAGCAGGCTATTCTAGACTGGGTACTGAGTAATGAGGAAGGGTTAGTTAGCAGTCTTGTTGTGCTAACTAACCCTTCCTCATTGTGTAATGAGGAAGGGTTAGTTAGCAGTCATAATATGGTTGAGTTCTTCATTAGGATGGAGAGTGACATTGTTAATTCAGAAACAAGGGTTCTGAACTTAAAGAAAGGTAACTTTGAGGGTATGAGACGTGAATTGGCCAAGATTGACTGGCAAGTGATTCTTAAAGGGTTGATGGTGGTTATGCAATGGAAGGCATTTAAAGACTGCATGGATTAACTACAACAATTGTTCATCCCAGTTTGGCAAAAGAATAAATCAGGGAAGGTAGTGCATCCGTGGATAACAAGGGAAATCAGGGATAGTATCAAAACTAAAGATGAAACATACAAATTAGCTAGAAAAAACAGCCTACCAGAGGACTGGGAGAACTTCAGTCCAGCAGAGGAGGACAAAGTGCTTAATTAGGTAAGGGAAAATAGATTATGAAAGAAAACTGGCACGGAACAAAAAAACGGACTGCAAAGGTTTTTATAGATATGTGAAGAGAAAAAGGTTAGTTAAAACAAATGTAGGGTCCTTGCAGTCAGAAACTGGTGAATTGATCATGGGGAACAAGGACATGGCAGACCAATTGAATAACTACTTTGGTTCTGTCTTCATTAAGGAGACATAAATAATCTGCCGGAAATAGCAGGGGACCGGGGGTCAAATGAGATGGAGGAACTGAGTGAAATCCAGGTTAGCCGGGAAGTGGTGTTGGGTAAATTGAATGGATTAAAGGCCGAAAAATCCCCAGGGCCAGATAGGCTGCATCCCAGAGTACTTAAGGAAGTAGCCCCAGAAATAGTGGATGCATTAGTGATAATTTTTCAAAACTCTTTAGATTCTGGAGTAGTACCTGAGGATTGGAGGGTAGCTAATGTAACGACACTTTTTAAAAAGGAGAGAGAGAAAACGGGGAATTACGGGCCAGTTAGTCTAACATCGGTAGTGGGGAAAATGCTAGAGTCAGTTATTTAAGATGGGATAGCAGCACATTTGGAAAGCGGTGAAATCATTGGACAAAGTCAGCATGGATTTATGAAAGGTAAATCATGTCTGACGAATCTTATAGAATTTTTTGAGGATGTAACTAGTAGAGTAGATAAGGGAGAACCTGTGGATGTGTTATATCTGGACTTTCAGAAGGCTTTCGACAAGGTCCCACATAAGAGATTAGCATAAAAACTTAAAGCACACGGTATTGGGGGTTCAGTATTGATGTGGATAGAGAACTGGCTGGCAGACAGGAAGCAAAGAGTAGGAGTAAACGGGTCATTTTCAGAATGGCAGGCAGTGACTAGTGGGGTACCGCAAGGCTCAGTGCTGGGACCCCAGCTATTTACAATATATATTAATGATCTGGATGAGGGAATTGAATGCAACATCTCCAAGTTTATGAATGACACGAAGCTGGGGGGCAGTGTTAGCTGTGAGGATGATGCTAGGAGGCTGCAAGGTGACTTGGATAGGCTGGGTGAGTGGGCAAATGCATGGCAGATGCAGTATAATGTGGATAAATGTGAGGTTATCCACTTTGGCGGCAAAAACAGAAGGGTAGATTATAATCTGAATGGTGGCCGATTATGAAAAGTGGAGATGCAACGAGACCTGGGTGTGATGGTACACCAGTCATTGAAATTAGGCATGCAGGTGCAGCAGGCTGTGAAGAAAGTGAATGGTATGTTGGCGTTCATAGCAAAAGGATTTGAGTACAAGTGCAGGGAGGTTCTACTGCAGTTGTACAGGGTCTTGGTGAGGCCACACCTGGGTATTGCGTACTGTTTTGGTCTCCTAATCTGAGGAAAGACATTCTTGCCATACAGGGAGTACAGAGAAGGTTCACCAGACTGATTCCTGGGATGTTAGATGTTGCGTAAGGATGCTGTCTGCGATACGCCGTTGGCCTGTTCGCGGATGGTGGTTTCAGCAACCCGAGCGCTTTTGCCTCCTCGTCCAGGTCTTTTACCTGTTTTGGCACGTCTTCACCGAACAGTTGTCTCGGTGGCGGCGGCGTAGCAGAGGCTTTGCACAAACCCACGAATTTTGGGTTGTGAATTGGGCGGATGGAGCTCTTGCGAAAGCAGACTGATTCCTGGGATGGCACGACTTCCATATGAAGAAAGACTGGATAGACTCGGCTTGTACTCGTTGGAATTTAGGAGATTGAGGGGGGATCTTATAGAGACTTACAAAATTCTTAAGGGGTTGGACAGGCTAGATGCAGGAAGATTGTTCCCGATGTTGGGGAAGTCCAGGACAAGGGGTCACAGTTTAAGGATATGGGGGAAGTCATTTAGGACCGAGATGAGAAGATCTTTTTTCACACAGAGAGTGGTGAGTCTGTGGAATTCTCTGCCACAGAAGGTAGTTGAGGCCAGTTAATTGGCTATATTTAAGAAGGAGTTAGATGTGGCCCTTGTGGCTAAAGGGATTAGGGGGTATGCAGAGATGCCAAGTGTCCCGGATTCGCCGTATTTTATCCCGGCGAAATAAACTTTTTACGGTGTTCCGGCAGCCAAACATGCTGTTACGGAACACCGCCGCGCCGGTGTCCTCCCGTGGTGAACACCGGCGCCATGTGTCCCCGGTTTGCCGGCCCGCGCGATCAGCGGCACTTTGCCGGGCCCCAGTGGCCGCGCGTGCGCAGTGGGGGAGGGTTGCCGGGCCCCAGTGGCCGCGCGTGCGCAGTGGGGGAGGGTTGCCGGGCCTGGCGCCATTTCGAGCCACGCCACGCCCGGCCCAGAGCCCGGGCGGCGCCGGCCCGCGCGATCAGCGGCACTTTCTTGCCGCCAGCCGGCCGCTCGCGGCAGCCCCATCACCGGGCCTCCCCCCCACCCCCACCCAGTGCGCAGGCGCAGACCCGCCGGCAACCTTGCCAAGTGCGCATGTGCCGCACCCGCCCGCCGGCAGCCCGCTGATCTGCACCAGTGCGCAGGCGCAGACCCGCCGGCAACAACCCCAGGTGAGTACGGAGAGAAATGCATTTAACCCCATTTGTTACGGACAAATGGGTTAAATGTTACTGTGAACTAAATTTAGGGTTGGCATCTCTGGGTATGGAGAGAAGGCAGGTACAGGATACTGAGTTGGATGATCAGCCATGATCATATTGAATGGCGGTGCAGGCTCGAACGGCTGAATGGCCTACTCCTGCACCTATTTTCTATAATTCTATGATGTCTTTGCCTGACGTCCCCATTTGCAAGAATTCCCTTTTATTTTAAGTAGTGTTTTCATAACAAATTGTACTGAATGTTTTCTCTCATTACTACTGAATTGAAACCTAATTGCTTAAAATATTCAACTTGTGCTTTATGCTAATAAATTTCCTGACAGACTTGATTCCTGTAGATTAAACAGAATTGCCTTTGGCGGTGATGTTTTTGGCTTCTGAGAAACCCAACAAAAAGCTTTTCTACTGCTTTGTAACCTGAAGGTAGAGTGAGTCATTCCTTTATGTGCTTGAATTGTGCGTGGGCAGCCTGGTCTGTCTTTTCTCTTCTTTCTTTCTTCTTCTTAGGCGATCCCTCTGGATCTAGGATGACTTGCTTCCTCTCTGGTTTTCTGGATTCTGATGAGGCCAAGGTGGGAAGTGCAGTCTCTTCCTGAGATGGGGCAGGTCAAGGCTGATTGGGTGGGCAGGTGGGTACTTTGTGAGGCGGTGTGCTTCTTGGGCAGGGCCACTCCGTGCCCCCGATGCATCCCAAATGCTGCTTCTCCATTCTAAATTGTGATCAGCTAGAGTTCTTAGAAGTCGATGAGGTTGTTGCTTTTTTTTTTCCCCCAAGGAGGCTTCAAGATCATCCTTGAATCATTTTCTCTGTCTATCTGGTAATGTCCTACCACAGCAAATCTTAGGATGTGAACTAAATTAGGGCCTCATTGTGGGGTTCTTGGGAAGGAGAGAAAATAATGACCTCGAATGCTTAGCTGATAATTTTGTGCATTTGGCATTGGTATTTTTCCAGTGCCTTGAGATGATAGCGGTAGGTAGTTCAAGTCTCAGAAGCACATAGAAGCAGGGATTACCGCTGCCTGGAGAACCAAGAGTTCTGCGGCATGTCGTGATCTTCAAATAACCTTTTCCTCAATTGATCAAAAGGCTGTGCAGGCATATTGAAAGTGAATTTCATCATCGGAATCTGCTTTCAGTGAGGTAACTGAGATGCGAGAATTGTTCCACAATTTCTAGAGTCCGTCGACCTTTATTGTCAGGGGGCAGTGTGGTGCTGTGGAGGAGGGAGTGGCACGTTGGTAGAGAAACTTGGTCTTGTGGCTGTTGCACAAAAAAGCACTTTCTCTCGTCTAGTTCCGTGAACAAGTCACTGATGTCCATGACCCCTGCCTCTGAGTCGGTGCAAATGCAGGCATTATCTGCATACTTCAACTCAACTGCTAATGTAACCCAGTGGTTTGCAATTTAATTGAGTTTTAGTGAACTTCCAGTATTAATGCCACTGAGACAAATGTTTAGACAAGAGGAAGCAACCAAACGCTTGCTAATTTAAAATGTGGAATTTTACTCTAGATGGCGGCAAAGAAACCATTGTTGCCCTGAATTGGCATTTAACCTGTGCAGAGTCCAAGTCGACGTGGTTAGAACATCACTGTACCACCTACCTATTCGCATTTCAACGAATACATGGGTGCATTCAGAAAGATGGCCTTTTTGGTCTGAGTGTGTTGATGGATGTCGATTGATGTAGTGATTTGTTTTGTTCCAGTGCTGATGACTTATCAAGTGATTTCAGCCTGCAAGGGATCCCAGTGCAGTCTCTTCATGGTGATCGGGAACAGTGTGACCGAGAACAGGCACTCGAAGATTTCAAAGAAGGTATGTTGAAGGCAGCTTTCTGAAACCATAGATCATTTGGGGTTCTCAAGTGCAGATACTGGATACTTGAGAAAAGCAACAAGTGCTGGAGTAACTCTGCAGGTCAGGCAGCATCTGCAGAGGGAATGGACAGGCGATGTTTTGGATCAAAACCCTTCAGACTGATTGTAGAAGGGGGAGAAAGATGCAAAAGATGTGGGGGCGGGTCAAACTGGCAAGTGATAGATGGATACAGGAAAGGGCCGGTTGATGGGTGGACAAAGGCTGGAGATGAAAAGGAGACAAAAGTGAAATATACAACAAAATAGATGGATTTATGTAGAAAGTGACGGGGGAATGGTAAAGGGGGAAGAATAATGGGTGAGATGGGTTTGCACTGGGGTTGGGGGAACACACAAAAAAAGCGGGGGGGGGGGCGTTTAGCTAAAGTTGAGGAATTAATTGGTTATACCATTGGATAATAAGTTACCAAAGCAGAATATGAGATGTTCCTCCAGTTTGTGTGTAGGAATGTTTTGAATAACATCTGTGCTGAAGCTATGAGAATCCAGCAATCGGGGACAATCTGAATGTTCTTTCATCCCTAATCAGCCCCAAAGGAAAGGTATATGAAGCATTGGTGACCTGTCAGATCACTATGTACACGGAACCAAGCTTGGAGAGGTGAGGAAACTGGTTGGGGAAAGGCATGGGGGCGAGAAGAGGGCCTGAATCCATAAGGATGTGTAGGGTGCGTGTCTGGAGTGGGATATGAGGACAGAGTGCTGTGGGACAGAGTAGATATCTGAAATATATGTGGTGTCTATCCCTTCTAAAGAACGCGAGCCTCTCTACTCCGCAGGGAAGGTTCGGATTCTCGTTGCAACGGATCTTGCTTCACGTGGGCTGGACGTGCACGATATCACACACGTGTTCAATTTTGATTTTCCTCGCAACATAGAAGAGTATGTGCACAGAATTGGACGGACTGGCAGGGCGGGGTAGGTGCAGCTCTCACTATTGAGTTACCCAGCGCCTCCGCACCCTCCTGTGAGCTTGTCATTAGGTTGTGCATTCTGCCACTCACGTGCTCTGCGATTTCCCCCCCCCCCCCCCACAACTTCTCTATTCTTGCATTATTGTTGCTGAAAAACATAGTTGTTACCCGTGCCCCCCCATGCCCCTACTCCACAGCTCTTCATTGTTACTCTGTTCTAGATGTAGAATTTGGGATTGATTCCCAAAATATTGATGACCCCTGGAATTTAATTGAAGTCATCCTGTACCAATGTTTGGTCAGTAAATTAGTCTAGCTGGTGCTTAGCAATAGATACCCTTACTTTATTAATTGCTGTATTAAACTGTGTTGGCCACGTGCCTGCTCCGAGTTTATGCACACTTGCTTACAGTGCGTTCAGAGGGTATTCAGACCCTTCACTTTTTCCACATTTTTTTATGTTACAGCCTTATTCTAAGATGGATACTTTTATTTTTTAATCATCAAGCTACACACAATACCCCATAGTAAAACAGCGAAAATACGTGTTTAGAAATGTTTGCAAAGTAATTAAAAAGAAATAACTGAAATATCACTATTACATAAATATTCAGACCCTTTACTTAGTACTTTGCGGCACCTTTGGCAGTGATTACAGCCTCAAGTCTTCTTGGATATGACGCTACAAGCTTGACACCTGTATTTGGGTAATTTCTCCCATTCTTCTCTGCAGATCCTCTCAAGCTCTGTCAGGTTGGATCGGGAGCGTCGATGCACAGCTTTTTTCAGGTCCCTCCAGACATGTTCGATCGGTTCAAGTCCGGGCTCTGGCTGGGCCACTTAAGGACACTCAGACATGTCACGAAGCCACTCCTCCGTTGTCTTGGCTGTGTGCTAGGGGTCGTTGTCCCATTGGAAGGTGAACCTCTGCCCCAGTCTGAGGTCGAAAACACTCTGGAGCAAGTTTTCATCAAGGATCTCTCTGTACATTGCTCCGTTCATCTTTCCCTCGATTGTGATTAGTCTCCCAGTTCCTGCCGCTGAAAAACATTCCCAAAGCATGATGCTGCCACCACCGTGCTTCACCGTAGGTATGTTATTGGCCAGGTGATGAGCGGTGCCTGGTTTCCTCCAGACGTGATGCTTGGCATTCACGCCAAAGAGTTCAATCTTCATCAGACCAGAGAATCTTGTTTCCCATGGTCTGAGTGCCTTTTGGCAATCTCCAAGCGGGCTGTAATGTGCCTTTTACTGAGGAGTGGCATCCGTCTGGCCATTCTACCATAAAGGCCTGATTGGTGGAGTGCTGCAGATATAGTTGTCCTTCTGGAAGGTTCTCCCATCTCCACAGAGGAACTCTGGAGCTCTGTCAGAGTGACCATCTGTCAGAGTGACCATCACCTCCCTGACCAAGGCCCGTCTGCCCCGATTGCTCAGTTTGGCTGGGCGGCCGGCTCTATGAAGAGTCCTGGTGGTTCCAAAGTTCTTCCTTTTAAGAATGACAGAGACCGCTGTGCTCTTCGGGGCCCGCAATGCTGCAAAATTTGTTTTATACCCTTCCCCAGATCTGTATCTTGAGACAATCCTGTTAGGTTGTGGACTGCATCAAAAATGTGTCTCAAAATCAACTTTCGTGACCCATGTCTCAGAACTACAGGATATTTTGCACAGATTTAGATAAAATATAATTGAGAAAGAAGTCATAACTCGTCAGTGTCAAAAGTTGCACGTTAATTAATTAAAATAATTAGAAAATGAGATCAAAAAAGTAAGTGCCATCTGATGTCCAATGCCCATATTACACCATGGGGAGTCTATTTCCGTGTTGCAGTTTAGTTAAACTATATGTTATTATACTATATATCAATATCTATATATATCTTGTGAATATGACTAATATATAATTATATTATATAGTTAATATAATTTTGTGTGTTTTTTGAATAAGACTGCCGCAGAGGTCCGGCTCCTGAACCAACCTAATTAATGGGTGAGAGCAGTTCTTCTGGTTCCCCCCGTTTACTGAACCCCACGGACTAACCGTAACACGCCCCCTTTCCAGAGCTGCCCACGGCTGGAGCCGCTTTAGGATCATCGTGTATGTAATGGTGGGGAGCAGCAGTGCCGGGCACGCTGCCCGGGCCGCCTTCAGCACCCCCATAGCGCTGGATCCGACAGCCCGACCGACCCCTCGCAGCACTCACCGGCCTACCAACTGCCCCACCGACCCCTCACAGCATCCACTAGCGGGCCGACAGCCTGACCGACCCCTCGCAGCATCCACCGGCCTACCGACAGCCCGACCGATCCTCCACAGCATCCATCAGCCTACCGACCCTGACCCGGACCTTAACCCTAGCTGTACATTTGTTATTTATCATTTTTATTTAGCAGTTCACATCATAACTTTATAAAGATAAATCAATTGAGAAACAAAATGATCAGCAAGGTTAGCATTACCTTTATCCTTGGAAAACATGCTATTGCTATTGATGTAATGAGGAGGCGGCCACGATCCCAGTGTCCTCGCTTCCTAGCAACCATAAAACTAAGAGCGGGATTGGTTAATTTGCGTCCAACCTCAATGTCAAACGTGCATTGATTGAACAATTACTACTCGGAAAATTGGAAGTTTTTGTCATATTTAAACAAAATGTGCAGGTTTTGTTCTTGATGAGTTTCAGGTATGATTTATGTAACATTTTTACAAAATATGTTAAAAATTCAGGTAGTTACGTGAGTTGGGTCACGAACCTGAACGAAATAGCTCCTCGCCCCACAGCCTATATCTCTGAGGTCTACGGACAATTCCTTCATCTTCCTGGCTTGTTTTTTGCTCTGACATGCACTGTCAACTGTGGTACCTTATATAGACAGATGTGTGCCTCCAACGCATGTCCAATCAATTCAATCCACCACTGGTGGATTCCAATCAAGTTGTTGAAACATCTCAAGGATAATCAATGGAAACAGGATGAACCTAAGCTAAATTTTGAGTGTCCTTGCAAAAGGTCTGAATACTTGTGTAAATGTGATATTTCAGTTATTTATTTTTAATTACTTTGCAAACATTTCTAAACATCTGTTTTTGCTGCAGCATTCTGAGGTATTTTGTGTAGATTTAAAAAAAAAAATTCAATCCATTTTGAAATAAGGCTGTAACGTAACAAAATGTGGAAAAAGTGAAGGGGTCTGAATACTTTCTGAATGCACTGTATAACTTGGATCTGCAAGTTCAAGCGGTTTTGAAATAATTTGTCCATGTTATTTGTAAAATGAGCATGACTAACCAGTGTGAGCAATCCCTGCTCTGTTGCCATCTTGTGATGACCCATTCCTACCTAATAAGATGCATGTTGACATAATCATACCGTGAACCTCAATTAGATTTGTGACAAGTGAATACAAAATTGGTACTGATCCAGATTCTTTTAAACAGTGAAGTCCAGAGTTTTTCCACCAACTTGAACCTGCTTAACACCAAGTGCTGGAGGAACTTTGCAGGTTGGGCAGCATCTGGGGAGGGAATGCATAGGCAACATTTTAGGTCAGGGCCCTTCTTCAGATTGCTCCTGTCCATTCCCTTCGTCATAGCTTCCTGACTCGCAGAGTGTATCCAGTATCTTCAGTTCCTGCTTAATACCTGCCCTTTAATCTGCCTCCATACAGATCTTCGAGCTGTTGTTAATCCTCTCTCCAAAGTAGTTTAGAACCACACTTACATAGTTAAGCAACTTCCCTACCTAAGTACAACTCTAACCCCTTTGGTTGATAGTCTCATCCTTTACTCGCCTTATGTTTAGTACTCGCTAATTCCTGAGGGTTATCCTTGTGCAAATGCCAGCATGCTGTCCCTTCAGCTAGGAGAAGGAATACCTGCCTTCTCCACTTTTCCCTGAGGGGCAAGTTGTAACCGTCCTTTTAATGCCGTATATGTCTCGCATCTTAATGCAAATGCTCGGAGTATGGATTACTGTGTTTTAGACATGTTCTATTCTCTTTTCAGTCGTAAGGGAGAAGCAATAACTCTCATTACAAGGAGTGATTGGAGATTTGCTGCAGAGTTGATTGCCATTCTGGAGCGAGCGTGTCAGGTACTTTTCTGTGTTTCGGGTGGCATTGCGTTTCGGTGATTCACTGAGCAGTTTGGCACACTTCCCTGTCCCATTGCAATAAATAGGTGAAGGCTCCATTTCGATATAGACAGAATACCAGCTGCGGTACGAAGTGGTGCATCAACATTGCTAAAAAGCTTAAAAGGGCAACTGGAAGTAGCCCCTTTGTCAGGTATACAGCTGAGGAAGACATCGTCAGCCGGCATTGTACCATTCCTGAGCCACACAATATCATCCAATCCAATGATTCTGTCAATAGACAACAAATGACATTCAGTCATGATGATCAGAAGTGGATGAATCCATCATTACAGTTGCTGCAGTGCTTGGAGACTCATATTTAAATATTGAACACTCGGGGCATAGAGAAGGCTAAGAGGTGACCTGGCAGAGGACATTAAGGTTATAAAAGGATTTGATAGGATAGATTGGCAGAATGTGATTTGATTTACGAGGGAGATCAAAGTTGTGGCTGTAAATGTAATATGGCAATTAATAAATCCAATGAATATAAACCATCTGGAGACTGGTGAAAATATAGAGCCTGCTGCCATGATTAATAATCGAGATGAGAGCAGAGAGGAAATCACAAACTGAAGTCTAGGAGAGGTGTGGAGCACAGATGTCAGTTCGAATGGTCTGATTCCCTGTGGTATCCTGTCTAGCTGCTAGGTAAGCAGTTCTGTTGCTCCGTTACCATAATCCCATTCCGTTATCTAACTGGCTACATATGCTTCTCACACAGCCAGTTCCTGAAGAGTTAGTGATGATGGCAAAAAGGTACGAACAGAACAAGGTGAAAAAGGACTACGAAAGACAGCTCTCAACCCCTAACAATGAACGGCGCAAAGACTATGGTCATGGCCAGAGGGGCTGGAACAAGGTAAGATCAGTAAATCACAATTGTACCCGTTACGATATCTTTACAAATTGGGATATTCCTTGATTATAATATTTATTCCCTTTACCTCTACCAATGAAAGTCTCTGACTAAGTTACTTTAGTACAACAGTACCAGCTCCGACAATGGCATTTGCACTTGGAAAGGAAAGCAACAAAATAAACGGATTGAGCAATGAGCAAGCTGAGAATAATCACTGCATACAAAGTATTTTCCACAAAAGTGCAATCAGTCATGGCAGAAAATATGCATAGGTCTTTGAAAATAAGTCTGGGATGAAGATTGGTGTGTGTTGCTTTTCTGGTGTGAATTATTGTCATGGGTCTTTAACACACAGATCTGGGAGTTTTCTATTCAGTGTCCAGTGATCCCCTGAGAAAACCCTGATCTGTCATACCTATTTTTTCAGACCTCATCTTGAAGAAAAATCTTCCTGGCATTTCTATGAAAACGTGTAGCAACAAGCTTTGATTCAGGAGCAAGTACTTCTGACTCATCCAATGAATGTACAATGCTTTGTTCTGCTGAGTTTCAAGATGATGAGCCAGGACTTGTGGGAAGGAAACAAATTCTCCACTTTGCCTTGGCACAAACCCCAGGTGGCAATCAGGCAGGGCCTGTGGGGAAAGAGATCAGGCTCCATCCTGCACTGGGAATGATGCAGATCTGTCTTCCAATGGGACAAATGAATCAAGTCAAAAATCCAAGAATTATTTTCCTCCAAATTGCTGTCAAATTTTAGTAATGTTACAAGCAAGCAGTTGTGCTAAATGGGATTTTGTTCCTTAAAGCCAAACAATGGGATAATGTATACATTTTTATATTTACAGAGAAACTAAAACAACATTCCCCCTATTTATTATAATGGAAAAATAGAACCTGAATTCTACTGCCCCAGATGCAAGTTTCAGCCCAACCTGCGTGCCAAAGTATTCGAACACCACCTTCTGAGGCAATTCATTATTTAAAACTTTTTTTTTTGACAATTTGTATTCTTTTCATTTTTGTAAACTTTTTTTCCACTGGTGGCAGATATGGTGAATGTTATTTCATTCCGTTAGCTTGTGTTGTGGCATAGTGTGCTGTCCCTCAATGCTGATGTTAACTTCTGCAAATTTCATTGTACTGTATTCAAAGATGATTAAACATAGATTCCAGTATTAAATCTACTTGTCAACATGTAATAAGCCATACCCAAGGCTTTTGTTCAAGATTTCTCAAACCTAAAATAGCATCTAACACCACAAACTAAATATATAGCTGAAGCATTCTTTGGCTTATTACTTTATGGACGTGGAGTTTGGAGGAACCAATGCTGCTGTTGACCAAGGCTTCATTTTTTTGCGTTGAATAAAACGTGTTATTGTCTAACGTGTGTAGGTCTACTCTTTTTATATTGAGGTGTTCAGTTATTGTGCCAGGCTCTGGGGAAATAGCTTGAATTGTATGAGCACGTTATCACTGAATCATGCCGTCTGAGTCATGTTATTATATTTATTCAGGTCGCGCTCAAATCGTTGAAGATTGAACATTACACTAGAAATTATACGGCCAGGTAGCTTTCACAGAACTAGATTTTTACCCAAACCTCCTGGTGTGTTCCCCTACATTCTGTGAAGAAAAAAAATTACAACATGCTTGATGTTGAACACTGCCACCTTCCCTTTAATTATCTGTTAAATCGGTACATTGAAACATGAGATATTGCTGTCCAGTGAGCAGGAGGAATTGAAACTGCACATCAGCAATGCTGGCCTCATGGTGCTCCACAATGTATAGTTTCTTCCCCTTCCTTAAGGCAACTTTAATTAAATAGACTAAATTCCACACACTGAATTTATCTCTTGATATATTTTGCACTGTTTATACAACAGACCCTTTGGGAATTTGGTTGTTCCAAAATGCCTCATGGCCAATTAATTTGGGTGCTAAGGTAATGAAGGAAACATTAAGGTATAGTGAGGTCCAACAGAGCCCCGCAACAATGCTCAGTAATGTGTTCTTAGTGACATTAGGCCAATGTACTGGGTATAACTCCTATATTGAAATACATTTGAGAGCTTCCAAAGCAATGCCTGAAAGAAGACTGCCTCACAGCTCCGGTGGCACAGGTCATATCCTGACCTTGGTGCTGTCTGTATGGAGTCTGCACATTCTCCCTGTGACCACTGATTTCCCCTGTGTGCACTAGTTTTCTTCCACAAGCCAAAGACATGCTGGTTAATTTGCTTACTAGTTGTAAAGTTACATTCATGAGGCACTGTGTAGCACTTTGGCAAGTCTTGGGTCACACCGCTGGAAAACAGACCCTTTGGACCACATAGTCGATGCTGACAATCCAATTCCTGTTTATACAAATCTTAACCAAACTGATTTTATTCTACCCACAATCCCATCACTTCCCCCCTCTCACTTATATACTGGGGACAATTTACAGCAGCAAATGAACCTGCATGTCTTTGGCTTGTGAAAGGAAACTAGGGCACCCAAGGGAAACACACGTGATCACAGGGAGAATGTGCAAACTCCACACAGACAGCACCAAGGTCAGGATTTGACCCATATCACTAGAGCTGTGAGGCAGTGGCAGCAACCCCTGCACCATTGTAAATGCTGGGGGTTTGGACAGTTTTACAATCCAAACCACTTTTGAGAACAATTCACAACTTTATGTGTTTTATTTCTCATGTTATTTGGGAAACATACATAAAATCCTAATAAAACTGAAAATGAAGGACGGGGCAAAGAATCTCGCAGCTCATTGTACTAGCTTTTTTTAAAAGAGTTCTTTCAAATTAGTTAGTAAGAAACCTGTTATTGTCCCATGTTGCATGATGACAGACCTATCTTAGCCAGCATCAATTGTTATACAATAAGAGATGTACCCAACAGCATTGTACCCTACACAATGAAAGCATTGTCCCCACCAATGCCATACTCAATTGTTAAATGTCATACCTATGACTGCCAATACAGTCCACATCTCCAATGTATTTCCTGAACTCAACAGACGTTAGTGGGGAGGAGGTGATATATGGGGTTGTGTCTCATTTCAACTCTATCCAACAGACCATTCCTCCTTGTCCCATCACTCTTGTTGGATGAAGGGGTATCCCAATAATCCGTGTGATTCTCGGAATTCCTAGAAAATGTGCGGCTGGCTTTACTAATCTAGCTGGTGGCTAGTGAAGCTGCAATAACTTGCGCTTATCAAAGTGTCAAATATCAAAACCAAAACCTCTTCTTTCCATTTAGGCCTGGGAATTATATTTGTTCCTTTAGACAATAGGTGTAGGAGTAGGCCAATCAGTACCCTGTTCCTGCCTTCTCCCCATATCCCCTGACTCTGCTATCTTTAAGAGCCATATGTAGCTCTCTCTTTGAACTTGCATTCAATTTTAAGAGTCACTAGACCAGTGGTTCTCAACCTTGTTTGCCCCATGCACCCCTTTCACCATATGTCAGAATGTCATTACCCCCTTTCCAAGATTGTCTGCCTCAAAAAGTGCATTCCAAATAATATGCATATACAGTGGCTTGCAAAAGTATTCATACCCCTTGAACTTTTCCAAATTTTGTCACGTTACAACCACAAACAAAAATGTATTTTATTGGGATTAAGTGATATACCAACACAAAGTGGTGCATAATTGTGAAGTGGAAGGAAAATGATACATGGTTTCCAAATTTTATTACAAATAAAAAACTGAAAAGTGTGGCGTGCAAAAGTATTCTGCCCCCCTGAGTCAATACATTGTAGAACCACCTTTCGCTGCAATTACAGCTGCAAGTCTTTTGGGGTATGTCTCTACCAGCTTTGCACATCTAGAGACTGAAATTTTTGCCCATTGTTCTTTGCAAAATAGCTCAAGCTCAGTCAGATTGGATGGAGAGCATCTGTGAACAGCAATTTTCAAGTCTTGCCAGAGATTCTCAATTGGATTTAGGTCTGGACTTTGACTGGGCCATTCTAACACATGAATATGCTTTGATCTAAACCATTCCATTGTAGCTCTGGCTGTATGTATAGGGTCGTTGTCCTGCTGGAAGGTGAACCTCCGCCCCAGTCTCAAGTCTTTTGCAGACTCTAATAGGTTTTCTTCCAAGATTGCCCAGTATTTGGCTCCATCCATCTTCCTAAGAGCTATGACCAGCTACCCTGGCCCTGATGAAGAAAAGCATCCCCACAGCATGATGCTGCCATCACCATGTTACACAGTGGGGATGGTGTGTTCAGGGTGATGTGCAGTGTTATTTTTCTGCCACACATAGCGTTTTGCATTTAGGTCAAAAACTTCAATTTTGGTCTCATCAGACCAGAGCACCTTCCTCCACATGTTTGCTGTGTCCCCCACATGGCTTGTGGCAAACTGCAAACGGGACTTCTTATGGCTTTGTTTCAACAATGGCTTTCTTCTTGCCACTCTTCCATAAAGGCCCGATTTGTGGAGTGCACGACTAATAGTTGTCCTGTGGACAGATTCTCCCACCTGAGCTGTGGATCTCTGCAGCTTTCCCAGAGTTACCATGGGCCTTTTGGCTGCTTCTCTGATCAATGCTCTCCTTGCCCGGCCTGTCAGTTTAGGTGGACGGCCATATCTTGGTAGGTTTGCAGTTGTGCCATACTCTTTCCATTTTCGGATGATGGATTGAACAGTGCTCCGTGAGATGTTCAAAGCTTGGCATTTTTTTTATAACCTATCCCTGCTTTAAACTCCTCCACAACTTTATCCCTGACCTGTCTGGTGTGTTCCTTGGGCTTCATGATGCCCAAGGAACATTGTTTGTTCACTAATGTTCTCTAACAAACCTCTGAGGCCTTCACAGAACAGCTGTATTTATACTGAGATTAGATTACACACAAGTGGACTCTATTTACTAATTAGATGACTTCTGAAGGCAATCGGTTGCACTGGATTTTATTTAGGGGTATCAGAGTAAAGGGGGCTGAATACTTTTGCACGCCACACTTTTCGGTTTTTTATTTGTAATAAAAAAATTGAAAACAATGTATCATTTTCCTTCCACTTCACAATTATGCACCACTTTGTGTTGGTCTATCACATAAAAGCCCAATAAAATAAATTTACGTTAGTTGTTTTAACGTGACAAAATGTGGAAAAGTTCAAGGGGTATGAATACTTTTGCAAGCCACTGTAATACTGAAAATCCTTTATTTCTAACAGTGTGAGTTTGCTAATCTGTGGTCCCAATTCCCCCCCCTGAAAACCTGAAATTCCCCCCCTGGGGGTAATTCCCCCCTGGTTGGGAACCCCTGCACTAGACCCTTAAAGGAGCCTCCAAACCTTTTAGCATGAAGGCCACATTATATATTTGGCACATTTGTATGGGCTGCAGGAAAAATAAAGAAATGTCACAAAGAAAGATAGAGTTAGATAGAGCTCTAGGGGCTAGTGGAATCAAGGGATATAGGGAGAAGGCAGGCACGGGTTATTGATTGGGAACGATCAGCCATGATCACAATGAATGGCGGTGCTGGCTCGAATGGCCTCCTGCACCTATTTTCTATGTTTCTACACTAACACACACATGCACACACACAGAAACACACGTGGACTCCCACATACAAAAACACACAGACACACACACACATAGACTCTCACTCTCTCTCTCTCCCTCTCACATACATACGCACTATGATCACCCCTCAGGCATATTAACAAAGACTCACGCAAGCGTAATGCTCATCCATCAGGCACACACACACACACACACACACACAGCCGGCTACCGATCCGCGATCTCTGCTAGGCTGCCGCGAGAGAGAGAGAGAGAGATGGGGGGAGATATTAAGGTGGGGAGGGAGAGAGAGAGAGAGAGCAGGGGAGGGTAGGGGAGCCCTGGCCTCGACGGCAGAGACCCAAAGGGTCCAGGTCAGTGTGGCGCCCCGGAGCGGGAGCTAAGCAGGGGTCACCCTCATGGGGGAAACCGCTACACACGGACCCTGGCCGACCCTGTCGCCAACTAGCTCCCCCCCTCAACCCCCTCCCCCTCGCTCAACTCCCCACCCCACGCTACCACCCCTCACAATCTGCCTTTGCAACACATGAGCAGTGGCACGGTGGCGCAGTGGTAGAGTCGCTGCCTCACAGCTCCAGTGGCCCGGGTTCCAGCTTGACGACGGGTGCTGTCTGTACGGAGTTTGTACCTACGTGGGTTTTCTCCAGGTGCTCTGGTTTCCTCCCACATTCCATGTTTGTAGGTTCATTGAATTTGTCCCGACTGTGTGTTGGATAGTGCTAGTGCGTATGGGCATCCCTTCGATAGGCCAAAGGGCCTGTTTCCGTGCTATATCTCTAAAGCTGCACTTCCACGGAAGCCGCTAAACAGCCCACTGCACGGAATGCATTAAGAGCTTGCTGCGGGCCGGATGAGCAACCAGAACTTGATGAGCAGCCCCTTCAGATATTGGTAGAGGGGCAGCAGCCTCGTTACCATTGGCAAAATCTCCATTGTGATGTGTATATGCAATCCTTGTGGCATTTGGCAGCCAGCTTGAGAGCCCATTGTGATTGGTGCACTGTGAGAGGCATTGCGACATCATCACTGTGAGAAGGCTGGAAGCAGTCTGAGAAGGCAGTTTTGGCTGTTTTTTTAAATTTCAACGATTAATAACTTCAGAAATTTAGGTGGAAATGCGACGGGAAGATGTTTATCATCACCAGGAGGAAAATTTGAGTAGGATGTGCGAAAATGGGAAGGCTGTTG